>OZ018324.1:161353757-161721889 GCA_963969495.1 Ceratothoa steindachneri | reverse complement strand
ATTTTCACTCATTATATTCACTATTTATCTACTTGTAGTATTTTCAGTAGGCAAATAATATTTCCATTATTTTTCACTTATTATTCTCTTTGCTGACATCATTAATTTTTATCAATGTAGCTATTATCGCAGGTTTTATTCTGTATTTGCAGAAACCTACTTTATACTACGAGTTTACGTTGCTTTTATGTTGAATTAAATGTTTTCCCTTTCACTATATAATATTTGCTTAAGGGGACGTATATTTTAGAAAGATTTTTGGCATGGAGGGGGAGTCGCTTAATAGTTTTTCTTGTTTAGGAGTAGACAACAGGATTATGCCTACCTTTCCCTTATCTCATCCGTTTCAGTGGTTTGAATCTCTTAGCCCACCGTGGCTTCTTTTCTTGTTCTCTTACTACTCCTTTCCGCGTTAAATTCTCCTTTGAACTCTCCTTGATTGATATGGATGTCGTATGTTCATTTTGGCTCGATGTTTATTTTCCAGGATTTTAAGAGAGCTTTTGGTCGGTGGGAAATTTTTTCATGGGCAAAACGAATATGTTTATCGCCATTTTGAAACATTATATCTAAATCTCTTATCGAACAAGGCCGTGTCCGTGATGGGTGGCAGGAGGTTTTTGTGATGCCAAAGAGAAGCAGTTTCCCGGTTGGAATTGCTTGAATGTTTGATCGGTTTCCCGCTCCTATCTTCTTCGCTTCCTCTCATCCTCGTCTCTTAGTGGAATCGGACATTCTTTGCTTGCGCATTGGATTTGGTCTCTCTTGGGGCTCATTTTTATTTTTTCTCGATTTCTTATTATCGATCTTGTGAGAATTTTGCTTTTAGGATGTCACCAAACGAAGGGTTAAGAGGGCATCACAAATTCTTATTTATGCTGAAGGAGGAGGAGAAAAAAAAAAACCCAGTCAGTTGCAGGGTTGGCGATGTTGGTCGAATTAACACTCATGATGAAGGTCATGAGATTCTTGCCTTTATTTTCATCCAAAAGCGTCTTGTTTCTGGAGGGGGGGGGGGTAATGTTATTATCGCGTGTTTCTTTTTTTTCTTTTCCTTTTTTTTAGATTTTCTTTCTTTCCTTTTAATGACCTTTTGTAAACAGGGCATCTCGTGACTACTGCCTGACGCTCATCTCCAATGTTAATGCATTTCTTCTATGTGCTACGGTAATCCCGCCCCGTTGTCCAACTGGAGCTCACAGGAAGCTCCCTTGGTTTGTTCGGGGCCAGTCTTCTGTGCTATAGTTCACGATAGCATAGTACGTATAAGGACACACTGAGTGGTACGAAATCTTCTGTTTATATTTAAAGAGAAACCAAGAAGATCTTCTGGTAGTAGCCCATCAGTTCATAATCGAGGGAATTAGGTGGTCAGAGAGTGTTGCTGGTGAAACCGTAAACATTCTCAGACAACCACTGCTGACTCTTTATGGAGGTGAGTCCTTCCATCACGAACAGTATCTAAATATGGTTTGAGCACACTCTCCAGCTTCTCCCCTTAAACATCTAAATTCAGCTAAACCCTGCTCAAAGATGTGGGGCGGCATAACATTACCCTCACTGGGGCCATACCTAGAGACCATCACAGTTTGGGGGAACTTGGTCGTAAGTAATATTGAACGTCGCATGGATTGTAGGCAAGCCACCTTTTATTCCCGGTGTTAGTCAACTGGTTCTGGCAGAAGTTATTTTGATCTGAGAAGAACCATATTGTCCCCGGCTCAATAGGATGCTTGAATTTATTCAGGAGCTTCTTTGCCTTCGTCAAGCGGTTCCCCCTTGCCTTTGCTGTCAGAATTTATCCCTTACCCCTTTTTTACAACTGGTAGTGAAGGTCCTCATTCAGGGCTAACTTTAAGGTGGTCACACCAACACCCATCTTTCTCATCAAAGCCCAGATTCCATTTCTCGGGTCATCCATCAACTTGCCTTAAATCTTTTGGATGAATTCCGGCGTGCGGACGCAATCATGACGCCTAAAATATCCTTTTCTGCTGGCCACAGCTTCATAGTCTACGTTTCAGCGGCCCATGTCAGTGTTCAAAGAGCATTGAGCACCAGTCATGATGCTCAATGGCGCAAATAATCCTAGTGCAGGTAATCCTTTCCAATATTCAGACGGCTTCCAGTCCTCGATATCAGTTGACCTTTTTTCAACTAAAACTTTACTCTTCCACCCGAACACTTGTATCCTCTCCGTCTTTCTATACATTCAAGGGCACCTTGAAGACCAACTGTTTGCGTCAAGGGTCCTCTCATTGCTACTCAGCCGTTCTAAAAGACCTCGGGCTTTTGAAGAGCCTCTTGCAAATGCATTATAATATTTATTTTATTTTATTATTATTTACGTTTGTACATGAGGGGGAGGAAAAATCAATCCCGTTTGTCCTATTTGATGAATTTAATTCCAAATGACATTCACCAAGGATGTGTTGTAAGGAATTTTTAAAAGGTGAAAATGATGGTGAAAAGGAAGATGAAGTTAGAGACAGGAGAAATGTGTGAAGGGTGAATAGTTGGAGTAGTCGAATGGAAGGACTACTTAGCTTTTTTAGAAGTAGTGCACGTAGCTCTCCCAAACCTGGCCTCGTTTGCAATGAAGGAGATCCCTCGTAAAGTGAGAGTTTGAGCAAATGGAATGAATAGTAAAGGAGAATATAGTAAAAGAAGATGCATAGTAAAAAAGAAAGAGAATGAGACATATTCTTATTAGCAGAAAGCTGAATAAATAATTTTGTCAGGGCTTTGATGTGTCTTAATATGCCATAAAAAAAAATCATACTTCACCCCTCTACCCATCCAAAATACAAGCGTAACCCACCAACACATGTAAGAGTAAACTCCACCCTCTTACGCACTTATAAACTTACAAGCTCTACCAAACACCTTGCACGTGGATATAAACCCACAGTCGCAAGCAGGATTGATGGAAACACCTTCTTCGTGACTTCAACTCCAGAATGAGTATTGAGGGCAGTCATATGGACAGGGGAGGGGGAAGAATAGTACTAATACTCCCCCCCCATGCAAAAATCAAATATTTTGAGCCTTTATACACCTCTATATTCCTTCCATATTTGCCTTTTGATGCCATAAACTTGGGATGTGACGAGAATCATACACAGGATTTGTCAGTCATTCTTCGTTTCGAAGTCATAAATTCGAGACTAACTTGGCGAAGAAGTTGGAGCAGAAGCAGCATAATAATGTTCACCCCTATTCTGGTTCTGAAGCAGCTCATTACCGAGGACTAATAAAACCCAATCGTATGTTTTTTTACACCAATGCTTCCCAACGAGGGCGCTAGTGGCCCCTTGTGGGCGGTATTGTGTTAAAAGTGGCCGCTGTAACTTTATATTTCACTCTGTAGGCGGTGAAAATAGATAAGCGGGTAGTGGCAATGTATCCATTTTTATTTTAAGTTTTAAAAACTATTCGATAATAGTGTTACCACAAACGCTCACAATTTTCAATATTAACCAGGGAACAATGCATTTGACAGATCAAGTAAAGTTATAAGTTAATTACGTCTTGGTGAGTGTTAGCCAGTTGTAACTAGTCATTATCCCACGCAAAGTAGAACCTCTCTATCTCCTAACCTAACTTTTGTTAAATTATGTCTACATAGATTATGATTTTCAATTATTCACTCACTCCCACAGCAATTGTAATGAATAATTTTCCCCTCGATTTTCCTAAACAAACAATTTTGTTACACTCTCTTACAATTTATTAAAAAGAAAGTCGCATCTCTCTACCTCATTAGTTGTTGCAGAGATGGCGATGGTAGTTGACATTTAACATGAAGTGTCTTATTGTCGCTATTTACTTACGTTACTTAATTTTCAGTACTTGAATTTACCCATAATAATGTCGGTAAAATCATTAAAGGGAAAATACGGACACTATAGTGTTATTAAATATTTGAACTTCGAAATTATTACTTCAAATAATGAGAAAGTATTTTCGAACGAGGCCATGAAGCCATCCAGCTTTTCCAATCATTTAAAGAATATCCATTCTGATAAAGTGAAAAAAAATGTTGGATTTTAAAACTCTACGAGATTAATTTCACAATAAAAAATTATTCACTTCCTTATGACAAACCAATCACAGAGATGCGACAATGGGCTTGTTCGTTGATTCAATATTTCTAAGATGATTACCAGCTCAGGAAAACTTCAAAAAATTGGAGAACAAATAAGTTTTCCAGCTATAGAGAAAACCCTTCGTACTGTATGTAGTACATTGTCGAGGAATAACTCACCTCCCCAGACAATATTTCTATAAATATATACATATAGGTATCAATTGGTTAGGAGGAAAGAGATAAAAGCCACAAAAATATGAATATATACAGTTATATACACATATATCCTCTAATGTACGTACGCGTCCTTTGCTACGTACAAGTACGTTCACTTCGTAAAAGTAATCCGTTGATTACGAGGTACAAGAGTGCGATTTTAATACAGGGGCCGATAGCGTTTAATGAGTTTACTAAGTTGCAGTTCAAGGATATATTTAAAGAGTGAAAACTCTTAATAAGTCCCTAGTTAACATATATATACACACGGGAAATATGCCAAATGTAAATAAGGATAATATTGACAGACTATAAAAAATTGGCAATCGGGTAACGTTAATTACTTGTTAATTAGCTTTTAAATAGGATACTATAAATCAGTTATACAGAAGAAATATTTAAAAGGCAGAAAGCGGGTCGATTAACGGGAGATGCAATCGTTTTACCTTAAAGGGAGTCCTCGAGGAAGGGGACTCCTTTAGCGAGTCGGCGAAGGGGAATGGAGACGGAAAATGGTCGTGATTCTCGGCCGAATATCCTGACGGTGACGAGGATGAAGGAAGGGGGGGACCAGAAGACGAGTGTTCACGATTATCCTTGAAGACGGACGAAGGCACATCTGCTCCAGAGAAGTGCAACCTCCAAAATCGAGACTCTGACGTGGCTCGGCGCGAAATATTACACGGGAAACTGTAGGTACTTGAGAGGGGCAGGGCTCTAATGAGACGAGAATAATCCCGGCTAGTCCTTCGGGAACAAAACGATTCGAGGCTTGCTCTGGACAGAGTAAGCCTTCACAAAAGAGATGAATCTGCCTGGTGAAATCCAAACTCCATGGTAGACGCGAATAGCAGGAACTTGGGAAAACAGACACAAGATCTGAACCGAAGGCGGCGAGATCTCAAACTTAATCTGCCGATCTTTGAAAAACCTATAGTATTTATAAGACAGACATTTTTTTTTATGCTCAATCGCTGGAAGGCACAGACGTCTGAGAGAAAGCTTCCGGCGCCTAGAGGGATCAGCTTTTGTCGCCCGACACCGGTCTTAATCGTCTCCAACGATGTGGTTGGGAACTTTGGCTATCCTTTATCCTTTTTCCGACTACGGAGCTTGGCATTTCATTGGCGAGGTGAAAGCTTTTAGCGCTCAGCTTAACTGATATTCAAATTCTTTCTTCTTTTATTTTTACCCTTGCATACAGAGTTTTAATACATGTGGAGTTATAGTTAGGAGGCGTAGGGAGGGAAGGGATTCAAGAAACAAAAGAAGGGAGTATTCTTCTTGGTGTCCCTTTTCCCTTAGATATATCAGCTTTCCCAAATTAGAATTATCAGTGTGATTCCACTTAGTAATAATTCTCTGCAAGTAAAAGTGAGCTGGAAAGTATGTTTATTTTATCAGCAAAAGTGAACACACACATACACACACACACACAAATACACACATAAAATCAGTGCCTCTAGGAGCTGCCGCCATTTATGCGCTGCGTTGCGTCTGAATAATACGCACATGCAGCTACGGCCGGCCACGTACTTCACCACACTACCAAAACTGCTCTCTAGTTCTTCTCCCTCTTTTCACACAGGCAGCAGATCAAATATCCGAATTCCCCTGACGCAGAACTGGTGTTTCTGGCAAAACACAGTACTCCATCTTTCTCTACACTTTCCCTTTTACGTCCAAGTCACCGGCCCTTGGTGCCTACAGGCTGGCCAGCTATTGTTATACTAATCTTTAGGTGAATTTCTTTATCCATTCGCTGGACCTCTTCCATGATTGAAAATGGATCGGTGGCACAATCAGCTAATTAATTGACATCAGTGTATATGAGTCAGGCATGGGTTAGATAACGGGAAGCAGGTCTAAATTACAGTGTCACCCCAAATGGCGGAAGGTTGAGGAGGTATTGGTATAAATAATTCTGAATAATTTGTGCCCAAACATTAAAAGTTGCAAATCGCGTGACAGCGTAAAGGTGTAATTAAATGACTAAGGCCAAAGCAGATCCTGGCGCGCTTGGGAACCAGATCGGATCAAATGAAGATCCAAGAATTAAACTCCCTCATCACTTTAAAAGCATGCGTATTTATTTCTCAAATTCGTGTTTTTTAACTGCTTTATTTTAATTAAAGATGGATTGTACCATGTTTGTCCCGTTCTAAGTATAATCTTCATTTTCATCCCGTTTTGTATGAAGATTTAAGAAAATTTTATTGAGTCCTTTTGTTGTGAATTGACAAAGTCCGTATTTTCGGTTCCTATATCTATCGGGCGATTGGGAGTTAAATGAACCAGGATTAGCTATTTGCTAACGGTGAAAAACAAATGACTGACTCTAGGCGCAGTAAATTAAATTTACCAAAATTGAGACCACCTATCCAAATATTTTCTCCTTTGCAATTGTAAAATTTAATAAGGACGGCCTCCAACGAGATAATCGCCGGTGTAGCAGTTAGGAGCTCATACCAAAATGTAAAAATACAGGGGGCATAGAGCAAGTTCTCCTCATCTTTACACGTTTAGAGGATTTGACAAATGCTCATATAATCTGTTGGTGGCAAATGCACAAAGAAGAAGTCAAAATGTTAAGAGAGCAAATTCTAGGTTTTTGGCCTTGCGTTCGTGTCTTAAATCCATGATATAGTGAAGATAAATCTGCCAAGTCATTGATATTCGACGCAAATTGGCATTATCACTGGGTTTTCAAAGGTGTGTATTTAGATTCTCTTCGAGAAGTGCGTGCTAAACTCATAACTGGTTCATCCGAGGGTGAATGAAGTTATTTTGTAGGCCATTGAAACTATAAGGTTAAATGGTTAATTTATTTAGATATTTACTATTTTCTAAAGAAAAAAAGGCATTGCCATTAAAGTGGTTATTAAGATCTTATTTATTTTAATGTCAGTGGAACTGATTTTTGTCCCCTCTTCATTCTATTTATTTTAATCCTTAATACTTTTTTTCGTATTTTGAGTTATGCACTTTTTTTACTCTTGTTCATTTAGTCGAAGGTTTACACCTAGCAGGTAATTTTCTTTTTTCGGGGTTCGCTTTCATGAGATATTTAAACTTTTACATTTCACTTTTTTCTCTAGATTCTTTCTTTATTCTTATTCTTAGTTCTAAGAGAAGTATAAAATAACTTAATTTAAGTAAAGTAGAAAAATGATAATAAATTTTGGGTTTTTATTTTGGGTTTTGTCGTTTTCTTTACATATGTGATTTTAATTGTTATGACCAATACTTCCCCCAAAAAACTGTATGTCAGTAGGGGTTATTTGGTTACTCTTTTATTACCTTCCGAAACTCATGAAGGCATTGACTGCTCGGAATAAATTTTGAGGATGCTTAATCTATATATATATTTTACTCTGGAAGGTTGCAAGAAAAGAGATCGTATTTTCTGCTTCATTTCAGAAAATAACTAACTAAAGGATATCCATTTAATATGCGAAATAATATAGCAGCATTGAGGATAGCTTTTTTAGGTTCTTATGGGCTATTCATTGCCTATAACCTAGGATAGAACTTTTTAAATGAAAATTTTATAATTTAACGTTTAATATGTAACTTTTAAGCTAATTTTTAAATTATATTTTTAAGATTTTCTCAAACACGTAACTGAATAGTTTTTATTCTCAGTGATTTGTTTTAATTTTAAGAATATTTGGGATATTATTTTTTCTCAGGCTATTTTCTTTCGCCGGTTTTTATTATCAGGAGAATTTAATCTTCAGGGCATTTTTTTTTAAGAATTTTTGCACGAAACAGTGAGAATATCGTTCAATGATTAGTATAATATTGCTGATGAAACAAGTAAAAAAAGAGAATCATAAAAAAAATAATCATATTTGAACTCAAGCTTCTAATTTAAATATATTTTAAATGAAAATTAGTTGGGTTTTTTTTTACAAGAATCAAATCTTTTGTGACGATCATCTTTTGTCAGTTAGTGTAAGATTTGATGTTTGTACGTATTAAGCTTATTTTTCGAATATAGCAAATTATTTACTTTACATTTGTTACACTGGTCTGGGCAACCATATTTCACTGATCATCGACCGGTTCTCTCAATGATTCGAGGTTTGACTCAGTAGCTTTGTTTCTCTTGCAAACTGGGTTGCCTTCATTTGTGTTTTTAATCCTTCTGAATTGTTGTTATCTTCTAAAAGTCCTTCCAATTGTTGTTGACCTCAATTTTCGCCTATCTGAAGCTCGTTGGGTACCATTTAATCACACCACACTGTTTTAGGCTCTAGCACAAATAATAATGTCCAATACGAGGAAAGTTCTTTAATGTTTGATCTTGGATGAAGTTGATTTTCGGCTAAGCAAGAGTACTTTATCTTTCATTCTACAACTTAGGAATTGTGACTTTCATATACTTTTAATTTCTTTCTTCTTGATCTAACGGTTAACAATATATAATGGTTCAAAATCACACATTTTTAGTGGTCACCCTGTAAATGTCACACTCGAAACAATAACAATAGATATGAAATTTAAATATTCAGCAAACTTGGCACATAGTCTCCTGGTAGATTCTGCAAATAAATACGATTAGTTCTTTCGTCTCATTTGTTCATAAAACTATGCATTTAATTGAGAAATGAACCCAATCTTACCGGCGTTCATGACAGACATGCAATGTTTTGCCGCAGTATCAAGTTTATCGATTGGAAGATTAAACCTTCTTATCAGCATTTACATATCTGACCAGTAGCCGTACCGCCTGGTTAGACAAAAACGTTTAAAAAAAATTACATTTCTGAAAAATATCTTCGCTTGTCGTGATACCTTTCATTGCTTGAACACCACTCACAAACTCTTAAAATGAACCAAATCTAAGAAATTGGTGCTTTCATTCCTGGTTAATGAAAAACTTCCTAATTTCTAGCATCGTTCCATTAAGTTTTATTCTAAAATATATCAGCTCGTAATTCTTATCTACGACTTGTCATAATTCTACGTTACTAACTAAAACAGTTGAAGTCTTTTCTATTATCAGGACGCAAAATTTTAGCAACGGCTTTTTAACATTCCTTCACGAAATTTTCATCCGTATTGTTTTTGTTTTGTTCGTGATTTTCTCACAAGCAATATAAGCAGGTCTTTACTCGATTACTGATTTTATTGACAATTACGTCTCGTTTCAAAGGCTTCCCCATAGATTACTATACTACGAATGTTTGGTATTGTATCTTTTCAAATTGTATTCTTCCGAACAGAAATTCTTTCGAAATTCATCTATGAACTTTCTTATATTTAATCAAAAACAAAACTTTGAGAGAAAATATACACATAGATTTTTAGCTCCAAAATACAATATCAAGTTGCTTCGATCGCTAGATGCAGCGTATTAACGTTGTCATAATAATAATAATCATCATCATCATCAACATCATCATCATCACCATCATTACTAACTATAATTTAAGAATGGGATTTTTTTGAGTATTTGAATAATAATTTCATCTTATTTGGTTATGACTTAGGTTTTTTTATCAAAGTTATTCCTAATAATTCTTTTATAATATCTAAAAACAAAATGGTGAAGTTCAGAAATAAATATAAGTATCGAAATTTTGTGAATTATTTAAAACCCAAAGAATTACAAATGGTCAAGTTCAGAAAATTTAGTTTAGAGTTCCTTTTTAAAATTATTATAATTGTCGAAGTTCATAAAATTTATAAAAATTTAACCATGGCTGCTTTTTTTTAGATTTTAAAATTTAAAATTTATATGGTTGTACCAGGGTATTTTTACGATCAGAAAACGTTAACTCTTTGGGGTTGGGTTTACTAGCCAAATTATCGGTAACCAGTCACGCGTGAAAAATCTTTGAGTGGTGGCAGTCAACCTTGACGACAGGTTGTTTGCAAACTAGTCGAAACGAGTCTTTGTCAACAAAATCCAGTTAAATATTAACTATTCTGACCATAAAAAAAATGAAAAATATTGATATACCAAATGTAATTAAGTATTCGCATACTAATAAAGATTAAGGTCAATAGGTCTCAATCTTTAAAATAAAATACGAATTTTTATATTTTATTTTATTTACAAAATAATATAAGTACATAGTATAGAGTATGCTATCAGTAATGGCTGCTCATAGACATGTTGCGGGTTTCAGGTTGCTCATGCCAACACAAGACGATCTGTTGACCGACTAAGTTAAAATGAGATTTCGATCACACCCCTAAGATCTAATTTTGCATACCGCATCTTGGATATGATCCCCAAATTCTTCCCAGTAGTATTTAAAAAAACATGACGGAATATTTCTTAAAATAGGACAAGCACAAAATGTGTCGCAATACTCTCAAATGCGCCAACCCAGAATGTCTCAACAAATAACAGCAAAATAGTTTTGTAAATATTTTTCAGTAATTCCTATCTAATTCTAAACCAGTCAATATCAGCCGCAATCGTGCGCGGAAGATTCCCATACGGATAATTTCCCATGAGGTAACACTCCTTTCTGAGATAAGTGCCAGTATGTTTTAGCATAGGTTAAGTTAGGGGTTAGTTAGTCCTCTTCTTTGGAATTATCTTGCGTGGATAATATTCCCACCACAATCATCCTACAGCCTGTTGCAATATGATTATTCCCAAGTATTTTTCCGTTTTATTGATATACTTATAATACTCGGAATCAGTGTCAAATTTTGGTTTTTGGAAAAGCCCAAGGAATTAGGTTAGGAGAGGCCAGGAGTTGTTCACTAGCTTCGTTTTTGAGCGATTTCAACGCAATGCTGCGAGGGTTACTAAATGAAAGGAGAGAAGGAGATGCAAAAAGCTAGACAAATATTTGTGTTGGTGGCTAAGAGAGGAGAGGATAGAAAAAGACCAGCGCTGGTAAGCTTATTTTTACGTTTCTCTCATCCATGGCTTATTTAGGACGAGCAGGAGGTTATAACGACGTTCCTCGCTTCAAATTTTCTCCCCGCTCCTATTATTCATTTGTTTTCAAGACATACATCATGAGTGTTAAAGAACAGATGGGGGACGGGCTTGTTTTCCGCCATCCAAATGACGCTTAGTTTAATTCAAAGCTTCCTTTCAGCCTCCCGCCCCCCCTTACACAGTCTTTCTCTCCTTTTATTTCTATCCTCTTTATTTGTTTCTCTCTTCAAGCGTAGGCAAAAATTTCTTCCTTAATATTAGTAAATAGAGGAGGGGGGCGAATTTTGGAAAGCCTCAAGTACATAGTTTTCTCGCTAGACTATTCTTGTTTTGCACTTCCCGCACATTTTCACGTCACTATTTCACCACTTTTTTACTTGCTCAGGGATTTTTCGTCTCTTAGCTTTAGCTCAAATCTAATAATAATAATAATCTTTCCCTCATATATCCACCATCAATATACAAATTGGAATCTTTGTGTTTAGGGCAATACTGAGCTAGTTGATTTGCTAGGTGTTGGAGGCAGAGCCACTATTTTGAGAGAGTCAATGCCTCAGTAAAACGCTTAATTAAGTAGTCAACCTCAATTATCTCTTCTGGAGGCGGCATTTATTCTAAAAAGCAGAGCGTGGCACTGTAATTTATGCAGTGCCGGCGATTCTGTGTCAGCAATAGCGACAGTTTCAGCTTCATAGCCTAAATTTACTTACGTTGATGGTTGTTATCTTAAATTTTGGGTTATGAAAAGATGTGTTATTATTATTAAAAAAAATATTTAAAAAAGGAGGGCATCTTCATCAGAGGGTAGGCGATTTGGAAATGGATGGCATGCATCTCTCCTAAAACTGGCTAGAATGGATGTAGGAGCCCCTTATAGCCCTTTTCCCCATGGGATGGTTGTTTCTCCCTAGCTAACAATAAATCTGTGCGTAGCTTTACCATGGCTACTGGGCAGAGAGGGACGCGCTGCAGAGAACTGTGTTCATGTTGATATTTTTAAGTAAATGGCGTCGGCAAGAACCAAGGTTGCTTTGGTTTCATCGTTCGTTCTTGCTTGTGTTTAAGCAAGCCCGATGCGATCAGAAAATATAAGTCTCAGGCCTTTTCCACGTTTTCTTCTCGTCAACGTAGGCTAAAACAATAAGCCAAGAATCTTCATATTTCTTTTTTTTATCATCAGTTAGTGAAAAATTAATAAAACCGTTATCAACACTATAGCTTGTCGAATCAACATCGTTTTAAAATTAAATCTTCATTCTTGTTTGACTTCTTGGTTGACTTTTCTTTGCACCTACGATCTCTGCAAAACTATGGCATAGCCGAATGCGATTTTCTTGAAGCATTTGCTCCATCCAAGCTTTTAAATAGAATTAAACGCTTAAGGCGTTGGTAAAAAAATTGAATGGATCCAACATTGGTTAAGCGAAAGAAAACAAGAAAACAAAGTAGTTTTGGACGTCAAGCCATCTGAATAGACTTCTCTTACAAACTGTGTACCCCATGGTTCCGTTCTCGTCCAGTCATTTTTGTTATAATTTAAATGGTATTATATAGAATTGCTTATTGGTCATAAAGGACTCAATAAATTATATATTTAATTGCTGCTACACGATGTAGATATGATTACTGATTAATGTCACATCGGTAGATATAAATGTAGACGAGATATGACTATGAATGAAATAACTTGCCGTTGCAGTAGATCCAGAGTTATCATTTCTGATGATTTCGAATATTCTATTTCTTGCGTTAAAGTATAAAAGGGTAATAATTAGGGCAGTAAAAAGTTGACCTAAAATTGAAAAGGTTGACCTAAAGATCATCAAAAGTTAACTTTATTTTCAATGACTGATATAAACGAAACTTTACTTACTTAGTCAAGCATTGGCTGATTGTGGTACATAATATAAAGTATTTTCCAATATTTTCCGGCAGAAAGTTGCGGTTTCTATTTAAGAGTTTGTTTAGCATGGAGAATGAATGATCTCTCCACAGATGCTGCTGTTGGCTGACATTTAAGGAGATAAGAATAAATTGTTGGTGATATTTCAGGCCAACGGAGTTTAACTAACTCACACATATCATTTTCCTTAAGTCTTCTTTCAATGTAATACTTAATCTTACAAGGATCGCCATCAAAGTTAATGGTAGTAAGTCTCATATGCCTCTTTCAGGAAAGGGGAACGGAGAAATAAGGGTGGAGGCTGAGAAATCTCAGATCCCTGAGAACTCTGTAGTTGCCCTCATGGCAAGTGGCAACGATCTCTACCTACGAGGAAGCAATGTAGGCGCCAGCGGGAAGATCCTGACCACAGTTATGGGAGGAGTTGACGACTGTGGGATAAAAACCCGCAGACGTGTCGTGGTCGGGATACTCCCAAGACGAGGTCCATCCCGCAATACTCACGCGAGGAACGTCTCCATAAACCAACGCCTGGGAGATCTTTGTACGGCGGAAGGAGTCTTTTTTGTAGACCCCTACCGCACCTTTTACGGGAAAAATGACCTGTACAAAAGGGACGGAGTGCATCTTTCCTTTAAAGGGAAAGCTGCACTCGCAAACATGATCCAGGATGTTGTGGAGCGGACCCAAAAAAGTGTCAGACCCCGAGTAAAGGGGGACGTACGCCAGTACACCCGTGTTACTCCAGGAACGACCTTTTCTGAAGTCACAGAGAGAGGAGTGACCCCGCCACAGAGAAAGAAAGCGGGAAACGGAAGGGCGTAGGGAGTCCTACAGTGGGGGACTCCTTCAAAGTTCTTCTGTTTAATGCGAAGTCTATCAGAAACAAGTTTCTAGAACTTCGTGGCCTCTTAGCAACAGAAGAACCGGAGATGGTGGCCATAACGGAGTCGTGGATAAAAACCTCAAGCCGAGATTTTGAAGGTGAATTCACGATTTCCGGTTACCAGCTCTTCTTGAAAGATAGGCCAGACAGAGAGGGTGGCGGTGTGATGTTGTATGTCAAGGATACTCTCAACTCGACAGATTGCAACATCGTATCCGACCATAAACTACTAGGTGTTGACCTAGAGATCGGTCCTGCCAAATACAGGACCCTGGTGCTTTATAGACCTCCTGCCCAACTCGTTGAAAAGGACAGAGATCTGTACCAGATACTAGGAGAACTTTTCGAAGACAAAGTGTGTATCGTCATGGGTGATTCCAACACACAAGTTGACTGGGAAACCAGAGAACCCTGTGGCGAGAACGCCCTACTCCTGGAGTTCACGAACAACAAGTTCCTCACTCAATGGGTGAGAGAGCCAACGAGAGGAGACAATATCCTCGACTTGGTTTTCACCTCTGAGGATGACATCGTTGAGGACCTCTCTGTTGGCGAAGAGCTCACAGGCAGTGACCCCCGACTAATTAGATTAGTAGTCAAAGTACCCAAGGCAGAGCCTGAAACTAGTAAATCAAGGAAACTTGATTTGAGAAGAGCAGACTTTGCAGGTCTACGCCTGGGACTGACTGACGCGAGGCTAGAAGAGTGCGATGCTGTTGAAAACTCTTGCAACAGTTTCAAAACCACATTCATGAGTCTTCAATCGCGTTTTATCCCTCTGAAATGCCCCCGTCGGTCTTTTGTTCAACCAAAGTGGTTTAATCGAGAAATCGGCCAACTGCTTAGGGAGAAGAGAAATGTGTACCGGCAATCGAAGATCTCGGGTGACTTTGACGAATACCGGAGGCTAGCCAGGAGAGTGAAGTCCAGCATAAGGGCGGCTAAGTGGTGTGAGGAACTCCGATTGGCGAGACTCTGTAAAGAGAATCCCAAGAAGTTTTTTGGATATGTGAACAGCCGTAAACCAATCCGTTGAACGATTGGCACTTTGAGGAATGAGGAGGGGACATTAAAGCATTCAGATGCAGAAAATGCTAACCTCCTCAACGACTACTTCTCTTCAGTGTTTACTGAAGAGTGTGGTCCCATTCGTCAGCCGACGGATTCCTACTCGGGGGAAAAGCTGGAGGCAATAAACTTCACCGAAGGAGAAAAAAAGAAAGAGATCGCTGACCTAAAGACGAATAAGTCCCCTGGACCGGAAGGGTTTCTACCTAAAGTGTTGAAAGAAGTGTGCGATGAAGTATCACGACATCTGTGCGCTATCTTTAACATGTCAATCCGGACCAAATGCGTTCCTAGAGACTAACGGGAGGCGGAGGTGACTCCTATCTTCAAGAAAGGAGACCGTAACCAACCGTCGAACTACCAACCTATCAGTCTGACTTTGATAGTCGGTAAACTCATGGAAAGCATCATGGTGGACAAACTGACGTTGTATTTAGAGTCAAACCTGCTACTGAGGAGTTCCCAGCACGACTTCCGAAGGCAACGGTCATGCCTGACGAACCTTGTAGAATACTTCCACTTCGTTTTCAGTGAGCACGATCGGGACAAGGCGGTGGATGTGGTCATTTTAGACTTTCATAAAGCCTTTGATAAGGTACCACACCGCCGCCTTCTCCGGAAAGTGCGAGCGCTTGGCATATACGGAAAGGTAGCCGGCTGGATCGAGAACTGGCAAAATGGCAGACGGCAACGGGTGGTGGTAAATGGACAGTCTTCTGAGTGGGTGCCCGTTACTAGCGGGGTGCCTTAAGGTTCTGTCCTGGGACCACTACTATTCATCATCTACGTCAACGACATGGACGGTGACATGGTTGCCAAGA
Organism: Ceratothoa steindachneri; assembly: GCA_963969495.1. NCBI lineage: Eukaryota > Metazoa > Arthropoda > Malacostraca > Isopoda > Cymothoidae > Ceratothoa > Ceratothoa steindachneri. The sequence continues at coordinate 161,705,992 of OZ018324.1, read as the reverse complement.
TTTCCAAATTTGCCAACGATACCAAGCTTGGTATGAACGTTGCAAAGGATGGAAATACTGCCCGCCTGCAGGAAGATCTTGAGAAGATTGGGGAGTGGTCGGACACGTGGCAAATGCCTTTTAACGTGGGGAAATGCAAAGTGATGCATATCGGCCACAGAAACCCCCAATCTTAGTATATCCTTAAGGGCACTGCTATTCAATCCACCGACACTGAAAAGGACTTGGGTGTAACTATCACTAGTGACCTCAAGTTCTCGGAACAGTGCATTGAGGCGGAGAAAAAGGCCCAAAGGATGCTAGGCTATATTAAGCGCCAGTTTGGTTATCGGAACAAGGAGATTGTACTGTGCCTGTACAACTCACTTGTTCGACCGCACCTGGAGTATGCCGTACAATTTTGGAGTCCTTCATTGCGAAAGGACATCGCGAGATTGGAACGCGTACAAGCCAGGGCAACCAAGCTGATTCCCTCTATCCGACATAAAAGTTATAAGGATAGACTAAGGGAATTAGATCTGTTCTCGCTGGAAACCCGTAGACTGCGTGGTCAGCTCATCGAAGTTTTCAAAATACTTCGAGGGTTCGACAATGTTGACTACCGGGATATTTTCACACTGAGTGAGAACAGAACGCGCAATCACGGCTTCAAACTTGAACTGAAGCGTTACAACCGAAATCTGTGTGGAAATTTTTTCACTGACAGTATCTGCGGTATGTGGAACGCACTTCCAGTGGAAGTTGTCAACAGTGAATCTGTTGACCAGTTCAAGTCAAGACTAGACAAAGTCTTGAAACGTGGCCGTTTAGGGACGCAAAACAATTGAGCAGCCTTGTGCCCACTCGATTGCTAGTCCAAAGGTACCCTCTTTGAATGGAACGTAAGGTCTCCTAGGGTACCTTCTTTCCTTGTTGTTACTCCTTGTTGTCCTTGTTGTTAATTGTGAAATCAGTTGCTTCTACCCTAGGCACCAAGCGAACAATTTGACTGTATTCATTTTAATGGAAAGTAGTTGCGTTGGTAGATTTTTCTTAGACACATTATCTTTAGCCTTCCGAACGATAATTCTAGCACCTTCAAAATTCTCAACAATGCATTTGATGCTTGGTAAATTGTGTGCATAATAGAAAGCAGCGTTTAGCCAACTTGCCCAGCGTGTTAAAATTTGTTCTGGGGGAGTACCAATTTCTTGAAACAAAGCCTTCCTCTCTTTATTTTTAACAGTAGATCCCTTGACGCATGCAATTGGAGCATCGATTTTACTATAAAATGATCTTATATACATTGCACAGTTATGTAACAGATGTGCAACACATCTTCCATGGAAAAGTCGTTAAACAGCAAATGAAAAAGGCAAGAGTTACTAATTGGTGTGCGACCAGTTGCAAATTAGTAGGCGAATAGTTACCATATATATTTTTATTCTATATTTTTTACTTTTTTGACATAAAGAGTTTGTTGACCTGACGTCTAAAAGTTAACTTTTTGTTGACCTATTAGCTTTGTTACTATACCCCTACAGTCATTTTTAATGCATTAATAGTTGTTCTAGAGGAAAGTGTCTTGTAAAAGACAAGTTGACTTTATTGACTTTTAACTTCTCTAGTAATAATAGAACCTTTCGGCCAATTGCTTGTAACTTCGATTAGAAATCATAAGAATGTCGTTCCTCCACTATATAATCATTGTTTCGCTCACAATTGGTAAATAATGTGCAATTTGGGTCACACTTCTATCTACGAGATATACTAACTTTAGAAAGAGCTAAAAAAATTGCCGTAAGGAGAAAGGCTTAAAAATTTGGCCTTTTGTCATTATAAAACCGTCATCTTTGCTGGCAACTCAATAAGGAATATAAAATTATCAGTAGATTTCACAATAATAAATCATAACCTACCTTTCGACCGTCTAGGGCAGAGTTCAACTAGATTATATTCAAATTAAATCAGTGTTTTAATAAAACACGGCATCTTCTTCACATATAAAAACAACTGCCTGCAATGCTCTTCCGCGACGCGAAGGTACTTCAATAAATGGGTTTAAAAAAGGATTGACAGACTATTTTATGAGAACAAGTATTTATATTACAAGAAAAGAATATTTGTACAACATTGAACCAAAGTGAGCAATTTTTGCTGGATGCCAATGATAAAGTTATGCCATACATTGTGGCTATATCAGGGAAATCGCGAAGATTGCGCTATTCCAGAATTCTTGCAAGATGGAGAGGAAATCAAAATGCCTTCACCCCACCGATTTCTGGAGAATGAAGAATGTCTTTCATCGACTGAGTGGCGCTTGATTTTTGATGAAATTTTATCGAAGATCCAAGTCAAATGTACCCTTGTCAAATCGCCCCACCGCACTTTCACTCGCTCTTCCAACTGTCAGACATTCCTTGACGGCTTTGTGTTATTCATTCCCCCAAGAATGCATTTTTTCGTGTTGTTCTATTCGCTCCTAGTAGTTTTCTATTTAGAAAACTCGGGCTATTTACCTAACATTTCCCTTTTTCTCAGTTCACCACTCAAAAAAAACAATCCTCACAATTCTGGAGAGATGCTTTCCTTGGTCTTTATTTTTAGTTTAAGTAAATACCAGTCCTATACCTTAAGATTGTGCGTTTCCTGAACGAGGCCAATATAATAATTTCGAAAGTGCATGGAATAGCACTTCATTTTCCTGGTGGGTAATTTACATCATTGGTCTCATGTGATCAATGTGAGTTTCTTACTGTGCGAATGTGCATATGTTCCCGATTACAGTTTTGTGTGACGACTTATTGCACGCTTTAGCGACTTCCTGCCTGGTTACCATGTTCGCAGATATCTGTATTTCGTATGAACATTTGGACATTGGACATCAATAAGAGAGAGCAAAAACAGTGAGAAGGTATAGTGGTGAAAGGGTTTTAAAAGATAGTCAAGATAAGTTTAGTACGAGTTTGGAAGATTGTTCCCTGGTGAAAGGGTATCTCCAGCAAAGTAAGTAGAAAGTATACAAACATTTATGAGTGAAAGTTGATATTTGAAGATCCCTGGTCAAAGGGTATTTCTAGCAGTGTAAATCTCGCGTTTTGGTTTGTTTGCTTTGTCATAATTGGTTGGCATTCAAGCCTTTGCACCAACTAGTAAAACTCGTTACTATGGTTAGTCAAATTTCGGTTATAAATCGACGTAATTTAGCGTTGTAAAATCGGTAATACATAGTATTACATGTTTAGGTTGATGTTATTGTTTCAAGTAAGGTCTTTAATATTACGGTTAGCTATAAACACTACGCCCGCAATGGAGCGTAGTTGTTACGGTGAAATAGTATCTATTTTGGTGTATCGGACTCGTAGTCTCATTTGTATTGTCTGGCCCTAAAGCCATCGACAATATCATCTGGGTTCGCCTGGCCCAGAAACTGGGTCCCTTCTGCAGCATATACCCTGAGGCTTGGCATCCTCGAGTAGTACATGTACCTGGGAGCCCGATTCTTCGATGACGAGAACGTACTCGATCTACGCGACTGCGAGGCCTTTTGGGTGCGGGACGAATGCTCCACCTCCTTAGGCCTTACAACAGTGGCTTCCGCCCGCTCGACTTGCGATTCGGTTGGAGTCTTTGTGTGTGTGTGTGTCTGTTTGTGTGTTCTGCCGAGTGGCCAAGGCTTGGACTCAAGTACTTCGTTCGACTGAGAGTATTCCAGAAACTACATTTTTTCCATGCCGTTATTCACGAGCATGGCGTTTATTTCCTTGGCTAAGGTGCCAGGCCGGATCAAGTTTACAATGTGTGAATAGTATATACAGCACATTATTTTAGTTGATTTTTCGTTCTTTATGTGCAAGTAAGTAAGTTTTGTGGCCATACTTTATGTGACCGTTGACTTGGCAACCTTCACGTAGGTGGCATTAGCTTTCCTTTCTACCACTTTTTTTCCTTTGTCCTTGCTAATTTTTATTTGCTCCTGCTTAACAGGACATGTCGTAGCCATGGTTCTGTGTGGGCCACCATAATTGAAGCATTTATGGATGGAACTTTTACATTCACGCCAGGAATGATCTTGGCCAGAGCACACATAACAAACACTAGTTGTAGAATCCGGGCAAGTGGCGGTGATGGGTTCGTTGTACCTGTAGCACGTGAAACACATCTGCATGTCAATGAACTCCTCCCGTTCAATCTGCTTGGAGCAGATAAGGAGATTAAACAGGAGAAGGCCATTTTCTATAGCTTTGATTCCCATTGTGGTCTCGGTAGAAACTACTTTGATTACGAGGGTAGAGTCCTTGAATTTAATTAAATCGGCTACCTTTGCCCACTTTTATTCCGAAGAATCTCATCCGTTATCTGGTCCGTTGAGTGACCTGCAACACAGGGGTCGAGGCGGCGCCAGATTACACTACGATGTGATCGTATTTGTGGCGGTTTCTGGGGTTTAAGATTTATTTTCTGTAGCACATTTCTGGCACGCTGGGAGGTTAGAGCTTCGGAATCTCCCACCTTGGCACAGATAGCCGCATAGCCATTGTGTATATTCAAGAGCCGTACGAGAGCAATGTTCAGTTTACCGTACATTTGCTCGAAGACCTTACTCCAGTCCTTCAGGGCTATACGCCAAGTCTCCCTCATCTCTCCGACATTTCACCCGGGGGTGTAATTTGGGAGGGAAAATCGGGAGACCTAAGTCTGTAGGTGTGTATAACCGTTTGTGTGCGCATGTAGTTTAGGGATTCGTCATGAAAAATAAGGAAGAAGGGTATGTGAAGAAGGTAGAGAAATATCCAAAGAACAAAATGGCCACTTTACCTTAGGGCAGCGTAGAACGATCCTTCTTCCTTTCCCTCAACTAGCCTTTATCGAGGCCAGTCAAGGAGAAAGAGCCACTTCTAAACGAATCTCCACTTGGAAAATTTCAGGTCACGCACAGCAAAGCAGAATATCAACAATTAACACTTCATTCAATTGAAATTCTCTCCAAATTTAAAAAAACAAGGTCTGCTGAGCAAAGGTCGCGTGCTCTCACTTATTCTTATTTATGCCCTTAATACCTTCAAAACTTTCAATAATTCTCGGACTAACCTTGGGAGGAGCTTGGCAATTAAATTATTCGAAAGCGAATGTAAAACAACATAAGGGTTTCACATTTCGTTAGAATCCGCCGAATAGTTATGATGTTATAGCCAAATTATTGCCCATCTAACCTTGGGAGGATTTTGGTAATTAGATCATTCGAAAGAAAATGTATAACAAAATAAGGGCTTCAAATATAGTTAGAATCCACCGAATAGTTATGATGTTATGGCCAAAACAAATTAATTCCTTGGCTAACCTTGGGGGGAACCTTAGCAATTATACCATTCGAAAGAGAATGTAAAACAACATAGTGGTTTCAAATTTCTTTAGAATCTGCGGGAAGGTTATGTTGTTATTGACAATAATTCCCGGACTACCCTTTGGAGGACTTTAGCAATAACATTATTCGGAAGAGAATGTATAAGGCTTCCAAATTTCGTTAAAATAGGCCGAATAGTTATGATCTTATAGCCCAAAAATATAATTCCTGGGCTAACATTGGGAAGACTTTTGTAATTATATCGTTCGTAAGATAATGTAAAACAACATAAGCTTTCAAATTTCGTTACAATCGGCCGAATAGTTGTGATGTTATTGCCAAAACAAAATAACTCCCGAGCTAACTTGGGAAGACTTTATTAATTATATGATTCGAAAGAGAACGTAAAGCAACATAAGCTTTCAAATTTCGTTGCAATCGACCAAATAGTTTTGATGTTATTGCGAAAATAAATAATTCACGGACTACCCTTGGGAGGACCTTGGCAATTACATTATTCGAAAGAAAATGAAAAGCAACCTAAGGATTTTAAACTTCGTTAGAATCGGAAGAATAGTTACAATGTTATTACCAAAGCCAAAAAAATAAAAACGGGGACCGATCAACCGACCGACATAGTGAGATATAGAGTCGCCTGCAACTAGACTCGCACGTGACTTTGATGTTATTACGAAAAAAAATAATTCCCGGACTATCCTTGGGAGCACCTTGTAAATTATATCATTCGAAAGAAAATGTAAAAACAACCTAAGAAATTTAAATTTCGTTAGAATCTGCCGGATAGTTTCAATGTAATTACAACCCTCCCCCCCCAAAAAAAAAAACAGAGACCGACCGACCGTCTGACATAGTGAGATATAGAGTCGCCTGCGACTAAAAATTTGACTGTACCGCTTCAACGAGTAAGAGTAAAAGCAATACAAGCGACAAGAACAATCTGTAGTTCGTATGAACAAATGTTCGCCCGAGGTGTTTTATTTCCCCGTTAAACTACGTTATTTGAGGTCCCGAACTTGATTGTCCATTCCCCAGGCAAAATTTCCCCGATTATTTAATAACTGGAATGTTCTCCACCGCGGAACGACGCTCCTCCGACACACGGTTTCAAATTCGACTGGACAAGTATTGTGCGAGACCTGACCCCAATAAAGCAACTTTAGATCGCGTTGTGTAAGGGCAAGGAAGTTGTTGTTACGTGCACGGGTCCCCTAGGCTCGTTCGGGGATTTGGTGTGTACGTCTATGCTCCCGCTGATTGACGCCACGATGAGCAAATGATAATTTCATGGTTGGGGTGTTAGCACTTCTTGAAACGCTGTGTCTTGCAAGGGTATCGATATTTTAGAGCACCCGGGGATTTTGGGCGTATTTGTTCCTTTAAATGTACAGGGTTGTACATAACCATTTTCTAGGGCAGGGCGGAAGGGGGAAGACTCTGACCATAATAAAATGTATTAGATACGTTTAAATATATTTTTTTCCTCTTTCAGATTGCGAAATATATTTGCTAAAATGTCAACCCTGGTGGGTGATAGTATATGTAGAATAACATGAAATAGTCAAAGAGTAAATAACTATAGGATAGCAATGGTGGTAGGTGTATAACTGTTTATTCAAAAATTGATTTTTAAACAACTCGATCGTAGTGAAAAATGAGAAACTGGCAATTGAAAAAACGAAAAAGGATACTAATCTCGCTTTAAAAAGTTTGAAAAGGAGGGGGGGGTCATTTAAAGCTATGGTAGGAAAGCAGGGTAATCTTTTCTGAGGGCAATGAGAAGTCACGCCGAAGTCGCAGCAAAATTTATCAAATTATTTCACAGAGACAAGATCAATTGTATGGGAGCCCACCTGCACAACACACTACCTACATTCGGCCCAAGCATTCAAGGTTAAAGAGGTTTGGCATTGCGCTTCCACAATATCCTTAATTAGCGACAGTTTTAAAAGACTTAGGGTATCTCCTAAATAGACCTTCTAAACCTTTTTACTTTCCATTGATTCGCCATTTTATTTACTAACCTTGCCTCACAAAGTCGAGCAGAGACGTCTCCTTTAGTTTTTAGACATCTTTCTGCTAAGCTAATAATTCTAATAATTACAGTCATAATCTTTTTTCATACTACTCTTGTTCTATTTTCCTTTGTTCTCTCTCTCCTAAATATGTGAACAGCCGTAAACCAATCCGTCGAACGATTGGCCCTTTGAGGAATGAGGAGGGGACATTAAAGCATTCAGATGCAGAAAATGCCAACCTCCTCAACGACTACTTCTCTTCAGTGTTTACTGAAGAGTGTGGTCCCATTCCCCAGCCCACGGATTCCTACTCGGGGGAAAAGCTGGAGGCAATGGACTTCACCGAAGGAGAAATAAAGAAAAAGATCGCTGACCTAAAGACGAATAAGTCCCCTGGACCGGACGGGTTTCTACCTAAAGTGTTGAAGGAAGTGTGCGATGAAGTATCACGACATCTGTGCGCTATCTTTAACATGTCAATCCGGACCAAATGCGTTCCTAGAGACTGGCGTGAGGCGGAGGTGACTCCGATCTTCAAGAAAGAAGACCGTAGCCAACCGTCGAACTACCGACCTATCAGTCTGACTTCGATAGTCGGTAAACTCATGGAAAGCATCATGGTGGAGAAAATAACGTCGTATTTAGAGTCAAGCCTGCTACTGAGGAGTTCCCAGCACGGCTTTCGAAGGCAACGGTCATGCCTGACGAACCTTGTAGAATTCTTCCACTTCGTTTTCAGTGAGCACGATCGGGACAAGGCGGTGGATGTGGTCATTTTAGACTTTCATAAAGCCTTTGATAAGGTACCACATCGCCGCCTTCTCCGGAAAGTGCGAGCGCTTGGCATAGACGGAAAGGTAGCCGGCTGGATCGAGAACTGGCTAAGTGGCAGACGGCAACGGGTGGTGGTAAATGGACAGTCTTCTGAGTGGGTGCCCGTTACTAGCGGGGTGCCTCAAGGTTCTGTCCTGGGACCACTACTATTCATCATCTACGTCAACGACATGGACGGTGACATGGTTGCCAAGATTTCCAAATTTGCCGACGATACCAAGCTTGGTATGAACGTTGCAAAGGATGGAAATACTGCCCGCCTGCAGGAAGATCTTGGGAAGATTGGGGAGTGGTCGGACACGTGGCAAATGCCTTTTAACGTGGGCAAATGCAAAGTGATGCATATCGGCCACAGAAACCCCCAATCTTAGTATATCCTTAAGGGCACTGCTCTCGAATCGAGTGACACTGAGAAGGACTTGGGTGTAACAATCACTAGTGACCTCAAGTTCTCGAAACAGTGCATTGAGGCTGAGAAAAAGGCCCAAAGGATGCTAGGCTATATTAAGCGCCAGTTTGGTTATCGGAACCAGGAGATTGTACTGTGCCTGTACAACTCACTTGTCCGACCGCACCTGGAGTATGCCGTACAATTTTGGAGTCCTTCATTGCGAAAGGACATCGCGAGATTGGAACGCGTACAAGCCAGGGCAACCAAGCTGATTCCCTCTATCCGACATAAAAGTTATGAGGATAGACTAAGGGAATTAGATCTGTTCTCGCTGGAAACCCGTAGACAGCGTGGTCAGCTCATCGAAGTTTTCAGAATAATTCGAGGGTTCGACAATGTTGACTACCGGGATATTTTCACACTGAGTGAGAACAGAACGCGCAATCACGGCTTCAAACTTGAACTGAAGCGTTACAACCGCAATCTGTGTGGAAATTTTTTCACTGACAGTATCTGCGGTATGTGGAACGCACTTCCAGTGGAAGTTGTCAACAGTGAATCTGTTGACCAGTTCAAGTTAAGACTAGACAAAGTCTTGAAAAGTGGCCGTTTAGGGACGCAAAACAATTGTGCAGCCATGTGCCCGCTCGATTGCTAGCCTAAAGATACCCTCTTTGAATGGACCGTAAGGTCTCCTAGGGTACTTACTTTCCTTGTTACTCCTTGTTAATCTCTCAGTTTGTTTTGGTAGATTCCCCTTTCATCTCTTGCTGAATAATAATCAACTTTGCGCGAAAATAAGGGAGATCTTTTCACCCCTTTGCATTTGACCAGTCACCGTGGACACGGTGCTCGTAAGGGAGATAAAGAGGGGAAGATATAACCCTGGTGTTTCTTTTCGTGAATGTCTCTACATGGCCTGATCGTCTCACCACGGCCTCCGCCGTTCTTTCTCCCTCTGGCCCACCAAACATGGTGGGATCTTGGGGAAAGGGACATCGGGGGACCGGGAAAGGTCGACGGGAGGAGGGTTGGCCTCCGAGAAACCTACCCATCTTCCATAAAATAAGAAAACTCATTCCTATCTCACCTTGGGAGGCTCTTTTCCGCCGACATTAGGAAACATGCGAGACACAATTTATATTATTTATATTTCCATTCCTTATTTTACCGAACGTAATTTGGACGGATTAATTTTATGGCACAAGACGGTGCTTTTTAGATAGCTCAAAAAACCAGTGCAGTAAGGTCAAAGTGGACACATTGAGACAATGCACCCCTTCTAATTTCGATAAGTACAGCCTCTTTATCTATAACTATACCTTGTTAGTTACATTGACAAATGCATTTGGCGAATTTTTTCCTTGGTGGCAATGGATTGCTTTTGAGGATTCATGCTACCAGCGCCATACTATATGATACCTTGCGAAAATATCGTGAGGAGAGCAAACAATAGATAAGCTGAAGACTTTGAGGGGAAATCAAGCAGTAAAGAAGTTGAAGACTTGTAGAGGAAAGAAACCTAAAGTGAACTATGGTTTACTAATCACCACAAATAGTATAGTGTCAATGAATAAAATAAGATCACAGCTTATCTTTGATCATTAATCGAAGCTGAACACTTATGATGTACACACGCACAATGAATGGTGTCACTCAGAGTGACTATTACAGTAAATATGAAGAAAAATATACCAATGAACACCCAGCAACTATGATAAATGGTAACCACTGGAGTTACTCCTACAAAAGTTTTAATGGTACTGGCCCCTAAAGTGACTTCTCCATGAGTTTAAATAGTGCTGTCTAATGGAGAGACTTTGTATCAAGCGTCGCCTCTGCCAAGACGCGGACAAACATTTTCCCCCGAAATCTTGATCAAAGTTCCGCCCTCCACAAAATGTAAATCTCGGATAATAAAAGGGGCGAAAAGCGCCAGCGTTTGCCTTATGCTTTGGGGAAGTTTGAGAGCTTTGCGCCTCAAGGGAAGGAAAAGGAAAGAAAATCGGTTCCCGGACGAAGGAATCGTGTCGACCACTACGGTTTCAAAACATACACCTCTCAAGGGGCTGTAACCGCGTTGCGAAATGCAGGTAGATTTTAGGAGAGTCATGTACCCTTCTAGTTTCTAGCAGGGCAAGTTACTTTCTGGGAATATGTAACTTCCGCGCAGTTTCACTTCCCTTAATTTAACACTTTTAATGTGAATGTCTCCTTCCTTACGATGGAAATGCCTAATTACCGAAATTAAGGCTCCGTGAGGTCAATTCGATTTTGATAAAAGAGGGAAAAAAGAAAACAAGGTCTGCTGCCCAAAAAGTCCCGTGCTCTCACGTCTTCATATTTATGACTTTACGACCTTCAAAACTTTCACTAATTCCCCTACTAACCCTGGGATGACTTTTATAATTATGTCGTTCGAATGGGAATGTAAAACAGCATAAAGGTTTCAAATTTCCTTAAAATCGCCCGAATAGTTATGATATTATTGCCAAAACAAAATAATTTCCGGGCTAACCTTGGGAGGACTTTGGCAATTGAATCATTCGAAAGAAAATGTGAAAAAAACACAAGGGTTTCAGATTTCGTCAGAATCGTTTGAATAGTTATGATGTTTTAGCCAAAACAAAATAATTCCGGGGCTAACCTTGGGACGACTTTGTCAATTGAATCATTCGAAAGACATGTAAAACAACACAACGATTTAATATTTCGTAAGAATCAGCCGAATAGTTATGATGTTATAGCCAAAGCAAAATAATTCCCGGGCTAAACATGGGAAGAGTTTGACACTATATCATTCGAAAGAGAATGTAAAACAACATATGGGTTTCAAATTTCGTTATAATCGGCCAAATGGGAACAATGTTACTACAAAATCAAAGAGACCAAAACGGGGATCGACCGACCGATATATTGAGATGTAGTCCCCCGTCACTAGACTCGCTCGCGACTAAAATAAGAGTGTGTGTTTGTTTATAAGTACGCGCCAGATGTTTGCCGTGTTTGCAAAGCGTATTTTCGAGTTAAAACGAAATATTTTGGAGATTTGTTGTCATATCCAGATAAATCGTGTCCTTTGAGTTGTCCTAAAGCGGCTCTCAATCATCCCTGTATCTATGAACCGGCCAACTTGATGTCAAGGTTCGACCTTTGCACTCCCTGCTTTGTTTCCCTCCCTATTGTTCATATTATCCTATATAGTCCATCTCTTTGTGAAGCCGAGGGAATAAAGATAATAAAAAGAAACATAATAAAATAAATCTAAATTTATTATTATTATCCTATACGAACGTTTTTGATATCTGACAAAACATGAACGTTTTATCCGTTCCTTGGCACGTTACTCCGTACAATTGAATTCACGGATATAAAAATATAAACATTTGCAGAAGGGTTTCTTGTGATTATTTAACAAGGTAAACAAAAATCTTCTTCGTTGTTGCTTGTTGGAAAGTAGTGTGTTGACTTAATGAAAGAGTAAGGGCGGGAATTTGTTTCTTTTTGCCTTTTATTTTGCGATGTGCATAAGTGCAATGTGGCGTATATTTAAGTAGATGTAAATAGAGGGAGGGTGACGAATATCATGAGTAAGAAGCCCGAGGATAAAGCATGGCAGGAATTAAAGCGTTCGGTAGAGAAAGCTTAAACTAGCTAGGTTTTAACGGGTACCGTCAGGGTTGTGGAGCGAGAGGGTGTAATATATGGTGTGTACCTTGGTCTAAATGGGTTATAGAGGGGTTCTAGCAAGTGCCAACGAGGAAGTTATTGGAGAGGTTGTAGAATATGTTGCGTACCGTCGTTTATACGAAGAGTGAGTTAATGCATTACCTAAATCAATTGCGGTAATTAGGAGAGGACAAAGTTATCATTATGGTAATTGTGCACCACCTCGTAAAAGCTGTTTCCTTTTCAGTGGTCAGCAATATTAAGGTTAACTCGGCCCTGGAACTGGGCATGATGAAACCTTGGCATGACGATTGGTGCGGAGAAATAAACTGAATAAAATTGGTCATGATTGTTAGGAGTTCCGACGCGATGAGAAACTGATGTGTACATTTACATGTCAAACATGTCATTGTACATGAATAGAAAAAGAGAGAACAACGGAATAAAATTACCCATTTACGGAATAATATAAACGATAACGGGACTAAAATACTCGAATAATATATTAAAATAACCCATGAAGGAATTAAAATAAAATATAGCAAATTACGATGCCTGAAGAAATTAACTGATTTACGAAATAAAATAAATGTACATATTTGGAATCAATTACCGATGATGGTCAAAAACTGATGTACGAATTAAAGTTATGTACGTAATAAGATAAACGATGTACGGAACAAAATAACCAACGATCGGAATAAAATAACCGATGCAACGAATAAAATAAAAGGTGGATGGAATTTAATGACCGTTGGATAGAGTTCAATAACTAATGTAGAGATAAAATAAACAATATGCAGAGTTTACTAACAGATTTACTGAATAAAATGAGCAATTTGCTCATTAAAAATTTCCGAAGCCTCGATTAAAAAAAACTGTAGCAACGAAAAAAAGAATGGAAGAAAATATCTAATGTACAGAATAAAATAACGCATTTAAAAAAAATCTACCAATTTATTAAAATAAAAGTGTATGGTGTAAAACAAATATTGTACGACATAAAATAAACGATATAGGAACAAATTAACCGATGCAAGAATTAAAATCACCTCCAATATAGATAAATAAAAATTACCCGATATAGATTATGAAACATCTATAGATCTTAATTAAAGTAAACGTTCTATAGGAATTAACAATCGATGTATTGAATAATATATTAAATATATGGATACAATAACTAATATTTAAATTTATAAAACCAATATACAAATTAAAATAAATGAGGTATGTAATAAAATACAATAACCAATGAACGGATAAAAATAACAATTATACAGATTAAAATAAGCAATAAACGATGTAGGAAATGAATATATGAAATAAATGAAATAAAATAACAGATTTAAAGGTCAAATTAAATAGGCTATCAAATTAAAATCATCGAGGTAAGAATTGAAATAACCTATCTCCAAATTTGAAAAAAAACGATTTAAAAATACAAATAACTAATATTCAGATTAAAATAACCAATATAATGGTAAGATAATTGATGTGCTGGCTAACGTAGATGATGAATTTGTAATATAGTGGATGTACCGATTAAAATGTCTGATGAATTAAAATAACCGCTGATCATACTAAAATTTTAAACTAATTGGTGTACCACATCATATGAGCAATTGTGGAAATAAACGAAATGATGTACAGATTTAAAAGACCAATATACGGAAGAAAGTAACGAAGGAGCTGATTTAAATGTTGACAATAACTAATATACTGTTTAATATGACCGAAGTACGAATTAAAAATAATGCTTTGCAGATTTAACGTTCAGATACCTAATGTACGGTTTAATATGAGCTAAATACGAATAAAAAGAAATAAGGTACAGATTAAAATGGTTAATATACAGATTGAAATACAGATAATACGTTTTAATATGGGCGATCTACGAATTCAAATGACCGATGTAAAAATGAAAAAAAACAGATATCTGGTTTCGTATTATTTATGCACGAATTAAAGAAAAGATGTAAACATGAAAATAAGGGATGCATAATATAAATTAACAGCTATTATATATATATATATATATATATATATATATATATATATATATATATATATATATATATATCCGTTATTATAAAGGAAACATTGGTTATTTTCGGGGGGAGTTCATCTCTATGGCAATTAATTTAATACGTAAATCAGTTTTTTTAATCGGTGATTTTAATCGGATATTTTTCTGTAAATCTGTTACATTTACTCGTGCCTTGGGTATTTTTATTCATAGATCGGTTATTTTTCATCATGGAATCGGTTATTTTAATACAAACATAGGCTATTTTAATCTACACATCCATATAATATGCCGACTCCTTATGAGACAAGTTTTATTAAGGTTAACTTGGCTTTGAACTTGGTGTGAATGAAAAGGGATCTCTACATTTACATGCCAAACACACATAGATAGAAAAGAACGTAAAAAAACGACATTTGAAGTTTTTCTTAACCATCAACTCTCTGACATTCTCGAGGTGTGTGAGCTGTGCCCTTCAGAAGAATCCGCCGTATTTTAACCACTTTACGAATTTAAACGCATATTATAATCGAGAAGCAAATCCCTGAATCTTAAAGTGTATCGTGTGTGGACTCTAACCGTATGCATGAATGTCATTAATGAACTAAAGAAAAAAATATAGAAATTTTGGTCAATATTGTTAGTAATTAAAAGGTTTAATGATAACAATTTGGTGGCCGATAGTGGACGGTGAACTCAGTATGCATGGCGACAACCAGCGAGGAAATAAAAATGTGTAGAAGATACATTGTGTGAGTAGTTAAAGGAGACTACCAGAAGTATTTGGCACGAGAGGGGCTCCTTAATCTTTCCCTATACAAGGACTTAAATAGCGTTACAAGCTTCCCATGGACGAATTGAGTCTCTAGAGAGCACGTAACTCTCCTGTTGTCTCATCGGAGTTCCAGAACGAGAGAGAACTCGAAAGGCTAAATAGTGAGGAGTCCCTCTTCAGCCTCGAGTTCTTGCACTGGGGATATTCAAATCCTCAGAAACCGTATGGTAGAAGTGAGCGCAGAGTACTCATACCCCCTCCCCTGCAAGCAGTTCTCATATCACCCCAGTCCCGGGATTTTTTTTTGAGCAGGAGCCGCAGAAAAAGATCGTGACCCATTTTTGTCCTTCTGGATTTGGCGTTCCGAGTCGGCATAATCGAGCGGTATCAGAGTCAATTGCTTTCCTCGAGTACCACACTACCACTTAAGTGCTTGAGAGGAGAGCCAAAAGGGTAAACTTGAAACATCCAAATGAGCTTCCCCTCGGTCAGAGTTTACCAGCGAAGCCTTTATAGAAAGAGTCCTTATCGAGTATTTTATCACACGGCGGAGGGTGGCAATGATGATCAGACGGGCCAGCGATAAACAGTACAGCTTTTGTTCTACGATGACGGATGGAGAACAAATAAGACTGACATATACAGATAATTGCAGCGAATGACTGTAGCTGTGGAAGAGTTTTTTGGTAATACATAATTTTTTAGTCCGCACATTTCTTAATCTATAGATTAATTTTTATAATTCGTATATCATTCAGATTAAATCGTGCATCTGTTCTATAGATCATTTATTTTAATTATTACACCGCCCATATTAAACCGAACATCTGAGCTTTTTTTTGCATCGGTCATTTTAATCTGTACATCACATCTTTATACGTACATCTCTCACATTAAATCAGCCATCTGTCATTTTATCTTGTAGTCCGGTAAATTTTAATGTGTACATTATTTATTTTAATTGATACAACATATTAAATCGTGCACCTCTCACTTTATTGTATATATCAGTCATTTTAATCTCTATATCATTTTCATGTATTTGTATTTCTTCGTTTTATTCACTCCATTGGTCATTTTAGGTTGGATAGCAATTTTTTCAATTCGTAAATTACTCATATTAAATCATACATCTGCCTTCTTATTGATACACCGTTCATATTTAACAGTATCAACACCAAAACGCGATGGACAAATATGGGCTGCAATCCTTTTCTTCGAATCCGGCCCGAAAGGATCCGGGAGGCGTGCGGTTTGAGAGTACTGCTTGCGGAGGGGACATATGAGTACTCTTCGCGCTCACTTCTGTCACACAGTTTCTGAGGATTTGTACATTCTTGGGGAGAGAATTTGAGTCTCAGCAGGGACTTGTCACTCCTCGAATTTTTAAGTTCTCTCGCATTAACCACTCGAGGTGACTCGCCGAGTGAATCTCGTGACTCCACAGTCCCAAGTCCTTCACGGCAACTTGTCATTTCAGTTGTTTTTTTTGTTTTTTTTTTAAATCAGGTTTGTAACCATGATCTCGTCATGGGAATAGGATTGGAGCTGGACTCTATTTAAGTACTTGCGCAAAGGAGGTTTTGAAGTTTCTTAAGAGTTGCGCTCCTTCCCGGCGCCAAATTCTCTAGTAGTTTTCTCCGACTACTCACACTTTCTACCAGTCACATATTTTTAATTCCACTAACCTAACCACGGAATTTAACGAACAATCATTCTATCTCTCATTTCCTGATGGAATCTCTCGGCCATCGTGACTGCGTCCCACCGTCCTGTTACCTGGTATCCATATCTCATTCCCTGATGGAATCTCTCGGCCATCGTCACTGCGTCCCATCGTCCTGTTACCTGGTATCCATATCTCATTCCCTGATAAAATCTCTCGGCCATCGTCACTGCGTCCCACCGTCCTGTTACCTGATACCCATCTCTCATTCCCTGATGGAATCTCTTGGCCATCGTGACTGCGTCCCATCGTCCTGTTACCTGTACCCACATCTCATTCCGTGATGGAATCTCTCGGCCATCGTGACTGCGTCCCACCGTCCTATTACCTAGTACCCATCTCTCATTCCCTGATGGAATCTCTCGGCCATCTTGACTGCGTCCCATCGTCCTTTTACCTGGTATCCATATCTCATTCCCCGATGGAATCTCTTGGCCATCGTGACTGCGCCCCACCGTCCTGTTACCTGGTACCCATCTCTCATTCCCAAATGGAATCTCTTGGCCATCGTGACTGGGTCCCATCGTCCTGTTACCTGTACCCACATCTCATTCCCTGATGGAATCTCTTGGTCATCGTGACTGCGTCTCACCATCCTGTTACCTGGTATCCATCTCTTATTCCCTGATGGAATCTCACCCATCGTGACTGCATCCCACCGTTCTGTTACCTGGTACCCATTTCTCATTTCCTGATGGAATCTCTCGTCCATCGTGACTGCGTCCCACCGTCCTGTTACCTAGTACCCACATCTCATTCCGTGATGGAATCTCTCGGCCATCGTGACTGCGTCCCACCGTCCTGTTACCTGGTATCCGTATCTCGTTCTCTGATGGAATCTCTCAGCCATCGTGACTGCGTCTTACCGTCCTGTTACCTGGTATCCATTTCTCATTCCCTGATGGAATCTCTCGGCTATCATGACTGCGTTTCACCGTCCTGTTACCTGGTATCCATATCTCGTTCTCTGATGGAATCTCTCGGCAATCGTGACTGCGTCCCACCGTCCTATTACCTAGTACCCATCTCTCATTTCCTGATGGAATCTCTCGGCCATCCTGACTGCGTCCCATCGTGTTTTAACCTGGTATCCATATCTCATTCCCCGATGGAATCTCTCGGCCATCGTCACTGCGTCCCACCGTCCTATTACCTAGTACCCATCTTCCATTCCCTGATGGAATCTTTCGGCCATCTTGACTGCGTCCCATCGTCCTTTTACCTGGTATCTATATCTCATTCCCCGATGGAATCTCTTGGCCATCGTGACTGCGCCCCACCGTCCTGTTACCTGGTGCCCATCTCTTTCATGTCCTAATAAAATTTTTCGCCATGCTTATCACTCATTGATCCCAGATTCTCAGGAAACTGATACATATGTGAGAATAAGTAAAGAATTTTCATGCTCATGTTGCATCTGAGGTTTCTGAAAGCAGTCAGCATATTGGTTACAAGTTCTCTGTAGTTCCTGGCATTCTTGTTACCAAGATAGTTCTCCACGACCAGAACGAAATCCTTTCACACTTCCAGTTTCACTTCATTCACTGAGTTTTCAACAAATGGATCTCTGATGAGCTGATGGATTTGTGGACCGTAAATGATGCCAGCTTTCAACTTCTCCATGATCAATCCTGGAAAAATGTCGCACAATTAAGTGAAAAAGCCACCATCTTATACAAAACTTTGGTGAACTGTTTGTTCAAACCAAGATTGATAGGCATCAGTGAGAAGAGTATCCTGTTTCTGTCTATCAGACAATTTTTTATTATGTTGCTTGCTCTGCAAAGCCCAAATTGCTTCCGTACAGGCCAGTTATTCTTCGTGTAATGCTGAGCTCGGTCCCTACCATCCCACATGCAGAGAATGCACGGGTACTTGTTTAACCTGGAGTGTTGTCCCAACAAAAGTTCAGAATCGTCTGGTCAACACAAATTAACCACTCATGCTGATAATAACGAATTTTCTCCGGCACCTACTTCATCGCTTCATACTTCTTCAGTGTAGTTGAATGAACAAGGGGTACAGATGGTTACTGTTGTGCAGCAGAACAAATTTCAGCGATCGCTTGCTACTGTCAATGAGCAGTCTCCAATCTTCGGGGTGGTACTGTGGCAATCCAAACTTGTAAAAAGGCTGTCCAATATCTCTACAGTACAGCGAGTCTTCTTCAGTAAAAAGATGGAGGTACTCTTGATATCTGTTGCAGTACAAGATGATTTTAGCACTGCCAGAGAGGAGATTTCCTTCAATCTGGATGCCACCAGTTCGACAGAGAAATTTGACAAGCCGACATTGCGAACTAAATCACTTTCCTATTTAGGAGAAAAGGATGTCGAGCATCTTCGCCAAAATCACTTCTTATTTTGCTTCAACACTGGAGGAATCTTAGTCAGTAATGTCAGGAAGTTCTCCAAAGATAGGTACCGGAATTTCACTATACTGAGCTACAGGATGTCGTGCTGATTGAAGATCAGTATACTTGAGGTTGTCTCGGTTCTTTTCTGTTGATCCCAAGCAAATCAATAGCTTAGAAGTAACATTCGCTACCATAGTTTGTTGGCTCCTTCCAAACCATGGTAATGACAAACTTCAGACAACTCTTCTTGCCATTAGTTCAACCATTCAGATACTCGGTGTATGTCTTTGAATACCATGTGGGGCGCCCAATCTTTATCCTGGTCACCAAATTTCATACCAAAATAAGCATGGTAATAACACTTTATAAGACTTGTGACTGGATTTCTGTAATAAACAAGGGTGTATTCGCCACAGAGGTAGCAGAATACTTCGGGTTTATTTTTAAAAATTCTGCTGGCCAAAACCATTTCATTCTCCTGCAAAAGAAAAATACCACTTAGAGAAATATTGCCGCATGTAAACTCCTCGTAATTCCTGTATTTAAAGAAATAAGAAAGATTTGTGCATCATATAAATAGAAAATATTGGTACATGGACCCCATGCCCCCTCCCCGTAAAAAATAATGTAGCGATAAATCAAAAAGTTGACCAGATTGAGCAAAAGCAACGTAATTTTTGGATTCAGTGCATCAAAATTGTCATAAATCAACTAAAATACAGGCAATAAAATTGGTGTTGGCCAGTGTTATTAATTCGTGGATAGTTTACTTTAATCTCGATATCTACATAATTACGATGGTGCCTAGATTTTTTTTATAACACATGATGAAATAGAGGAAGAGAAATAGAAGAGAAATAGAGAGAAAATAAGAGAAATAGATTATGTAGTATATAAGATAGAAACAGGATCGAGGGAGGAATAGATAAAGAGAGCATGAAATAAAGATGAGAGAGCGTGAGAAAGGAGAAGGAATGAGAGAGGGAGAGAGGAGGGAGAGGCGGCGAACTCTGTCTAAGGGTAGTTAGTTTACGATTTCCCCCCACCCCCTCCATAAACGAGGAGAAAAAGAGGAGAAAAGATGGCTGCCAAATTTAAATGTCCTAAGTAAGTTGGAAGCTGGACCGAAGAAAACTGTAGCACTCAAGCCACTACTGGAACGATGGCTACAAGTAATTGTGTGAGAGATGTGTAGGATGGGCCGATTTGAATGGTTAGTGGAGGTTTCAGGCAGACAAGAAAATATTAGCAAGGTTGTGTTCTTCTTGTTTGTCTAACCTGACAACTTTGAAGATGAGTTAGAGGGTTGAGAAGCTGCTCGCTGTGTATTCTTCTGAGCAACAACGGGACTGGATGCTTTAGGCGTCCTCTGAAGGATTCAAGATTACATTTACATTGGCTTACTATATTGTTCTCTTTGTGAAACGATGGCTGGTTTGTTGCGTATGCGGCTGCTTATCAGTCAGCTTTTGTTTGTGCATATGTGCTCCGCGTGGCTTAATGGATTGCTTTCTTACTGAATGAACCTCAGCAGAAGCATTATGTATAGTATTCTCGTTTGGGTTGCACAAATCATGCTGCTCTTTTGGAAATCATGCAAGTTACTAACGAACTACAGGAAACGTAATCGCGGATATAATTATTCATGCACTTACACTTGTAGACTCTTCGACTTCTTGGAGTAGGTTGGCCTCCATCTTATTTTGCTTTCTTTGGTGATGATAGCATGCTAGGGTACCTTTGAGGGAGCTGCCTCGGAAGCCGGAGTGTGCTTCCTTCTTGTTCTTTCTTTTGTTGGGTTTCTTTGTCTTTAGCTTTGCTTTTGTTCGTTTTTAAGGGGGTTTAGTGTATTTATTAATTTGGTGTTTTTAATGTTTTAATTTTCCCTCAGTACTCATTTTTTGTCATACTATTTCTCTGTCTTCTCCTTTGCACGATTTTCTATTGTTCTTTAACTGTAACTTATTATTTCATCCTTTCATCTGCACTACATGGTTGTTTTGTAGCTGGTCCTCTGATTAGCTTCTTAATCAGACTTGATTAGTCAAACTGATTAGTCGCTCTAGTTCTTCATTGATTTCCTTCACGATCGCGTCTTCCAGGTTTCTTGAGCGTTCTTTTGTATTTTGTCTGCTCTGACCTACGTTTTTCTTTTATCCACTGGGCGTTGAATAGTGCTGTTTTCTTTTGGCTTCCTCCATATAATTAGGGTCTCCGACTTCTTTTTCTCTTCTCCTTTTGCATTCCCTTTAGCCTAGTTGTGGAGGTTTTATTCTTTTTTGTTGGTTTGCTTGTTATTTGCTGCTATTTCGTCAAATTCGGCTCTTGTTTTTCTGCCCGTCTCCTTCGTTTTCTTAAAAAAAATCTCTGTTTTGGTCTCTACTTCGATTATTGGGTTTTTGTTTTGAATGCAACAGATTCAGTGTCTTCAGAGACCTTGGGAGAAAGGGAGGCGGTCAAAGACTAAGTATTTAGACAAGACCTTTTGTAAACATGGGTGCAAGAGGAGGATGAGGGTTTGTTTGCTAGGTGCAACTGTAACAGATGTGGTGAGACAATTGAAAGGATATTGAATGGAGCTGAAAGGAATGCAGTTGTTATATATTTTTGAGTGAATGACAGGGAAAACTGTGTCAGATGAGCTAGTTTATAGAGATAGGGATTTATTAGGAAAGATTGGGGTTAGTAGAGGGAGGTGTTTAGGGTTAAGAATTTTACCTAGGTTTGGAGTAGGCAGTGATTGGCTGACGCGCAGGGTTGGGATCAATGAAAGAGTGAAAGAACTGTCTGATAGTATGTGTCAATTGTTTATGAATACTTAGAGTGAGTTTATTTCAAAAAGAGGATATGTATGAAATAGGTGGGTTGCACTTCACTTACAAGGGTGAGAAATTGTTAACTGACTGTATCGAGGAGAGTAGAGGTATAGGATGATGGGGTAAGTAGGTTGAACAGGTAGAGGTGAGAGTATACAGAAAAATTTAGGGAGCAACGGGCGGAGAAATGGGCCGAGGGCGAGGAAGGTAGAGTTTATTAATAGTAATACTATAAAGACTTATACATTGAAAATATACTACACAAATAGTAGGGGCATAAATAATAAGATGGGTATATTAAAATGGCTCATGAGTCTAGAGAAGTTATGTTATTGCGATAACAGGGTCATGGCTTGATTTGGAAGGAAAGAACATCAGACCTGAGGTCTAGATTAATGGTTATAATATGTTTCATATAGAGAGGAACAGGTGGAAAGGA
This sequence comes from Ceratothoa steindachneri, assembly GCA_963969495.1. Lineage (NCBI taxonomy): Eukaryota > Metazoa > Arthropoda > Malacostraca > Isopoda > Cymothoidae > Ceratothoa > Ceratothoa steindachneri. Next base: position 161,683,598 of record OZ018324.1, on the reverse strand, counting down.
GAAAAGATGAAAGGAGGAACGGGAGAAAGGAGGCAGGGGCAAAGAAGGAAGGGTGATTATTTGTATTAGAGATAATCTCCATTGTTGTGAAAACACTATAAATCATAATAATAAGCCTGTGATTATGGTTAAACCTTAAGGAGGCGAAGAATAACCTTGCCATATGATTATTATATAGATCACCAAATCTTACTGAGGACTATGAGATAGAAGGTGCATATAGAAGTAACCATGAGTGTATCATGGGTAGTTTTAACTATAGAAATATAGACAGGGGAGCTTTTGTAGGTGATTAGGAGGCTATGGAATTTTTATTAAACAGGTTATAAACCAAACGACCACGGGTGATAACATATTGGATTTAGTTCTAACAAATAAGGAAGAGTTTATTTTCGATACAGAGCTTGAGAGAAATTTGGAAAATACCTACCATTACGAAGTTAAAATGGATAGAATTTCTCATAGAATAAATGAGATTAAAATCCCAGAATTTAGACACTGTTGATTGAGGACCTGCGAGTTAAGTCATGCCAGGAAATGTGAGCTCAAAATGGAAGCAGTTATTTGCCGGGCAGAATAAGAATATTCCGTTTAGGGAAATTAGAAACAGGGCTGTAGACTCTAAATGGATATCAGATAAAATTAAGCTTTATATCTGTATTAAAAGGGCCATTTGTAGGAAAATAAAAAATAGGCAGGGTTAATTAAGGCGGAGAACTAATGAGCTAACTCGAGACATGAAAAGGTTAATTAAAGTAGCAAAGATTAATTATGAAATTAAAGTGACTAAAAAAGGAAAATAAGACCTCAAATGTTTCTCTTAATTATGCAGGATAAAGTCTAGACGGAAAGTTAGGGATTGATTGAGATACAATGAGTAGGATTTTAAATAAGTATTTTCTGTCATTATTTACACTCTAGGGTAATCTAATTATACCTGAGTGTACCTTGATCTTCAGGGATAGTGAGTAGGAGAAAATTGAGGATATTTCAATTACCAAGGTGATAGTCTCAAAATTAATAAAATTAAATCTACTTAGTACCGGTTGCTGATGAGATTTTTCCTAGGATTTTTAAAAAATATATAAAGAATTGTTAGGTGAGCCTCTCTCATGCATATCTAGAAAATCGCTACGGATTGGTATTGTATAAACGCTGTGGGAAAATCTAATGTGATACTTATTTTTAAGAAAGATTGATACAATGATTACGTCTATTTACCTTATCAATTAGTTTGACATCAGTGGTGGGGAAATGATGGAATCTGTAATAGCCATACTAATAAGGATCACTAAGATAAAAATAAGTATATCAAGGAATCTTAAAACGGCTTTTACTAGGGGCAAATCATTTTTTTTATAGAAAAGTGCACGATCCTGACGATAAAGATGAAAATTATGATATTGTTTATTTACATTTTACGACTTTTGAATAAAGTTAAAGCGCATGGGATAGATGGAAGTATTTTTATGTGGATTCTTTCGTAGCTTAATGACACCCTAAGTCTTCCAGCAGGACGGTGACCCGGCCCACATAGCCAAGACCGTGCAAGAGTGGTTGGGGTCGGACATGAATTTCTGGTTGAAAGCCTTTTGACCGCCGCTCTCGCCCGACCTCAGTCCTCTCGACTACAGCGTGTGGGCGCATGTAGAGGGAAAGGTTTGCAAGGTCCGTCACAGCATCACCGACGACCTGAATTCTTCCGTCAAACGTGTGTAGGCCAGCAGGAGGAAGGACTTAGTCCGCAACTTGTGCACGGTCTTCAGGTCTTGCCACCAAAGACGGCCACATTGATTGATATTACAATTTAAACACATATTTATATGTTCAAACAATATAAACGTGACTAAATGCATGAAAACTATCATTGTGTCTTTTGATGAGAGAGCTGTAACGAGTGTAACAGGAACTTTGTAATGTCAGGTAAGTTTAAGCTGGGAAAGTTTAGGTTTAGGAAAGAGATTGGTAGAAATTGGTTTACAAATCTAATGGTAGATGAATATAATAGGCTCAGTAGATAAGTAATAGAAACATCCTCCCTGTGAAGTTGTAAGAATAGAATGAATAGATATATGAATGAGGATGTTAGGTGGGAATGAATTTAGTTATAGGAACAGGAATTGCCTCGTATAGGGTACTAGCATAGGTATCCAACGTTACTCGGGATAAAAGGTCCTGTCGCAAATAAATACAGATATATATTGTTTGAAATTCTTATATTGTGACACAAATATCTGTAATTGCTGATTATTATTATTATTTGTGGAGTGAATGCAGATTCAGGAGAGTTGCTCACTCTCTCTATCATATAAATCATATAATAAATAATATAATATAAAATCATATAACTTCATATAATATCGTATTCTATCATATAATATCATATATTATCAGATAATATACTCATAATCAGTAAACGTTTCACCGTGCACGCTCGGCAGTTTACGCACACACGTGAATGACCATTAGTTATGAGTGACAACGTTGTGGCCTTAGGAAAAAATCGAGCATCTGATAGATATAGATTGACCAGGCAATGGCTTCGACACTCTCCCCTAAGGGGGAGGGGGAAGCTTGCGCTTTGTTACTAAGATTAAAATCTATAAAAAAGCAGCCATGGTTAAATTTTTATAAATTCTCTGAACTTCGCCAACTCTAAACTAAATTTTTTCCCTTTCAAAATATCACGTTGCTAAAATAAAGAGTTATAGAAAAATATAAGAGGATATATAAAAATAAATTTTCTAAACTTAACAAAATTTCGATACTTATATTTATTTCTGAACTTCACCATTTCGTTTTTTGATATTATAAAATAATTATTAGAAATAACTAAAAAAAAAAAAGTCATAACCAAACTAAGATGAAATTATTTTTCGAATAAAAATAATATGTAATCATATTATTTTCAAGAATTACCCTCTGGAGTACATCCTGAGATAATTTTCTTCTCTTCGTTCGAGCAACTTAGGTCTTGTGTGCTCACATTTATTAACAGTTAAAACATATCCGGATATTTGGAAAATTTTCCTTTCCATTGCTTTTACTCAAGATTCATTTGCGAAACGACCCAAGAATTTGATCACTCCACTTCTCGCATTCCCTGGAGGAGTTGGGTTCGTTATCGCTTGTCCTTTGTACTCGAGAGGAGTTCGTACACAGCAGAGTGTGACATATTTGAATTTTTGGAGACGATTCGCCTCCTCCATTGTAAATAGCTGTTGCTTGTAAACACGGGCGCCGGAGGGCCTCCATCAACCCTTCTTTTGGCTTCATTTATTGGTGTTATTCTAGGCTTTATTTTCGCCGTCCATGCCCTCGTTGGCGGTCGCCAGGAAAGCGGTCTTGATATTTAAAATATCGACTTGACTTATAAGGCACATCCGCAAGAGTTGAAAAGCCGAGGATCATCATACATGCATTGACGACGGGAGGGCAAAATGTGAGTGTTAGAAGATGGATTGTACGCAACCCTCCTGATGTCACCTCCATTCCCTTGCGCGCGCGTAAAAGGATAGATAAGAAAAAGAAAGATGGGGCTGGGGCAGTATGTACAGAAAGGGTGGGAATAAAATCTGAATGTTACTCTCCCCCCCCCCAATAAAACCGCAAAGCCCATAGCCAAGAGAAAGGGGTCAAACCCCACCTCAAAACAACCCCATTGTCTCTGGCAACGACAACTATGGATGAATGGACGAAAGCTGGTCGGCGAAATTCAGCGCATTCGAAGAAAAAAAGTTTGTAAAAAGAGTGGCGAAAAAAGGGCAAAATGAAATGTCTGGAAGGACTAAAGCCTAGGTAGTCTCAATCTGATTTGGTACTGTCGGTATCCCTGGGGCTGGAAAGGCGTGTCAAGGGTATCCATGAGCACGCCCTAATGGATGGATAGATCAAAGGAAAAAAAGAAGCGAAGAAGAAGGAAAATTGAAGGGAATTTATATTTCTTTTTCGTTCAGTTATCTCTTTTCTCTGTTATTTTTTGTTTCTTCATTTATATTACTTGTTTATTCATTTATATTTCTTGTTTCTTCCTTTATATTACTTGTTTCTTCATTCATACTTTTTGTTTCCTCATTTATATTTCTTGTTTCTTCATTTATGTTTATTATTTATTCATTCATTTATATTTCTTGTTTCTCCATTTATATCTTATTTATTCATTTATATTTATTGTTTCTTCATTTTTATTTCTTGTTTATTTATTTATTTTTCCTGTTTCTTCATTTATATTTCTGTTTATTCATTTTTCTTTTATTCATTTATATTTCTTTTTTCTTTTTCTATATTTCTCCTGTCTTCATTTATATACTATTCGATTATATTAATTTCACTTTGAACCTGGTAACATTTCATTACCAATCTGAACCACCTTGAATGTTTCTTTTCACTATGTTACTACTCGTAACTGCCTTTATATAAAGCTAATCCATTCACCTTTTGTTATCATTGTTTTTGGATTAAAGTTGGCAGCCGGCTAATTCCCGATACTACTTTCTCGAATAAAATATTCCCGAGCAACTGCCTATCATTTTATGAGTGTAAATAAACCTTTCAATAATAATAACATAGATAATAAGTATACCATGCATTTCACCAAGGCATTCCAATTTCAATTTTCTTGTCTAAATGGCACGATGTATTTTGAGATGGAAAAAGGATTGCGAATTATTCGATGGAGCGTGGTTCCATCTTAGTTTTGGCTATTAACCATCGAACCTAGCTCATTGATTAAGGTACCGCATAAGCATATAACATCTTATTTCATTTGATTAAAAAACTTTAAATGTTTTAAGCCATTTAGAACAGTCGTGTGGCTGTATTTCAGTATGGCTCAAAGAAATCGCTCGAGACTTGCCAATTTCGAGGTTAAGCTGTAATGTATGCTGTTGTGGCATTCAGTTTCTAGAGCTTTTTTTGCTGAATTGAGAGCGGAAGAGCAGCGAGGCCGTATCACACATAAAGTGAGTAAAGGAAGGTCTGTAAAGATAGACGAAGCAAAATACTGGAAGATATATAGCAGCAGGTCCTCTAGCATGTATTGGGGCTGGAGAGTCCACAACTGCGGGCTTTGGTAACGAGGCAGTGTGTCCTTCCTCCAGGTTATAGTTCTAGCGGGGACATTACTGCTGCTCTACCATCCAACCCATTGTTGTTCGGCTTTTAGAGCACTCGTTAGGTACCTCACTTTATCGGAGATGCTTGGGGAAAACTCTTTCTCCACCTTAAGCAAATGCTTGTATCTAACAAGGCAGTCGAATAGTTATATAAAAGATTTATTTTGGCTATTAATCCACTTAATACAGTCACTTGCCTGGGAGGAAGAGGAGCATCTTCTGACTGTGATCGATGGATCGTGAAGATAGATAGATATGTGTTGAAATAATAAATGCAAACAGCCGAATTTCTAATTTCACTACTCCCCAGCTGCTTTCTGGTTAATTATATTAATCGTATTTAATCCTTTGTATTCAAATTTCTGGCCTTGGCTTCGGTTGAATAATTTAAAACTTGAAAAACCTTTAAATTCTTCGACTCATATCCAATCTGAGCCAAATTAATTGATTTCTCGGAACTGTGCATTCATTGTTGTGCAATTAATTGGCTGTTTACTGGTTATGATTTGATTAGTGGTTGAATGAGGAAGTTAAATTCAATAACTTGTTGAAATTTTTTAAGTCAAAGAATTCATAATTTACAAAGAAAAATAATGATTGTGTGCAGGAGATTTTGAACCGTCCTATCTTAATTAAAAAATGTCGTTTCTAAGATATGAAGTGGGTTTCCAATATTGAGAGTCCGTCTTGGGATCAGATTGATCAATCTCATGCGACGAGGAATAGGAGAGACGCGGGTAAATATGTAGATTAGCGACTCGAACGATGGGATATACTATTTCGTCCGTGTTCCAAAATGATTCACGTTTTTGGAGTCCTTTAAAGGGACGGCTCGGGTGGGGGTAAACACAATGATGGGACCACATCACGATGATCGTGGGTTCATAGTGACATGGTTCCCTTTCTCTCATCTATAGTAGAAGTAACTCTTTCGGTCGCTTTCTTCTGCAGGGATCCGTTGGGTGGAGGTGTGCCGCCTCTATACTAATGGATTTTTAAATTGCTGACTCTGCGCGTGATTATGCGTTGGAAACGACAGTCCACTAGAGTAATAAGCAGGCTTCTTGATTGCTTATTTTTTCAGGTGTCGTTATCTTGAAGTAGTATATTGTTAACTTCTGTTTTTTCGGTATTATGCCTTCGTCTCTTACCACCAGATGAGCGTGGTATTTGCTGTTATTTTTTAACTGCAGATATCTACGTCCTTGCATCTTAACATTGGGCTTAAATGTTTTCCGATGCAGCAGAAGCTGCTGTTGCTTCGTACGACGCGTATCCAAGTGGGTGTCTAGGCAACCAATAATTACTACCAATGCCAGCAGTTGTGGTAGGTGGCATTTGGTATGACCCTTTAGAAAAAAGGCGCCATTTTTCCCCTCTCAAATGCCCCGATGCTCAAACTAACATTCACCGATCCTGTATCAAAGTACTATTGAGAAGTGGGAGCCTTAACCTATCCTCCATTCCTAGGATGGAAAGTCGTTAAAAGTGACTGAGAAGGTAAGAAGATAGGAAATTCCAATGGATTAGTTTGCCTAGAGATCAAGCAGAAAATACAGAAGTCAAGCAGAAAATATAGAAGTCAAGCAGAAAATACAGAAGTATAGCAGAAAATATAGAAGTCGAACAGGATATACAGAAGTCGAGCAGGATATACAGAAGTCGAGCAGGATATACTGAAGTCGAGCAGAAAATACGGAAGTCGACAGAAAATACGGAAGTCGAGCAGAAAATACGGAAGTCGAACAGAAAATACGGAAGTCGAGCAGAAAAAAGGGAAGTCGTGCAGAAAATACAGACGTCGAGCAGAAAATACAGAAGTCCAGCAGAAAATACAGAAGTCGAGCATAAAATACAGAAGTCAAGCAGATAATACAGAAGTCGAGCAGAAAATAAAAAAGTCGAGCAGAAAATAAAAAAGTCGAGCAGAAAATACAGAAGTCGAGCAGAAAATACTGAAAAACCCCCAACACAAAACCGAAGATTATTTATCGCTGTCTCGAGCAATGAACAGTTGTTTATCAACGTTGGATGTTACGGTCTCGTACACAAACTCACACTCGTGAAAACCCACTCACATATCTTTAGTCGCTTGTACACGACTCTTTAATTTACTATGTCGGTCCTCGGTAGGTCGTTCGTTTGGTGACAATTTTACTTTTAAATAGTTCTTTTGGCAATACCATCGTATCTATTCCCCCGATTCTAATGATATTTGAAACCCTTATGTTGTTTTAGATTTCCTTTCGACTGGTATAATTGCCAAGATCCTCCCAGGGTTAGTCCTGGAATTATTGAAAGTTTTGTATAATTTAGAGCACGCAACTTAGGTCTGTCTCGACTTTATTTAGATAAAATATTTATATCACTTTTGAGTCGAACCAAAGTGACTAACATTCCTTTCATTGACTGATATTCGTTTCCTTTTGTAATAACTGATTTTATTATGAAAAAATAAAATAATGAATTTTAAATGGCACTTTTATTGTGGATAACTATTTTTCTTTTATTCTGTTACTTAAAAATAGTTACGGTGAGGCTTAATCGATTTTATAAATCTTGTAGCGTGAAAAAAAATTGGGCGCAGTCCATTAATAATATAAAGATGAAGGTAGAATATTAACGCAATCCAGACTTTCCCAATTGGGTTCTTTCGATCTAAGTCTTGTCACGTTTGAGGAACTCCTGAGAACGGCTCTGATTTATTAAAAAAAAAGCTTATTTCCCCCCCCCCCCCCAGAAAAACTAAAAAAAAATATACTCCAAGATCTGGAGTGATTTACTTTCTAAGTTTTCATCTTCAATGTCTGACGGTTCTAGATTTAGAAAAGAAAAAACTTCAATGTCTGACGGTTCTAGATTAAGAAAAGAAAAAACTTCAATGTCTGATGTTTTTAGATTTAGAAAAGAAAAAAACTTCAATGTCTGATTTTTCGAGATTTAGAAAAGAAACAAGAAAAATTTAATTCACTCAGTTAAGAATTTTATATAAATGACACAACCAACAAACAGAGCAAAACCAACAAACATAACAAAACCAATGAGCACAGCAAAATCAACAAAAGGAGCACAACCAACGAACAAGCACAATCAACAAACAGAACACAACTAAAAAACAGAACAAAACCTACGAGCAGAGCAAAACCAACAAACAGAAAACAACAATAATCAGAGTACAACCACAACCGACGATCAAACAAAAACCAACGAACAAGCACAACCAACAAACAGAGCCAACCAAATAAACATAGTTCAATGGTTTTATTACTTTTTAGAGCGCCTCTGGCAACCATCGGTGAAGGCACGTCAGCCGAAGTAACAAGGAAAACGTATTAGGCTTTTTGTTTGTTATTTTAGCGACTGGACGACCGGAATTTGGTTACCTTGGTAACATCAATCCTCGAAGTGTTGCGTGGAAAAATCCTAAGCACCTTTTGACTGAATGTGATAAACTTTCAACAATTCTAAATATTAATTTTAAAAGAAAATATCTAAAGAATGGAGATAATTTTAATATCAAGAAATATTAAATTGCTTTAGATCAGTTAAGAAAAGCAGTTTTTACTGATGCATTGTGGGGAGCTTGCAACACATTTACTGTCTCACTTAAGGGGTTCACGCAGAATAATACAGTCCTTTTCTTGAACAGAAGGTGTCGTTAGTAATAAGATAGCACATATCCGAGTCTCACAAACTAAGCAGCAAAAAAAGGTTAGTGAGATTTGTGAAAGTGGCGTTTAGCTTTTAAGATATCATCAATATTTGCTTTGTAATTGCTGCATCTAATCAAGAGAATTGCTTTCAAATGTTCATTTGTGGCACAGTTGCAGCGGCGGGCTGGATGAACTGACGTCGCGGGCCATAGTTTGGAGACCCTTGGTATAGATATTTGAGTGAAACGGTATCAAAACACCTATTTTGCTCATTTCCCCGAAATGAGGTGACAGGTGTAGCATGGGCCAGCATGGGTTAGCATGATGCAGCTTAAATTTGGAGGATTGCGCGCCCTCTCAGCCCTAATGCCTACAGGAGGACATACGGCTATATATCTTCCACAAATTTTCACTTCCTTCAATTCCACCGCATGCATTACTGATCCCTTATTACCAACTTCCTGCCAAGATGCCCTTGGTTGTTTTCGACTTAAACTAAAAAGGGTTTGCTTTGTGCAATTTCCGCCACACACGCTCCATCTGGTGGCCTTGCGCAGAGTATGGCCATAAATGCTTAAAGTTCGGTACTTATTAAAAGCCAGCCTGTTCGAGTTGCGTCTCTTGATGCGACCCAAACAACATAAATGATTCAGTTCCTAAAATGTTCCTAGGATTGATTGATTAGAAATAGGAAATGCGGGTATGTAAGGCAGGAAGAATACCCATATCCTTTTCCGGTGCGTGTCCTAGAAGGCAACTAAACCCGGATATGGGACGGTTTGACATGGAAGGCTTCACAACCCATTTTTTTCTTGCAAATGCAAGGAAAGGTAATGGACGGTGATGGCGTGGATCTAGTCTAGTGAGGAAGTATTTAATGATGATGAAGTAAGGAAGTGGTCACCACTTATAAGATACTCCAACCCACTTTCTCATGTTCACCATTTTTATTTTCAAATTTCTCCTGAGAAGGTTTTTAGCGATGATGCCCTCGTTGTTTTTGTCTTGTGTTTATAAAATAAGAAAATATGAAAGTTTTTCAGTATCTTCCCTACAACGGAACCTGATTTCAGAGCGTCAAGGATACTTTCTTATCTTCTGGCATAGATTTTGGCATTAATAAATAAAAACTAAAGATGACACCTGCAGCAGAAAGTGATCAGGGCTTAGAAAGATAAAATACGCAGAGGATAACCAAAATAATGCCTCACTTAAACTGCCTTGAACGCAGCACTGACATGCGATTACTATAGCACCGGGCATCCTCCTTGACACAGCTTTGGCCACGCATTGCGGAAGCTTGGCTTATTTGGATACATTTACTCACTCGGTGCTAGGCGGTTACCATAGCAACCACTTTCACACTGTATCTAGTAGGCATGGGAGGGGGGGGCGATCCTCATTCCCAGTGAGCCACCAAGCGAGTGACTGTATCCAGGAGACCCAACTCTAAAGCCCTACAGGCATGCTATAGTAACCGCATAGTCCAAAAAGATCCTTTAGGGCACTGGTGGGTATTAGGGTGCGCAACTCTCTCGAGTTTTTCTACTTTATTAAAAAACTTCCAGCGAGAAAGTCATCTTGTTTCTGCTTTAATTCTTGGAATTTTAGAAACTTTCGGATTCATTTTAAGATCGTGAAAATTGTTCCCTAAAGCCATATTCTCCTTTATCCCATAAAAAGGCACTGATATATCCATATAAAATCCTTGTTATTCTCTATTATCCAATACAAAAGTCCTGCTCTCCCAGATCCCATATAAAAGACTTTTTCTCTCCTATCCCTTACACCCTTATTATCTCGTGTCCCTTACCAAAGTACATGTCTTCCCTACCCTTTAAAAAAGCCCTTTCACCTACAATCATCCCATACAAAAGCCCCTCTTTTCCCCCTCCCATACAAAAGCCCCTCTTTTCCCCTTTCCCATACAAAACCCCTCCATTTTCCGTCTTATACAAAATTCCTCCCCTATCAGATCTCATATAAAAGCCCTATCGGAGGAAAAAAAAACCCTTGTTCTCTATGGCTCCCCAATATCTTACAAAAACCTTGCTCTCTCCTTAGTCACTATGACACTTAGTTAATTCCGCCTCTTTTCCCTTTGATTCTGCCGAGTGACGGCCAAGGCGTACCCATTACACTCTTGCCAAAGGTCTATGCGCAATAACTGCTGTCTCCAAGGTGGAGGGGCAAGAATGGTAGGCATAGTTTTATCTCATTGCATTATCAACCATTGCTCCGGATATAAATATAATGACAAGCCCTAAATTACTAGCAGAATATGGGAAATAGAACGAATAAATGAATATATATATATATATATATATATATATATATATATATATATATATATATATACACTCGTATATATATTGTAAGGGCGACAAAGTTTGGCGCCCATTTGAAGTTATGTCTCGTCTCTGAGCCCTTCCCCGTTGGTCGACGCCCCGCGCGCGCGTTCGATAATTATTCCAGAAAAGTCGCACGCGCATGAGGCTATTGCGTCACAGCACTTGTATAAAAGGACGCTATCTTCTCTCGATAGGGGAACCTGTTCAAGTCCGTACGGCGAGGACCCTTGCTTTATCTCCTGCCAGTTTTGACACTGACCTGCTGTGCGAGTGCTATTAATCTTGGACTTTGACAGTTCTCCATTTGGGAAGTCTGAAAACCGTGGGCTCGTTTTGGCTCTTCCCCCCCCACCCCACACCTATTTTTTGTGTCACTCAAGATTATCCGTGTGTGGTACGCCGGTCCCTCGGCCGTACCAACTTCGGAATCCCTCGTCACCGAGATCTATCACCACCTCCGCCGTCGCCATCCGTGGATTTGTCCTCCGTTGGATTACCTCATCGGAGGTGTCCCTCCACTACTCTAGTATCAGGTACTTTGGAATAGTTCTTTTATCTTGCACCCTTACTATGCCTCCGAGTAAGTCTCGAGTCTCCCTCCGATCGTAGGAAAGGGCGTAAGAGGAGGGGGTTATTCCGTGTGTCCCTCGTACTCGAGGAGTGAAGCCTATTATTTCCCGCTTAATTAATACAACTTAAATTCTTCGTACTCTTCCACCCCTTCTATATAACAACTTGGGTCGTTTGTGGCCAAAGTGACATTAAGTTGTTATAAATCTTATTTTTGTGTTTACTGAATATAGATTTTGTATTTATGATCAAGAAGTTTTTCTCCTTAAATTATAAGATTAGAATTTTAATTGTTTCTCTTTTTCCCTCGCTAATATACCTGGTAACCAACCGTAACCTACATAGTGTAGCCTAGTGGCGCGACCTTTTGTCTACCTCGAAGCGAATTTGGTTTTCCTTCTAAATAAATATTCTGGCGACCTTGTTAGTTTGTTGAAGTTATAAGGGGCCGTGTGAACTAGGTTGCGCGTTTGCCTTTACACACCTATATATATATATATATATATATATATATATATATATATATATATATTAGGTTGAGGAATAAGATCTTGCGGGTTTTTTAATGTTGTGTTGATTTAAGTTTTGTTGACGCGATTTGTGCACATATTAAGAAACAATAATAAATAATGAGAGCACCGTAGACTATTAGGCTTTTGCTTAGGCTACGTCTTGAAGTTGAGTAATAAGTCATTGCGGTTTATTTAAAAGTTGTGTTAATTTCATTTTTGTTCTGTACCCTCAAAATGGAATGTCAAGTTGAAAGAAAGGCGCATTTTAGACACTTGTTGTTATTCATTTTCAATCGAGACGGGAACAATGCAAACGCAGCCAAAGCTCGTCGCGATATTTGTTTTGTGTGCGGAGAGAATGCTTTATCAGAAAAGACAGCTCAATGATTATTTTCACGTTTCAAAAACGGTCATTTCAATCTTAATCACGAAGAACGTTCTGGTTGCCCCATTAAGTTGGATGAAGATCGATTGAACGACCGTATTCATGAAAATACTCGTCAATCGACTAGAGGATTGGCTGTATAATTGGCGGGTGATCATAAAACTGTAGTGAATCACCTTCTTCCGATGGAAAAAGTTACAAAATTAAATACATGGGTTCCGCACGCTTTGAGCGAAAGCAACAAACTTCAACGCTCTACGTTTGCCGCAGGTTTGCTTGCTCGTCACAAGGCTACTCGTGGATATAAGGACAGATTTCTTCACCATATCATCACTGGCGACGAAAAGTAGTGTGTTTATGTCAACATGAACCATCGAAAACAATGACTTAGTCCCAATAAAACACCACTTCCGAGATTAAAGCAAGGACTTCATCCACGAAGGACGATGCTGTGTGTGATGGGATTATGAAGGCATCATTCTTTATGAACTTCTTGCGAACAACGAGATTGTTAATGCAGAACTCTACGTTCAACAAATGTATCGACTCGCCGAAGCTATTCGTGAAAAGTGACTTCATCGACGTTATGGAGTCAATATGACAAAAGACGCCATCCAAATGCTTAATTTGGAAATCCTGCTACATCCTCCATATTCGCCAGATTTGGCTCCATCGGATTTCCATCTGTTCCGATTGCTCTCCAACAATTTGCGCGGCGTTTCGTTCAATACTGATGTTGAATTAAGAACCTGGTTAGACGAATTCTTCGAGTCAAAATCCAGTGATTTTTATTGCAGAGGCATCGAAAAACTCGTTGAACGTTGGTAAGAAGTAAATAACAAGGGAGAATACATTATTGATTAAATTGCATATTTTTATCAATTAAAAATGAAGTTTTTCTAAAATTGTTAATGGTAATGAATAAATTTGATAAAACCGCAAGAACTTATTCCGCAACCCATTATATATATATATATATATATAAATATATTTATATATATATATATATATATATATATATATATATATATATATATATATATATATATATATATATATATATATATATATATATATATATCAAGCCCGTTTTTAGTTAACACGCAAGGTAAGCATTGGTAATAATATATCAAACATCAAGCTACAATATTACGACAGTAAAATAAATTGCATTCTGAATAATTTCTTAAACATCTCCATATATATGGAGATGCTCTTTTATTTTTGTTTGGCGCCTGTAGGTGAATACAAGGCATATCCCGACTCTGAGTCTTCCTCCCGTAAATACTGTTGTAAGAAAATCGTTCCTTAAAAACGGGTTATCTATATCTGTTGTAGTTATTTTTTTTATATAATATTTGCATTATTTCATCAAAAGCAATCAAAGTGTGAATTATTGTTCGTACATTTTATTTAAGACAATTTTCATAAATTTATTTAATGCTGAAGAAAGAATAATCCTATTTATAAAAAACCCGAAAAATATCATATTTCGGAACTGCGTATTGCGACATTTGGCAAGACGACTCATCTCCCCTCTACAATAATAACGTAGTTTTTGTTTGCATTGCATTGCCATTTGCGCGAAAAGGTGATATTTGTTTTCGTGTTAATTATTTAGCTCTTTTTAAAGATGAAGTGCCAAAATATTGAAAGGGAATTAGTATGTTGCTGCATAATTTGTGATGTTTTAAAAATTGGCTTTGCATCTTATGATTGGATATTGATGTAACTGAAAAAAGTTGTAATTGAAAATTTAATAATAAAAATGTATGATGACATTGACAACAAAACAAATTAGGAAAAGATGATCACTGATAACAGACATAACGAACAGAAATGTAATGAAACCTTACTGTAAATCGCTGTAGTAATTTTGGGGTGGGGATAAAAAATGAGTTGGTATTTAGAGGAGAGGAATTATCGGATACGTCATCGAATAGAGGTAACTATGTAGAATTCATATACCTACTAAAAGAATATGATGAAAATTTATCAAATATTTTCGAGAATGCTTCGTCATTTTTCGGATTATCAAATTTAATACAAAATGATCTCCTAAACTCCATTGTATTTGTCTTACTTTATAAAATTATAGAAGAAATTAGACAAGCAAAGTTCATCGCAATAATGCTCGATGAAATTACTGACGTAGCTAATTTATGTTAACTACCTTTCATGATTCGTTATTCTTTAAAAGACAATATTTATGATACATTAATGGGATTCGTGGATTTCTCTAATAATAGAACGGCAGATACTATTTGTGAGATAGTAGTAGACCAGTTGCTAAAACTTTAATGTGAAAAAAAGTTGATGCTCGGAGTTATGATAGGGAAGCACTGATGGCAGGTGAAATAAATTGACTTCAATTATGTGTAAAAAAGGATACCTAAATGCAGTTTTCATACACTGATTTGCTCACAAATTAAATTTGGTTCTTTCACAATCAGTGTCCAAAGTAAGTGAATGTAAAGGCTTTTTCATGACTCTATGTGGATTAGCAGCTTTTTTTATTCGCTCGTCTAAAAGAACTGATACTCTTAACCAAGAAAGTACTTTAAAGAAGCTTCCTAGAGTTTGTCACACACGATGGAATTATAATTCTAGGCAGGTAGAAACTGTTTAAGAATGCAGGACATCCCTCGTTAGCCTTTTAGAAAAGATGATAGGCCTTAGTAATAACTAAGACCAAGAACCTTACAATGTTGCTTCTGGATTTTTATTGTCACTTAAGAAATTTAATTTTTGCTTTCTCCTCAATGTGTTTCAAGCAATTTTTCCTTTCTCCGATACTTTATTTGATGCTTTGCAAGCAAAAATAAGCGACATTGGCTATTGCATTAAAAAATAATGAATTTAAAACTCCTCTACAAAATAATAGAAATAATTTCGATTACAAATGGGAAGAAAAAAAATCTGCAAATAGGCCTAGATAAAAGTCAAAATAGCAGAAAAAACTAAAAGGAAATATTGACCCTAGAACTTTCTACAAACAGTTACACAATGAAATATAGGAGATCATAAGTGAACATTTTGAATCAAGATTTAAAAATTGGATATGCTGAAATTTTGGGAGCTATTAAATTCGGAATTATTTCCTATATTTTGCAAAACAAATTCTCGAACAAGCTTTAACTTCTGTACATAATAGTTACTGTACTTTTTTTTATTTCATTTTCCTAAAATCACAACTCAAAGTTGTTTACACGGCAGATGATTTCAGAAATATGAAAACCATTGAAATTTCGAAATTCATAATTTCAAATAAAATGATTAAGAATACATATGGTGAACTCTATAATCTCTATCATTTATTGCTGACGTTTACAGCAATAAATTCATCAGTAAAACGCAGTTTGTCCTCATTAAAACGAATCAAAACCCAAGCAAGAAACTCGGATTCTCAAGAAAGACTTGAAAATTTAGTTTACTTTCAATTGAAAGAGAAAGAATTATTAAGTCAACTTTAAGTAGAAAAGTTAATTTTATGCATCATTATCTTATCGTATATGAGAGAAGAGCTCCTTCCCAGGGCTTCCATGAAGAACTTAAGTTAGCTAATAATTGCCTTCTTAACCGCATATATATATATATATATATATATATATATATATATATATATATATATATATATATATATGAAATCACTGTTTCACTTAATAACGACTAAATAAATATGCAAGAAAACCACTATTATTGGAACATAAAGTTTATTATTATTAAAACGGTTATTAAAACGGGACCAGTTTCGATATGTAGTTTACTATATTATCCTCAGCCGTTAACTAAGAAAAATTGACAAAGAAAATTGAAATATTGGAATATATAATAACATGGAACTGACTTTAATCTGGAGGGGTTAGCTGTAGGTGATTAACAATATCCTTTAGAATGAGGTTTGATATATAGGGGCTACATTTATGCTGGCCTTCTGAGAAATTGAAAGTTGGAATTTCTTTGATTAGTAAGGATTCAATTATTTTTCTTTTGTTATAATCGCTCCCATGGTAAACTACGAGGCGCGGTCAATAAGTTTTGCAATTCGGATATAAGAAAACGAGATATGAGGCAAAATGTTTTGTTATTTTTCAATATAACTACCCCCGACTTCAATGCACTTGCGCCACTTGTCCCTGAGGCTTCGAATTCCCGACAACCAGAAATCTGCCGACTGCTGTTCAATCCACTCCTGGACGGCGAGCTGGACATCTTCATCGTCCCCAAAGGGCGTCCACGCAGTGCAGCCTTGAGCTGGCGGAATAAAAAGTAGTCGCTAGGGGCCAGATCTGGATTGTAGGAGGGATGGTTGTGCTCCTTGAATCCGCACTCGCACAGGGCAGCTTGTGCAACTCTGACCTTGTATACAGGGGTACTGTCGTGGGGGAGCAGGATACCGCGTGTCAACTTGCCGCGCCGCTTCTGACGGATGTACTTCTTCAACCCAGCCAGTTCCTCGGCGTAATATTGGCCTGTGATGGTCCTTCTACGAGGCGCATAGTCTACCATAAATACTCCCTCAGAATCCCAGAAGATGGCCATGATCTTCCAGGCTGAGGGTTGGGTCCGGAACTTGATGGGGGTCGGAGAGCCTCTGTGCTTCCAGGCCATGCTTTCGGGCTTAGTCTCAGGATCCCAGTGATGGACTCAGGTTTCATCACCTGTCACTATGCGTAACTCGAATCCCGCCGGGTCTTGGTTGTACAGGAGCAGCAGCTCCTCCGAACTTTGACGACGTTGAAATCGATCATGGGGCGTGCGGTTTCTAGCGACCCAACGGGCAGAGACCTTGGTCATGGCCAAATTGTCGTGGATGATGTTGATAACACTTCCATGTGATATTCCAAGTTATCGCTCGATTTCTTTGACCTTCACCCGTCGATTTTCGAGGATCATCTTCTCCACACGGGCCATATTGTCCTCGTTGGTCACATCTGACGGGCGTCCTGGACGGGGGTCATCTTCAAGGGACTCACAACCATGACAGAACTCCCTATTCCAACGAGCAATGGTCCATAGGAAGGGGCTGTGTCGGTGTACACTGCAACCATGCGTTCAGGGATATCTTTTGCATTCTTGCCTTCCTTGGTCAAAAATTTGATCACTGCGCGGTGCTCAACCTTCTCCATTGTTGAAAAATTTGTGACTGACGATCTGCGATCAGCTACTGCTTCTTAAATAGACGAGGCAGGAGCGTGCGGGTGCATGTCCTGACTTGTCATAACTTGTCCTAACACCCCCACAAACAGCCATCCCCCTTCCTCTGTTTTGCCCTACCGATTCGCAAAAACATATTGACCGCCCCTCGTATTTGGGCACTAGGGAAATCTATTATATGATTGGCGTTTTTTTCATGGTTAAAAAGACTGGAAGCATTGCTCGCTCTACGAATGTCCTCCCTATGTTCATATATGCGTTTATTTAATGACTTTCCGGTTTCTCCCACGTAGAAGAAGGCGCAATTTGGGGCTTTACACGAGATTAAATAGATGCCTGCATCCTTATTTTGCGATTCTGGCTTGATGGAACGGAAAGATAATCTCATTCTAAAGGATATTGTTAATCACCTAAAGCTAACCCTCCAGATTAAAGTCAGTTGCCTGTTATTGTATATTCCTTTATTTCATTTTTCTTTGTCAATTTCTCTTAGTTAACGGCTGGAGATGATATGGTAAACTACATATAGAAACTGGTCCCGTTTTAATAACCGTTTTAATAATAATAAACTTTATGTTTCAATAATAGTGGTTTTCTTGCATATATATATATATATATATATATATATATATATATATATATATATATATATATATATATATATATATATATATGAAATGAATAACTGACAAAGTAGCACGTGAGGTTCGCAATGAATGCAATGTCCCGCAACACCTTTTCATTTTTCCTGCGGGACATTGCATTTATATATATATATATATATATATATATATATATATATATATATATATATATATAATAGTTGAATGCATTTTTTACCAACTTCAGCGAGGCACCACGGGAAACAGACGAACGGAAGATACGGGAGCGAATGCAATTACTGGACTAATGCCTAAATGACACATTTTGGTAATGATGCGGAATAGAAGGCGGAAAGATCATCGCATGAAACATTGCGCCTGAAAGTTATGAAACATATTGGACCTCTTTATATCACAAGGAATGCTAAATATTAGGAAATACACAACATGAATATACTTGGATTAGAATATAAACAGTCTAAACAGATAGAGTTTTAAAGGATTAAAACAGTAGTTTTCAGCCGGGGTGCCGCGAGAGACAACGAAGGGTGCCGAGGGAGCGACCAAGAAATCATTCGTAAAATCCCGAAATTGCCCAAAATATGTGATTCAAACATTTGAAAAAGAATCTAACGACACTGCAAAGTATTTTGAAACTAACTTCTCTGCATTTGTGCAATATAAAAACAACGAAAAGAGAAAGATTAGCGACAGTGAATGAAGAAATGAGAGTTGGCTGGTCAATTCTACGTAGGTACCAATATTAAAGAATTATATCATACTCATCAAGCTCAAATTTCCCATCCATTTTTTATAGGTAACATTTATATATTTCAAAATTTGATATCTTATTTCAATTAATTTAGGTTAAATGTTAATCCTTTTTAATTTTGAGGTGTTTCGCACTTAATTAAGTATTTATGCGTAAATTAGATTATAATGGTGTGCCATGGCTGCTTCTAGATAACAATTAAGGTGCTATTATCATAAAAAGGTTGAAAAACACGGGTTTAAAAAGTTATGGATTGTGTGCGGGTAGGATATTTTGTGAGAATAAAACGATGATTGGTGGATGAAAGAAATATTAAGGTGTAACAATTCATGCATAAAGATAGGACAAAGATGATTTACCATGAGGTAGGAAATTGAAGTTTAAATAAAGCCTAGGGAAACTCGAGTGATGAAATGTTTTTGACTTAAATTTCTTTACAGGGAGAATGTGACGTGGTCGTAGTTTTAATTCTTTATGAAGATTAATATTTTAACTCATTATCGCGTTGTCAAATGGCTAGGAAGACGAGGCTTAAGGAGGATTTTCTAAAACAATATATAATTCTTTACTTACGAGACAGGTTTCCGAAGCTAATGACTCCCATCATTAATCACTTCTGAAACCTGTCTTCTAAAGTAAAGAATTACATAATTATCTATTGTTATATAAAAAAAAACCTCCGGGTGCAGTCCAACCGGGCCGTGTTCATTCAGCGTATAAAGAAGCAAGGACAAGAGACCAGGCATTGATAGAAAAAATGACGAGTACCTATTACAAATTTGACCTATCCATTATCGTCAGAATAATCCTTGAGTTTTAACTTATAAGAAAATTTTATAGACACGGCCGGGAGGCCTGAAGGTCAGATGAGGACGAGCTTTGGAGAGCTTTCTGATTCATTACATGTATTATTTCAAAGAGAGAAAAATCGTGTCAGACGCTAGTAGCGTCGCGTTCTCGAGCAGTTAGTGTAGAGGCTGATTTCTTTCAATCTTGGTCATCTCGGTTGAAAGGGAAAGTTTTCTCATTTCCCCGATTGTTTCGTCCCGTTGTGAACGAGCGAAGATCATCAGAAATTGAGGCCATTTGTGGTGACATCCAAAGGACTTTTGAATTCGCGTCTTGAATTATCCTATTCAATGGTTTGTATGTTTATAGATGGAAATGTGATAGACCAACGATAAAATTTTGCATTTTTTTCTCTCTTTGTCAGGTATTAGCCTATTCACAGCTGCACATTCATATAATAGAGACTTCCCCAAAAATTGGGATTAAAATTGATATTTAATTATTTAAGCCATAGTAGCCTGATTATCACAAGATCAGACTCATACATAAACGGGCCATCAAATGTGTATCATACACTCTGAATATGCATACAATTAATCTTATCTATCACAAAGCAATTTTATATTTATTAATATATTATCAATCTCGATTAGTTACACTTATTGATATAGTGGAAATCACATTTAGGATGTTATTTATTAACATTTCAATTACATAAAATGTAGTTCCAATTAAATAAAATGTTCAAATTTTTTTATTGAAAATATCTATTCTACCTTTGTCCAAATTGTAGAGACATCCTGTATAATATTTAGACTTGATGGGATTTTTGTAAAATTGATCAGTGAGAAGCGAAATATCTTAGTGTACATAATTATCAAGTGTCTCCGAGTTCAGGGAACATATCGTTCCTTCTCTTTGATTCGGGCGTGATTAAAGGGATATTGCGTGAACGTTGCAAGACTAACCTCACTTCCAGAATTTAAGTCATTTTTATTTTTTAACGAATTTAGAATATCGTTTAATGCTCCTAAGTCGTAAAGTAAATAAGGTTTAAAACTTTTAACCTTCTTTTTTATTGAAAAATCTTAACTTTGCTGAATGATGTGGATATATTAAGAAATTTGAGGTCAATGAATGTCGTGATTGGGCAATAAAGATTACTAATATGTGATTTTAGTGTCGGTGTGGTTGGCATCGTTTTGATTGGACCCCGTGATGGGACCGAACAAGTTATAATAGGTAAAAGAGGAATGACTTGAATATTTTATATTTATATAAGACAGCGAGAGAGCTAATTGTTTTCAGTGACCGTGATTAACTAGTCTGGTTGATGCATCATTTCTCTCAAATAAATTGGATCTTTTGCACATTCGCTTTGATGTTTGAATTCCTCCAAGAAGCGATGTGGAGTTTAATTTTAGCCTTAAAAGTAGCTGCCCCCAACCCCCACCTTTCAGATAGTGACCCATTTTTATCACGATATAGGAATAAACATAGCATTTAATGACCTGAAACAAGGTTATAAATTACCTAGATTTTCAGAACATCGGATGGATGTGAACTTGTAAAAAAACACCGCGACAAGTAGTCGAAAGTACTCGAAAGGAAGTGAAATTTTTAAGGACTATTTTAGATTTCAACCAATGATGATCAATTTGTACTCGATAGTACTTTTAATTCTCAGAACACGGACGTGTTCTTTCTGTGGTTGTGTTTAGTTTTAGGTTTCAAATCCGGCCCTAAACGGTAAACAATACTTCGCCTCGAGGTTCTCGTTCCGAGCGGTGCTGAAATGAGTATTGGTGCCCCTGAGTACTCGGTTTCGATTCTCAGAGTTGAGCGGAAACAAGAAATTTCGGCACTATACCCGCCGCAGCGAGAAATGGACGATGAGAGAAAGAGAGAGAAGGCGGGCAGCTGATATGTGTAGGTATGGCAACAGTGGGGGTGTGGACACCTGTGACGGTGCTTGCCGTACCCCCATCGTCCATTTCTCGCTGCGGCAAGTATAGTAGAGATATGCCGCATTTATAGCGGAACGTCAGTGCATATATAGCTATTTAAATCATAATGACTTTTTCACTTCCTCTCACTCACACAACTCATCACTCGTCCGTCTACGAAACACGTGGCAAAGTTTGAATCCACCCTCCCCGAACACGAACCGGGTGGCTCTCCCGTCAGCCTAGTAGGGGTTTCATTGCTCTTCCCTCGGTGGTAAAACGCATAAATACCGTTCTCATTTTAACTTCTCACCCAAATGATAGCCCTGTCCTTCATGTCCAGATCTTGTCACTGCTTTTCAGAGGCATCTTTATGTTGGTTTGATTATCCAATCCCCTTCGCCCCTCCCCAACACCTCCTCCCTCGAAATTGAAAGGAATGGGCGGACCTAATACAGATTCTTCTCTTACGTCACTGGATTCCCACCTACAGAATCACACAATATTAAACGAACAGGTGATCAAGGTAGGATGATCCTTGCTAGTGTCTACGAGTAAAGTTCATCCTTCCGTAAAGGAAACCAAGTGAGGAGCTTTCCTTCACGTAAGAGCTCGTAATCATAGGACTGAAGGCGACTTCACTTAAATTTATATTTGGTGGCAATTATGACGCAAACATATTTTCTTCCGCTCAAACTGCAAATACTTGAAAGGTGTGAGTGTGTTTGTGTGTGTGTATACACGACTCTTAAAAGGACTGTGTTTTATATTAATATAACCAAGCTTTCTTGGAGCTCTCAAAGTAAATTCTTGTCTTTCGGTAATCGATCTAAGCAATCTTTTTTTTAACTCCCACTGTTCCCTCTCTCTCATTTCGGTTCTTTTTCGGTCTTTTATCCAGCCCGTTTGTCTCCACTAATGGCCCATTGGGGATGGTTTGCTTCATTTCAGTTTTCACCTTTGGATTTGCATGCGTTTGTAATGTGCCTCATATTTTGTATTTTAATTTGTTGAAATGGCGCTAAGTCAATAAATTGTGTGGAAATTGAGATGGCGCTGGAAGAGAAAGGCCATTTTTCACCTGTGATGCAAAAACAGGCTTGAAAACACACGCAAACATACACAAACACAACGATATAATGTCTCAAAAAAAACTACTAATGTCTGGGTATTCTCAGTGTCCTCTTCTTTATCATACAGTATACAATCTAAATCCAGCCTAATTTACACTTTGAGCTCGAGAAATTCAAATTCAACAGTTTTCCTCTAAGCATTAAGGTATGGCAAGTGCGCATCAATGCCACTATAGATAAGCCCCACATACTAAATTTTTTACCCATAGTAATAGCAAAGCTTTCCATCCTTTTCACACTAAATTAGTCCTTTATAGATCTCGCCTAACTGGTTCATCCCCAGACAGGAAGCCCCAAACAGTCCTGTTCACAAACAAAAAAAGATATATGTCAAATTAGATAGAAAAATGAAATTTTCGGACATTGTTCTTAAAATAAAGAGGCTGTTCTTAAAATAAAGAGGTTGTTCTTAAAATAAAGAGGCTATTCTTAAAATAAAGAGGCTGTTCTTAAAATAAAGAGGCTCCAATCAGAGAACTATGTATGGTTTTAAATTTTGTCGATTCATATTTATAGATTCCAATTCAACAAAAAGTTAAATAAAATGGTCAAATTCGTCATTATTATACTTCAAAGGCAAATGGCTCCTTGCATATTTGAATGACTCATTTGAATAAGAAAAAGGAAAATGTTATAAGAGGCGAATACGCCGAAACTAGGTCATTTAGCAGAGGGGAGAACAATTACTCACCATTGGCTTTGATTAAATCCCAGTCCAATCTCCGTTAGTCCGATCCCCTTTAGTCAGAACTTCGTTAGCCCGGTTCCCTTTAGTCCGGTTTCCTTTAGTCCGATCTCCGTTATTCCGATCCCCGTTAGTCTAATCCTCATTAGTCCGATGACCGTTACTCCAGTTCCCTTTAGTCTGATTCCCTTTAGTCCGGTTACCTTTAACCCGACTCCCTTTGGTCCAATCTCCGTTAGTCAGATCCCCAGTAGTCTGATCCCAATAGTCAGATTCCCGTTAGTCCGGTTCCCTTTAGTCCGGTTCCCTCTTGTCCGATCCCCATTAGTCCGGTTCCCTTTAGTCCGATCCCTTTTAGTTCGGTTCCGTTTAGTCCGATCCCCGTTACTCCGGTTCCCTTTAGTCCCATCCCCATTGTCCGATGACTGTTAATCCGGTTCCCTTTAGTCCCATCCCCATTGTCCGATGACTGTTAATCCGGTTCCCTTTAGTCTGATCCCCTTTAGTCTGGTTACCTTTAGTCTGATCCCCTTAAGTCCAATCTCCGTTAGTCAGACCCCTTTAGTCCAATCTCCGTTAGTCCGATCCCCAGTAGTCCGATTCCCATTAGTCCGGTTTCCTTTAGTCTGATCCCAATAGTCCGATTCCCGTTAGTCCGGTTCCCTTTAGTCCGGTTCCCTCTTGTCCGATCCCTTTTACTCCGGTTCCCTTTTATTTCATCCTCTTTAGTCCGGTTCCATTTAGTCCCATCCCCTTTAGTCCGATCCCCATTAGTCCCATCCCCATTAGTCCGATGATAGTTAGTCTGATTTCTTTTGGTCCGATCCCCGTTAGTCCGATCCCATTTAGTTTGATCCCCATTTGTCCGATCCCTATTAGTCCGATGACCGTTAGTCCGTTTTCCTTTAGTCCGATCCCCGTTAGTCCAATCCCGTCAGTCGATATCAGGTTGGGATCTCCGCCATTAACCTTCCATGAAAGTAAAACTAAATTTAAGTCACGTTTTTGTTTGCGTTTTGCCCAGATTTAATGACTTCCTTATTAGGCATCGTACCCAATATCATCTAATTGCCTACCTGCAATGCCTTATTACAATAAATCCTCTCTCACATTTGGTACTTCATTTTTTAAGCGCTCTGCCAACCCATCGTACACAATCACAATCCTAAATTTTTTTCATAAGTCTATTCGTCTTACAATCCCATACTACTTTAGAACTTCGCTACCCTCATTTTTATCTCCTTTCACGCTAATTTAGTTGTGTACTAGGGAGGCAAAATGATAATGACACATCCATAATTGATTGCTATGAAAGAAATAGGCTTTAACCCATAATTTTAATTTCATTTTAAATTGTGTCATAATTTATAAACAAAAATATTAATAACACATTAAAACGTTAATTGATTAATGATTTGTTAACTTTTTGCCAACAAAACCATTTTAATCATGTCCATGAATGTCGTGAGAACTGCTCGGGGAAAAAGTGGTGCTTTTTGCAGGTTCATTAGCTTGTTCTCGCAATACACACACACACACACATTGCTGTAACTGGCTGCCGGCCACTTGCTCCCAGTTCACCAACAGAGTTGGTAGATAAAACTTTACCTCTCGATTTGATGAATGGCTTTTAAGGGAAGGGGTGTTGTAAAGATAATTTCGTAAAATTCCAGAACATCACATATTGTTGTGCTGAGATTTGACTGGATTTGGGGCAGGAATAATTAATTTATGTGGTAGTTGGTATATTTGACGTGTTACATTTAAAGTAAGGAAACTCATCGTTTCTTTTGTGACTGACC
This sequence comes from Ceratothoa steindachneri, assembly GCA_963969495.1. NCBI lineage: Eukaryota > Metazoa > Arthropoda > Malacostraca > Isopoda > Cymothoidae > Ceratothoa > Ceratothoa steindachneri. The sequence goes on along the minus strand of OZ018324.1, from coordinate 161,658,127 downwards.
AAAATGTGATTTCGAGTTTTATTATTTGGATGGAGGGGATAGAATCTTTAAAGCTACAATGAATTTAAAAGGATAGTTTCAGATGGAAATAGATGGACAGTGATAGGAAGAGGTGATCTAAAATGATAACCTTTTTGAAGTAATAAAAGTAACAGGCATTTAAAACGTTTTGAGAGAGGGTTTTAGAAAGGTAGTAAACAAGAAGAAACCAATTTAAAAGGATTGATTTGGGGACCAAGTAGAGCTAAACAAGCTCAACGATAACCAAGTGAAGATTCACGTGTGAAAGAGGATGTTTTGTTCCTAAGCCACATGAACTTTTTAGCTGACTTAAATTTTAGGTGTCCAGTTTTTATGCACATTATTTTGTACATTTTTGTCGTTTCTTCTAGCAATGTGTTATGCCCATCTCCACTTCATCCTTTATTTTGTTTAACAATATCTGTCATCCGGTTTTATGTTCTAATTCGTGTATTTCTTTTATAGTTCCTGCGGGTTGTTTCTAACGTGTATCGTTTCAAGTTTCTCTGAGTTCGCATATTCTGCGGAATTTTTATGTTTAGTGTTCAAGTTTCACGTCTTTTGTTAAAACTCGTAAGATAATTAGTTTAATACTTTGTATTTTAAACATAGAGGCAGGTAGCTTTTGAAAATGTCCCTAAGTTTTACCACCACTCTTCAGCCTAATATTTTTCTTCCACTGATTTCCTTGCCCACGTTGCGACCAGGATCGCAAGCTGTCCTAACTCTACATACGCATTCTTTTACCCTCCCTTAGATTCGATCTTCAGTTCTAATTGCTCTATATTTTTCTGTTTACGATTTTGTCCTCTTTATCCTCTAGTTTTCACTTGTTGTTTTTCCAATTGTTAGTTGTTTCCTCATCTTTATAAGGAATTGTTGTTTTAAATTATTCTTCTCGCTATATCGGGGATTGCAAAACTCCCGACGTTGTTCTCGTATACATCTGGTAATCAGAGGCCTTTCCACAATCTCTTAACTCCCTCCTCTTTGACGGCTTTGGCCACCGTATCCACCGAGATGTTCTTCTTCTTCTCGAGCGCAGTCATTTTGAGCTGGGGAGAACTTTCGAAGGCCTTCCTTACAACAAAACTTGGACAAATTGAGCTCTGCCTTAACAAGCTCGATCTTTGAGGTCTTCTCCGTTCTTGAGCCTCTCCGTGACTCTATTGACGGTCATTCGGTGACATTAAGCCGCTTGGCGTTGTATGACTTGTTGTGGCCCGCGCGCAGGAGAGCAGAGATCTCGATTATTTTTACCTCTATCACAATAAATCTGAACACTATGGAAATGACACGTGCTGGAGAAGTATAGTTTTTAGTTTCTTTGACGAAAATATTTTTATCACACACGCAAACCTCTCAAAAGATTAAAAAAACCCGAGTGTAAGATAACTTTTGCAAACACCGGTTTTCGTATTATATCTTCTACAATCTACCCAGATTCTTTTTTTAATAATCCTATTCTGTTCAGTATATTACATTCCTTCTCTAAGTGCTCTAGTCGATCTAATTTATGTAGTGTGTCTAAAACAATTATCGTAGTGTCGCTTATTTTCTGCTAGATGACCTTGTCTCATTGATATATGCTAAAGTTAGACATTGCAAAATAGTTTATCTTATATTATTGTTGCATTTTTCTAATAGAGTTTTAGAAAGAATTTGTTGTACTGTAGGTGTCAAGTTTCATTGGATTTGTTTTCTTTATTATGACTTTGGCTCTCTATTGGTTTTGAACTTTTTCGACCTTGGTCTTGAGTAATCTTTGTTTGCTAACTTTATCGAAGGAGCTGATAACTGATACGTCTTTATTAAGATTGTTCTTGGTAAAGAGTATTAAATCTCTTTTACTCTATTTCCTCTGATTCTCGTTGCCTTCTATTTTGTCTATTTTAAAAATAGTACTTCATAATGTAAAAGTTTGCTCTTCTTCTCGATTTTCTTACAAATCAACCATCCGTGTTTCATTTTCAAATCTTTGCAATGAAGCTTCTGTTGATCATCTGGAACTGATAGTTTCTTTTATATATGTTCACTCAAGAATCCGGCTGAAATTTTTTTTACTTCTTCCTCCATTCCTATGCATATGGACAAATATACAATCAGAAAATTAAAAAAAAAGATTTGTCTTCTCAACATTTAGAAAACTTTCAAGGATTAGCTAATACTGAGTTGACTTAGAAATGTATGGGTCACGCAAGCTTTCGTGAGGTTGGGGCACTTCTAAGTACCCTGGCTCTTTGTACGAATTTGCTGTTGCAATTTTTAAAGAAATGTCTTTTCCTTCCTCTCAGTTTGCACGTTTTAAATTCTTTCATTAAACCTTTATTTACCATTTTTACGTTCACTTTCCTCTCAATAATAAATATCCATTATTGAATTACACTATATTAGTTTTCATTTTCAATAAACAACCTAAACAATTATATTTTTATTTGGGTTTCGAAACCAGAAATTTAACTTTGAGACTGAATGGGAAATGTGGTTGTCCACTTCAAGAGTGTTAGACCAAGTACGACTAAAATAGCACTAGATTTCCGTGTGCGAACGGCCTTCTTCCATTCACTACTAGAGGGACCTGGTAGATCTCCCGCTCTACCAACCACGTTCGCATCTATAGCCATTATCCAGCACTTAGGTGCCAGGGGTAGCATTGGTCTATTGAAACTGAGATCTGGAGGGCATTTTTTAGTACTAATTTGTCGACTGTCCACCAGGGCTTTAGTCGCCGTAATTGTCTGGAGTGAGAATTGAATCCACTCCTAGCCCCACCAACCACAGGGGAGCCTGATTAGGAGAGGTTTGGGAGATGCTGTGATGTCGTGTACCTTCCCACTCCTCAACTCCTAAAATAGTTACCTCTCTAGATTACTAGGGTTGTGTATCTTCCCCACATTTCCACTTCTCTCGACTCCAACCTTTTCTACCCTGCAAGGGCGGGTCAGGTGTAGCATGAGCCAGCATGCTGCAGCTGACATCCGGAGTATTGCGTGCTCCGTTGGTCTCTATGCTTGTAGGTGGATCTGCGGCTATATATCTTGCACACTTTTTCCCTTCACCCATCCATACTCATTATCTTTACAGATCTGTCCTTAGAAATATACCCTCGTTGGTTTTCCCTTTCTTTACTTCTCACAAACCTCGAAGCTAAGATGCCGTTTGTTGTTTGAAGCCAAGGCTTGCAGCGATCTGAGCCTTCGAAGGTGGGCCCAATTTGCGGCTTCGGTACACCAATTAGCGCCTCTATGTGCCAAGTCACGCCCGCTTGTTGGGTTTTGTGTTTATTGGACCTTTCGTTCTGTTATTAGATCTCATTTTGCCGGGTTATAATTTAGCATTTTACTTTGGTATTTTTTAACATCTGGTTATTATTTGTTTCATTTAGTTACTTTTAATATTTTGTTTGGTAACTCTGTTGACCTTTTTGTTTTTAGGTTTCAGTTTGCCTCGTTATAATTTAACATTTTACTGTGTTATTTTTTAACATTTGGTTCTTATTGGTTTCACTCGGTTATTTTTAGCATTTTGTTTGAATATTTTTTTAACATTTGTCATTTTGGTTCATGTTATTTGAAATTTTAGTCAGTTATTCTTTGGCATTTTAATTGGTTATTCTTTTTTCTTTTACTTGATTATTCTTTAACATTTTACTTCGTTATACTTTAGTATTTTAGTGGCTTATTAACTAACATTTTTCTTTGTTATTCTTTATCAATGATGATTATTCTTAAATATCGTTTAGTTATTCATAGTCATTTTAGTTAACTTTACATTTGAATTAGTTATTATTTAGCATTTTGTATTAGTTTGATTTTTTAACATTGTTTGATTTCTTCTTTGGCATTTTCGATTATTTAAATTTCGTTAAGTTATTTTTGTCATTTTGTTTGATTATTTTTAACATTATGTTTGGTTATTCTTGCTAATCTTCGTTCATTTATCATATTGCTTCGTTATTCTTTGACATTTTTGGATTACTGCTAGTATTTTATTTACTGTTGCACATTTGTGGTTATTATTTGACACTTTTTCCATTATTCTTTTTTTCAATTATGTTTGTTTGTTTGGAAAAAAGATTAATCGTTTTCAATGTACATTTTTTACCATTTGGTTGGATTATTTGTTCACATCTTTGGTTATTATTTCACATTATATTTGCCATTGCTTCACACTTTATGCCAAACAATTTGAAATTCAAGGAAGCCAGACTCTAACCCGGTGCTTTTACATTCTCGGACTCTTACCACAGTATGGAGATGTTCGTCGTACGGAGGCGAATGTTAGAGCCAAGAATCTCTTTGTTTGGACGAGAAATTTTATGACAATCTCGCAATGATCTGGTTTTATCTCTCATTTTTCATGTCAATGATTCGAGGCTTTGTGGGAATAGGGGCCTCTTAGACCTAGTATTTTTCCCTTAATGGGGAGACAAATAGTAGCCAAGAGTAGAACCTCCCCCCCTCCCCCGTATGTTTCCCAAGGACTCTGGACTGGTTTTGGACTTTAAATGTAGAAATCATGTATCCTCAGGTTAGGATCCAACACCCTAAGCCCGTTTTATCCTTACCCGGGTCCGAGCCCCTTTCAAAAAAGGGCTATTTTCAACAGGGAGCAGCGCCCCATTCTACCATTTTCTTCCTGCCATTGGGCAAATATCATCCCTCCACCTTCCGCAAATATCCTTATCTGAATCTCTTTACCCAGTTTAGGATTTCTTTCATGGCATTTCTTCCTGCAATGCGTCCTGCTCATCTCCACATTTGCTCTTATTACTATATCTCTCAACCGTGTTTGCACTCTTATCCAGGGTGTGGCGCCTACGTGTTATTCTTAACAGCATTGTCATGGTCGGGCTACTATGGAAGTGTTTTTAAAACAAATGGATGAGTTTGCCCTAGTCACAATTCATGTATCTTTCGGATATCTTTTCAATTCACCAATCTATTTGTTCAATTTCTTCAATCTACTTGTTTAATTTCTACAATCTATTTCTTCATTTTCTTCTATCTATTTGTTCAATTTCTTCTATCTATTTTTTCAATATCTCCAATCTATTTGTTCAATTTCTTCAATCTATTTTTTTTTAATTTCTTCAATCTATTTGTTTAATATCTTCAATTAATTTGTTCAATTTTTTCTATCTATTTGTTCAATTTCTTCAATCTATTTGTTCAATATCTTCACTCTATTTGTTCAATATCTTAACTCTATTTGTTCAATTTCTTCAAACTATTCGTTCAATTTCTTCAATCTATCTGTGCAATATCTTCCATCTATTTTTTTAATATCTTCAGTCTATTTTTTTAATATCTTCAATCTATTTCTTCAATTTCTTTCATCTATTTGGTCACTTTCTTCAATCTATTTGTTCAATATCTTCAAACTTTTTGTTCAATATCTTCATTCAATCTTTTTGTTCAATTAATTCAATCTATTTTTTCAATTTCTTCAATCTATTTGTTTAATTTCTTCGATCTATTTGTTCAATTTTTTCAACTATTTGTTCAATTTCTTCAATCTATTAGTTAAATATCTTTAATCTATTTGTTCACTTTCTTCAATCTATTTGTTCAATATCTTCAATCTATTTGTTCAATATCTTTAATATATTTGTTCAATATCTTCAATCTATTTGGTAAATATTTTCAATCTATTTGTTCCATTTCTTCTATCTATTCGTTCAATTTCTCCAATCTAATTGTTCAATTTATTTAACTATTTGTTCAATTTCGTCAATCTATTATTTAAATATCTTTAATCTATTTGTTCACTTTTTTCAATCTATCTGTTCAATATCTTCAATATTTGTTCAATTTCTGCAATCTATTTGATCAATTACCTTAATCCATTTGTTCATATTCTTTAATCTATTGTTCAAATTTTTTATCTATTTGTTCAATTTCTTCAATCTATTTTTTCAATTTCTTCAATCTATTTGTATAACTTCTTCGATTTGTTTGTTCAATATCTTCAATCTATTAGTTAAATATCTCCATTCTATTTGTTCAATTTCTTAAATCTATTTGTTCAATATCTATTTGTTCAATTTCTTTAATGTATTTGATCACTTTCTTTAATCTATTTGTTCAATTTCTTCTATCTATTTGTTCTATTTCTTCAATCTATTTGTTCAATTTCATCAATCTATAAGTTAAATATAATTAATCTATTTGTTCACTTTTTTCAATCTATTTGTTCAATATCCTCAATATTTTTGTTCAATTTCTTCAATCTATTTCTTCAATATCTTTAATCTATTTGTTCAATATCTTCAATCTATTTGTTCAATTTCTTCTATTTATTCGTTCAATTTCGATAAATTGCAGGGGGACCTAAACTCGATTGCCAATTGGGCGGACAAGTGGCAAATGGAATTTAATTTAAGCAAATGCAAGGTAATGCACTTGGGTTGCCATAATTTAAGAGTAGAATATACCATGAAAGGCCAAGTCCTCGACGCGGTTAAATTAGAAAAAGACTTGGGAGTATTAGTCTCAGACGATTTTAAATTCTCGAAGCAATGCGCGGATGCGTGTAAAAAAGCAAATCGCGTTTTGGGTTATATTGCGCGTAATTTCACCTTCAAATCTAAGGATGTAATTTTAACTTTATATAAATCCCTTGTGCGGCCACTTCTCGAATACGCTGTTCAATTTTGGGCTCCATATTTAATGAAAGATATCGCGCAATTAGAAAGAGTGCAGCGTAGGGCTACGAAATTAATTCCAGAGCTGAGGAATAGATCATACGAGGAAAGGCTCAGGGCTTTAGATTTGCCATCGCTAGATCGCAGAAGATTACGTGGCCAGCTAATAGAAGTATTTAAAATACTAAAGGGTTTCTCAAACGTTGACTTTCGCAATCTGTCGAACTGGATCATAGGGGAAATACTCGTCAGCACGGGTTAAAATTAGTGAACAAGCGTTTTAACACTAGTATAGCCCAAAACTATTTTACATTTAAAGTTACTCAAAATTGGAATCGGCTGCCCACCCACGTAGTAGATAGCATTTCGGTTAATATGTTCAAAAATCGTCTCGACGTGCATTTGAATAGTTTAAATATAACGTAGTTGAGCACTGTGAATTTAAACGTCCTTGCAGAGAGAGAGTTTGGAGCGGAGGTTTAAGGATATGAAATTATGATGACTAAAAATGATGCCGGCGATTCTCTGCATGTGTAGCTTAGATGTCCCATTTCTTTTCCGCCTATCCTATAAGTAGTCTCTATCCCTAAATTAGCTTTTCACCACTAGCAGTCGAGTGGCTGCGGAAGATGAGAAGAAAAACTTTCTATCTCCCCCGACCCCTAGTTTGATTAGTTAAAATTGCACGATAATGTACACATGTAGATAAGTGTGTACAGTAGATAGTATTAAAAAAAAAAGAAGAAAAAAAAAAAGCATGTTAGAGATACACTCGTAGATAAGGGTGTCCGGTAGTTTTTGATTTAGTGTAGCGGACTAGCCTCGAGCGGACCTTAGGGTCTTTGCTGGTCCTAGATTCTGTAGTTCTGTAGTTGTTCCATTTCTTCAACTATTTGTTCAATTTCGTCAATCTATTAGTTAAATATCTTTAATCTATTTGTTCACTTTCTTCAATTTATTTGTTCAATATCTTCAATCTATTTGTTCAATTTCTTCAATCTATTTGATTTTCTTTCTTCAATCTAGTTGTTCAATTTCTTCTATCTATTTGTTCCATTTCTTCAATCTATTTGTTCAATTTCGTCAATCTATTAATTATATATCTTTAATCTATTTGTTCACTTTCTTCAATCTATTTGTTTAATATCTTCAATCTATTTGTTCAATATCTTTAATCTATTCTTTCAATATCTTCAATCTATTTGTTCAATATTAGCAATCTATTTGTTCAATTTCTTCTATCTATTCGTTCAATTTCACAATCTATTTGTTCCATTTATTCAATTATTTGTTTAATTTCGTCAAACTATTAGTTAAATATCTTTAATCTATTGGTTCACTTTCTTCAATCTATTTTTTAAATTTCTTCAATCTATTAGTTAAATATCTTCACTTTATTTGCTTAATTTCTTCAATCTATTTGTTTAATTTCTTCAATCTATCTGTTCAATTTCTTCCATCTATTTGTTTAATACCTCCACTCTATTTGTTCAATTTCTTCAATCTATTTGTTCAATTTCTTCTATCTATTTGTTCAATTTCTTCAATCTATTTGTTCAATTTCTTCAACTATTTGTTTAATTTCGTCAATCTATTAGTTAAATATCTTGAAACTATTTGTTCACTTTCTTCAATCTATTTGTTCAATATCTTCAATCTTTTTGTTCAATTTCTAAAATCTATTTCTTCCATATCTTCAATCTATTTGTTCAATATCTTCAATCTATTTGTTCAATTTCTTCTATCTATTCGTTCAATTTCACAATCTATTTGTTCCATTTCTTCAACTATTTGTTCAATTTCGTCAATCTATTAGTTAAATATCTTTAATCTATTTGCTCACTTTCTTCAATCTATTTGTGAAATTTCTTCAATCTATTAGTTAAAAAATCTTCACTCCATTTGCTCAATTTCTTCAATCTATTTGTTCAATTTCTTCAATCTATCTGTTCAATATCTTCCATCTATTTGTTAAATATCTTCAGTCTATTTTTTTAATATCTTCAATATATTTGTTCAATTTCTTTCATCTATTTGTTAAATTTCTTCTATCTATTTGCACACTTTCTTCAATCTCTTTGTTTAATTTCATCGATCTATTTCTTCAATTTTTTCAATCTATTTGTTCAATATCTTTTTAATCTTTTTGTTCAATTTATTCAATCTATTTCTTCCATATCTTCAATCTATTTGTTTAATCTCTTCAATCTATTTGGTCAATTTCTTCTATCTATTCGTTCAAATTCACAATCTATTTGTTCCATTTCTTCAACTATTTCGCCCGCTGAGTCTTCATTCCGCCCGCTGAGTCCTCACTGAAAAGACGTGTTATCTCTGTGCTCCTGCTTAATTCATCTGTGCCCATAAATTTCGTTTTCTGAGTAACTTAATAATTATAGATACTTCCTGCGCTCATATAATATTAGTCGCTGTATTAAAAGATTGGCCGTCTTATTCGCTGTGTTAATTTTATTTATCTTCATACGTATTCTAGAAATCGACAATGCCCGTGATCAAGTTTGAATGTTCGAGTTGTGGGGCTTCCTTTAATAAGGAAATTTACGTTCCTTCTAACATGGAACAAACTAGAATTTGCCGTTTTTGTATGTTAAACGATGCGTTGGAGCGTAAGTTTGCTAACGCGATTAGCGAAATTAAATTAGAACTAAATTCCGTCGCCAGGGACGTTATATCGACCAACCGTAAAGTCGACGAATTAAATTCGAGTCTAAATTCTACCATTCATGACATGCGTGGGAGGGAAAATAGAAATCGCGACAATCGGCCTACTCGTATGAATCATCAGACAATTGTTGACCAGCAACAAAGGATTTTGAACTCGTTTGGACCCCAGGATTCACAATATAGACCCCAAGATTCGCAATTTAGGCCCGTTAGAAATGGGGCTAGACCATCGAGGGAACAACATTTCACATTACCATGCTCAAACCCCTTCGCACTGCTAACTCCTATCGAAGGGGAAGAAGAAACTGTACTAATTGGGGATTCTCTAATTAAAAACCAAGAGCCGGAATTCACAGCGCGAAACCCGTCAAAACGAAAACGATTTTGCTTTCCTGGTGGCCGCATAGATAAAGTAGTTAGTGAAATTGAAAAATTGGACCAAACACGTGACGGGCGTACGATCCTCACGCTCGTAGGGGGGAATGATGTGCACAGATACGACAGCACCCCAGAAGGAATAGTAAACCGCGCTAAGACTCTGATTCATACTGCGAAAGTTAAAGCGGATAACGTAGGAATAATTGGCATTTTACCCCGACTAAAATCCACGTTGCGTCTGCAGTCCCGTGCTATATATACAAATGAGTGCCTTAAGCGCTTCTGTCGCGATACTGGAGTTAGCTTCTTTAACGTTTGGGATAAATTCCAAGACCAACCTTCACTTTATCAAACGGACGGAATTCATTTAAGCGATGTGGGAAACAGTCGGCTGGGTAGGATTTTTGACCAGTCAGTACGTAGCATATTAAGTAGGAGAGTTGCGGAGCCACGTGATGCCCATGCGCCAGACCGTTCCTCGCTTGAAGGGGCAATGAGTATTGGGGAGCAGGGAAACGGAACAGATTCGCGTGTGATAGAGGAGTCCACCTAAAGCGCAAATTGAAATGTATATATTCAAATGTTCGTAGCTTAAAAAATAAACTTGCCGAAATAAAAGCCGTAATTCTAGAGGGAGACTACGATCTCGTATTCTTAAGCGAGACTTGGATAGATACACATTCGGGGATCAGTGTTTGCGAATTTGATATACCAGGTTATAAAATTCATTATACAAATAGACAAACTGGTAGAGGAGGGGGCGTATTAGTGTATATAAAAGATGACTTAAACGCTATAACGATCGACTCGTCTACGGCAGATATGAGAAGTGAGGCCTTATTAATCCAATTATGTTGTAATGCAAAATATAAAATTAATTTAGCCGTCATATATCGTCCTCCATCGCAAATAGAAAGAGAAGATGCTGCACTCTTTGATATGCTTTCATCTTGGGTTAGAAAACGAACCACATTAGTCTGCGGCGATTTTAACTATCCAAACGTTAATTATAGTAACCTAACGTCAAATAAAGCTGGGGAGAGACTACTAAACTTTATTCTGGAGAATTTTCTCGTTCAAAAAGTGGAGGAACCAACTCGTGATAATAATATCCTCGATTTAATCATGGCGACTGACGAGTCACTGGTAGAAAATGTTTGTGTAGGAGAGCATTTAGCCTCGAGTGACCATAATGCGATTAGATTCGTGGTTAACACGTGTGTAGATGTAAAAATTAGTACACAGCTCATGCCACGTTTTGGTAGCTGTGATTTTGATACTTTTCGCGAAAGGATTAAGGATGTAGACTGGGGAATGCGCTTCGAGAATAGGTCAGTAGGAGAAATGTACACTGAGCTTCGGCGTACACTCCTTAGTGTAAATTTCGACTTAGTAAAGTATGTGCGCCGTAAGAGCGGGAAGTCGATGAGAGCGCCGTGGGTTAGCCCACTAATATTAAGCTTAATTAAGGACCGAAATAGAAAATTTCAAATACATAAGAACAACGAGTCATTTATAAGTCGGCAAAATTACCTAGATTCTCGAAGAGAAGTTAAACGGGCGGTTAGAGATGCGAAGCGGAAATATGAAATAAAACTGGCGAAGGATTCAAAGAAGGAACCGAAACGGTTTTACGGCTATGTAAACAGTAGGAAACCCTTAAAAGGTTCAATAGGGCCGATTAAAGACAAAGATGGTCGTTTGACGGAAATTCCGGCGGAAATGTCTAAAATTTTAAATGAACATTTCACAAGCGTCTTTACTATTGAAGATTCGTCCCAATTAGGATCGTTAGTTGAAGAAGTAGATAATAGTGATATTTGCATATCCGATATAACGGTTAATGAAGTGGAAATTCTTAAATATATTAACCTGATGAAAAAGTCGAAATCACCCGGGCCCGATGGCGTTTACCCCACTCATTTAAAGGAACTTAAGAATGAGCTTGCGAAGCCGTTGCGTGCAATTTTCAATCGCTCATTAGAAGATGGCGTAGTCCCTGTAGACTTCAAGCGTGCAAACGTTACACCAATATTTAAGAATGGAAATAGATACGAAGCAACGAATTTTCGTCCTATTAGTCTAACTTCGGTAGTTGGAAAGCTTTTAGAATCGGTATTAGAGATAGAATAGTGTGCCACCTCGAGGTAAATAATCTGATTAAAGATTCCCAACATGGGTTTAGGCGGGCGAGATCGTGCTTGACAAATTTGCTCGAATTCTTCCATAAAATGATTTGCGTTTACGACGAAAGCAAAGCTGTAGATGTAATCTATCTAGACTTTAAAAAGGCGTTTGACACCGTTCCGCACGAGAGATTATTAATGAAAGTTAAAGCAGTCGGTGTGAAGGGTAAGATATTAAATTGGATTAGAAATTGGCTGAAGGATCGTTCGCAGCGAGTAGTTATAAATGGTGAATGTTCAGATTGGGTCAACGTCAGTAGTGGAGTGCCACAAGGCTCCGTTCTTGGCCCATTATTGTTTCTAATATATATAAACGATTTGGATAATGGCGTATTTAGTAAGATTTCTAAATTTGCTGACGACACGAAGCTGGGCAACCGTGCCTATGTAAGATCGGATGTAGAAAAATTACAAAAGGACCTAAACTTGATTGTCAGATGGGCGGATAAGTGGCAAATGCAGTTTAATTTAAGTAAATGTAAGGTGATGCATTTGGGTTGCCATAATTTGAGGGTAGAGTATACCATGAAAGGCCAGGTCCTCGACGTAGTTAAATTGGAAAAAGACCTGGGAGTTTTAGTCTCGGATGACTTCAAAGTCACGAAACAATGCGCGGATGCATGTAAAAAAGCAAATCGTGTGCTGGGTTATATCGCGCGTAATTTCACGTTCAAATCCAAAGAGATAATTTTACCATTGTATAAATCACTTGTGCGTCCACTGCTCGAATATGCGGTTCAATTTTGGGCTCCATACTTAAACAAAGATATCGCGCAATTAGAAAGAGTGCAGCGTAGGGCTACAAAATTAATTCCCGAGCTGAGAAACAGGCCCTATGAGGAAAGACTCAGGGCATTAGATTTGCCATCTCTCGAAGGCAGAAGATTACGTGGAGAGCTAATAGAAGTATTTAAAATATTGAAAGGATTTTCAAACGTTGATTATAGGAATTTGTTCGAATTGGATCATAGGGGAAATACTCGGCAACACGGATTAAAATTAGTAAACAAGCGATTTAACACTAGTATAGCCCAAAACTATTTTACGTTTAAAATTACTCAAATTTGGAATAGGCTACCCACCCACGTAGTGGATAGTAGGTCGGTAAATATGTTTAAAAACCGTCTCGATGCGCACTTAAATAGTATAAATATAACGTAGTCTGAGCACAGTAAATAATAACGTCTTTGCAAAAGGAGTTTGGAGCGGAGGAACAACGAGAGTAAAAATGATGACTAAAAATGATGCCAGCGATTTCTCTTGCATGTGTAGTTTAGATATCCATTTTCTTTTCCGCCTATCCTATAACTAGATTTTCACCACTAGCAGTCGAGGGCTGCGGAAGTTGAGAAGAAAAACTTTCTATCACCCCCCCCTAGGTTGAAGTAGTTAATATGCCTGACATTGTACACATGTAGATAAGTGTGTACAGTAGATTATATATTTAAAAAAAAAAAAAAAAATATATAGCATGTTAGAGATACACTCGTAGATAAGTGTGTATCGTAGTTTCGGATGTAGTGTAGCGGACTAGCCTCGAGCGGACCTTAGGGTCTTTGTTGGTCCTAGATTCTGTAGTTCTGTAGTTTATTTGTTAAATTTCTAAAATCTATTTATTAAACATCTTCACTCTATTTGCTCAATTTCGTTAATCTATTTGTTCAATTTCTTTAATCTATCTGTTCAATATCTTCCATCTATTTATTTAATATCTTCAGTCTATTTTTCTAATATCTTCAATATATTTGTTTAATTTCTTTTATCTATTTGTTCAATTTCTTCTATCTATTTGGTTACTTTCTTCAATCTATTTGTTCAATTTGATCAATCTATTTCTTCAATTTCTTTAATCTATTTGTTCAATTTCTTCAATCTATTTGTTTAATTTCTTCGATGTTTGTTCAATATCTTCAATCTATTAGTTAAATATCTTAAATCTATTTGTTCAATTTTTTCAATCTATTTGTTCAATATCTTCAATCTATTTGTTTAATTTCTTCAATCTATGTGATTAATTTCTTCAATCTATTTGTTCAATTTCTTCAATCTATTTGTTCAATATCTTCAATATATTTGTTCAATATATTTAATCTATTTGTTCAATATCTTTAATCTATTTGTTCAATTTCTTCAATCTATTTGTTTAATTTCTTCACTCTATTAGTTAAATATCTTTAATCTATTTGTTCACTTTCTTCAGTCTATTTGTTCAATATATTCAATCTATTTGTTCAATATCTTCAATCTATCTGTTCAATATCTTCCATCTATTTGTTTAATATCTTTAGTCTATTTTTTAATATCTTCAATCTATTTGTTCAATTTCATCAATCTATTTGTTCAATTTCTTTAATCTATTTGTTTAATATCTTCACTCTATTTGTTCAATTTCCTTAATCTATTTGTTCAATATCTTCCCCTTTATTTGTTCAATTTCTTTAATCTATTTGTTCACTTTCTTCAGTCTATTTGTTCAATATATTCAATCTATTTGTTCAATATCTTCAATCTATCTGTTCAATATCTTCCATCTATTTGTTTAATATCTTTAGTCTATTTTTTTAATATCTTCAATCTATTTGTTTAATTTCTTCGATCTATTTGTTCAATTTCTTCAACTATTAGTTCAATTTCGTCATTCTATTAGTTAAATATCTTTAATCTATTTGTTCACTTTCTTCAGTCTATTTGTTCAATATATTCAATCTATTTGTTCAATATCTTCAATCTATTTGTTCAATATCTTCAATCTATTTGTTCAATATCTTCAATCTATTTGTTCAATATCTTCAATCTATTTGTTCAATATCTTCAGTCTATTTGTTCAATATCTTCAATCTATTTGTTCAATATCTTCAATCTATTTGTTCAATATCTTCAATCTATTTGTTCAATATCTTCAATCTATTTGTTCAATATCTTCAATCTATTTGTTCAATATCTTCAATCTATTTGTTCAATATCTTCAATCTATTTGTTCAATATCTTCAATCTATTTGTTCAATATCTTCAGTCTATTTGTTCAATATCTTCAATCTATTTGTTCAATATCTTCAATCTATTTGTTCAATATCTTCAATCTATTTGTTCAATATCTTCAGTCTATTTGTTCAATATCTTCAATCTATTTGTTCAATATCTTCAATCTATTTGTTCAATATCTTCACTCTATTTTTTCAATTTCTTCAATCTATTTCTTCAATTTCTTCAATCTATTTCTTCATTTTTTCAATATATCTTAGTAATATTTTTTAGAGAGTGACAATTAATTTGGTGGAATCTCTCCTTTTTATTTGTTACTATCGCAACGACCACTACTAAAGGGTGTTCCATTAAGACGGATCGCAGTTAGCAGTAAATATACATTGCAGCAAAATATATATTGAGTTTTTCTTCCTCTTTCAACACTACTTTCATTTATCAATATTGATGATTGAAAGAAGTGTTGAAAGAGGCAGAAAACTAAATATATATTTTGCCGCAATGTATATTTACTGCTAACTGCGATCCGTCTTAATGGACACCCTTTATTACATGTCCTTTTACTAGAAATTATATTACTATTTCTACTTTCTTCAACCCATTGATAAACGTACAACCCCGTGTATGATTTTGATGAATGTATGTCTATGTGTATTATAGAGAGACAGCCCGGATTTGCACTCTCTCTTTTAATCGATCATTCTTTATCGATCTTGACAGATACGATTGAGGAACCCCTTGATTGACACACTGGCGGAACACAATGGCCGGAAGGGAGTCATGATCCTTCGCATTTATCCTTCATTTTTCTTTCCTTTCTATATTATTTTGCTTTGTTTTACTCTCGTTTCATTTTTATTTCCTAACTTTTCTTTTGTGTTTATTTTACCATTCTTTCCTTCCACGCCTAGACTACCCCCACCCCTCCCACCCCACGGGATTATGGCACTCTCCTGGCTGCGAGTATGGCCTTAGGCCCCGAAACGTGTCTTTCCGGAAACCACATCGGCTGGCACCTCTCAAAGCCTCCTTTATCATCCTCGATCGCAATCCGAGGTCAACCTTTCGCGCCTTCTCTAACACTCAGTAGGGTCTCTGTTCCCTTAGTAGCTGAATCACTGAGTGTCATCCCCTTTACGACTGGTGAGAGAAAGTAGGAGGGGGCGGGGGGTGTCATGAGTGAGTGGCGTGTGTGAAAAGGCGCATTTATTCGGAGGCACCCTGATTGTTGCGGCTCCCGTAAGTGCCAAAATCTTGGTTAATTTGTTTCTATTTTTAGGGCCCCCATCGGGCGTTTTTATTTGTCCCGGTTGGATTTTTTCTCGCGTTAGCTTGTTGTTCGTGGCTGTCTTTGTTGTTATTGGTGGAGGTGAGTTGGTACCGACATTGTTCGTATAATGATCGTTTTTGTTTTTTTTCTCTCCCCCTTATTGATGACTTTTCTCCCTCTCCCTTTAGATAATGTTAACTACGTGTTTATTTTCTTTTTATTCGACCAAGGACACCCACATTTGCGCCTAATGGTGGGCTGCAAGATATGAGATCATAATTACAGTAAGAGGGATTAGTAGGTGGATTTGCCTGCCGCAAACGGCACACAGACGTTTGTGAGTGCACGTGCCGATTCCTCCGAGTAACGCTTCCCTAGCCAAAGCCCCACTCCCCATGCCCTCTGGGTGGTGCCTAGGGGGGCTATTTGGCACAGTGGGCAGTAAATATAATCACTCAGAAACGATCAGCGACGCGTAACAAATTGATCTGATTCCCTATTTTCTTCTTTATCTCTATCTTGTCCAGCTCATCACGGAGGGTTGATGGATTTAATTTCCTCTTCGCTCTCACTAATGGACTAGGCAGGCAGAAGAGAAGAGATGGGAAAAAGGACAAAGGGAAAACATGGAATAATAAAGAAGGAAAAAAGATAGAAACTACAGGATTGAAAAATGGGGCTTGTTAGCAAGAGAAACTGCTTACCTCGAACACATGAACTATAGCCCACGAACTCCCTGTGAGGGACCTTTCCTTATAGGGTCTTTGGTCATTTCTCCTCGCTTAGGGAGTGTTTGTGGGGCTGAGGATCGGAAGAAAATCTTGCGAAAATCAGCTTGTAAGGTTGAAGGAAATGGAAATGTGTGGAAGATAGAGAAAGATGGACGGGAATAGACAATAAAATACATAATAAGACCTGGCAGATTTGAATCAACTGCATTGTGTGACGGACATGGTTGAAACTTTGCTTATTCTTTGGAGGCACTGAGTGCCACGGGTGCCACATCCTATCTCTCTCAGCCGAGAACAATCAGATTTGTACTGACTAGCGCAAGTAAGAGCCACCCCCTCCTCCCACCTCCATCTTCCCCACATGGGGTGTCTTGAGTCAGAACTATTCATGTTGACTAGTGGTGTCACCCTCACCTCCAACACCCATCAGGTCAACCACTCTGTAGCACAGATCTAGAGGATTTTCTGCCCTCCCTGCCCCAACACCTGTTAGAGAGATGTGGTTTAGTTGCGAAGATTGTGAAGAATTAGCGGATGTGCGCGTTTCCGCACTTGCCGGTCTCAATTATGCTTCTCTTTAACCTATCTGGGCTATACATCTCTCATACCGTTTCACTTCATCTAACTACACCGCTTTCTTTACTCCCTTCGCAAACCTTTTGTCAGGGATGCCCTCGTTATTTTTCTATTCTTAGATTTAAGTAAATCACTTATTTTAAATGAATGACAGAAAAAACTAGGGACTTTCTGTGGTAACCCAAGTCAGTCAAGCAGGCACTGCACCCACCATACAGTGATTAAACTTCAATCCTTCCTTTTGGACAAGCTACCAAACTAACTGCTAAATCAAAACGCACAAAAAGAGGTATGAATACATATACTTTTATCGATTACACGTACACGAAATTTCCGAAGCAAAACAACTTCCAGAGACTCAACGAGAGTGCTTAGCGATTGGTGGGGAGATCAGGGTCGTCGATTAAAATCACGCTCATCGGATGAAGTGGAGAGTGAGTGGTTGTTGTATCTCACTTCTAACGTAAAAACAGTGACGCCCATAAGGTTGAAGTGATGGGTGATTGTCATGATGGATGAACTCTAACAGGTTCATCTGCATTTTTGTCACTTTAAACTTGTTATATTATATCACGTCATCACATTTCATCCCATGTCATCTCATCTCATCTGATACCATGTCAAATCGATTCGAGTCACATTACTAGCGCAAATAAGATCTACCCCCTTCGCTCACTTCCCTCTCCCCCACATGGGGCGTCTTTAGTTAGAACTGTGCATGTTGACCAGTGGTGAAACCCTCACCTCCAACACCTCCAAAAGAAATTTTGTGACGCCCAATACTGCCTTCCAACAGCCATCTCCTGGATCGAGGGTTACAACAACTATTCCAGGCACTTTATTTATCCGCTCGGGAAGAAACACAAAATAATAAGATGGTTCTCACTACTATTCACCTCAAATCACATGAATTGGAGCAGGAACTTTGTCTTCATAACTGTCCGTACAACTTTGGGGGCGGCATCAAGCCAGCGGTTGTTTTGTGGGTTCACCAGGTTGATCTAAAAGGATCCCAAGCATGACAGGGTTTAAAGAATTCTTCAGTTTGTCCACGAGTGTTTCTTAGGACGTTCTTTCCGAGTTTCCTTCCTTTTCTGCGACAGAAGCTGGCCCTTTCTCATCTTGTATGAGTAGTATCGGATAAGAGGCTCTGACAGTCCCTTCTCCCTAGCTATGGACCTTATTGACGTGCAATACCATTGCTAAGGATGGCCTAGATCTTCGTGACCAATTGTCGGATATTTTCGTATCAGAACGCTCAGACTAGAGTGACATTTCCGAGCCGCTTTAGCTTCATAATTACAGCCTGACTCATCTAAATCTTACATAACCCTCTGCACCGTCTTCAGATTGACATCCAAGAATTTAAATTTCTTCACATTGAAGCAGCGACGTAAATCAGACCTTTTCAAAATTTTTTGAAGATTTACTTCAGCCATTGTGTTGTTTCCCTCACAAACGATGCACAGCTTAGTCTACTTTGATAGAAAGAAGAGAGAACAGAAGCCAAACAACACTCATGCGCGAGATTCCGAAGGGCCAGGGGCGACAAATTGCCTACCGCACCATATATATATATATATATATATATATATATATATATATATATAATATATATATATATATATATATATATATATATATATATATATATATATATATATATATATATATATATATATATATATATATATATATATATATATATATGAGGAATTAAACCACATTATCCGAAGACAATTTAATTCAGAACAGTTTCGGTGTATCTCACACCCTTTTTAAAGTTTATATAGGGGAAACAGGGAGAAATCTAGACAAGAGATTGTATGAACACAAAAGAGATATTAGAGTGGGCAGCGAAAGCAGTGGAATATATTGCTATGTTAGAGATCGATTTCAATGGAAGTAAAATGGTATTTAAATCGGCCAACTATGTTAAGAGAAGAATCGTAGAATCGAGCTTGATATCGTCAGTTCCTAATTTAAATCTATCTCAGGGTCAATTTTATTTTAATCCTGTAATACGAAAGCAAATAAACAAAATAGTAAAATGTCAGCCCTTCAATATGTTCAGGCCTAACCCCCCCCCCCCCCCGCCTGATTAGCTACAAGTAGGGGATTGGGGGAAAAAAGAAGGGATCTTTCACGACCTGACCCTGTGTTATGTTTGTAAGCACTTTTCTTATATTTTCTATCCAGTGTCAGTGGAAAAAGGGTGTGAGATACACCGAAACTGTTCTGAATTAAATTGTCTTCGGAGAATGTGGTTTAATTCCTCATCTTTTCTTGCGATATTGCATTAATTTTCATATATATATATATATATATATATATATATATATATATATATATATATATATATATATATAGATATATATATGCTTGAAATATCCCAAAGGAAAATAATACACAGAATAAGCCCAAGCGCTTTCGTGTTTACATCATCAAGGGCAAAAGAACAATGAAATAGAGAAACAGTTAATAAACAGAGAAATGTGACGTGATTCAAACGTACCGACGAACCAAGACAATTGTTTAGGGGGAGAAAAAACAACCGACGAACAAATTAATAGCCCATCCGCGGAACTACAATATACAAATCAATTCAACAAATTAAATTTATATTGCAAACAAATATTATTCATTATCCAATTATCTAATTTAAAAAGACCCTCACTTAGATTGAAATTAATGTTATGGGAGAATTTGATCGTAGCTGATTCCATTAAATTTCTTTCAATAAAATTAGGCATACAAATAATCGATTTTGCCTTAGACCAATCTATTTGATGGTTTAAAGTAGATTGATGAATAAAAGAGCATTTGAAGTTTGCCCCGTTCGACAACAGTACTTTTGTTTATGTCTCACCTTTAGGCTTTTTGTTGACTGGCCTATGTAAAAACCAAGACAAAATTTGCACGGAATTTTATAAAAGCAGGCAATTTTATTAGGGGGAGAATTTTTAATTAATAATTTTTTTAACGTGGAGTTATTAGAGAATACAAAATTAACATTAAAATATTTTAATAATTTTGAAACTTGGGACAAGTGTTTATCAAAAGAGCGTTAAAATATTACTTCGCGTAAATGAATATTTAATTTTATTTCCATAAAAGGATTGCTTAGGTCTGCGCAGGGAATCATTTAGAAAATAATATGGATAATATAATTTAACTTTTTACTAAGGATTTTGATTGATTCTAACTCTTCATCGATAAATTCCGCGGATGGGCTATTCATTTGTTCGTCAGTTGGGTTTCCCCCCTTAAACGATTGTCTTTGTTCGTCGGTACGTTTGAATCACGTCACATTTCTCTGTTTAATAAATGTTTCTCTATTTCATTGTTCTTCTGCCCTTGATGATGTAAACACGAAAGCTCTTGGCTTTATTCTGTGTATTATTTTCCTTTGGGATATTTCAAGCATCTAAAATCAGGTTTTTCTTGGTGATATATATATATATATATATATATATATATATATATATAAGTGGCAAACGAAAAGCGAAGTATAAACAGGATAACCAGGACACAGCCGTAGATGCCTTGTAACGTTTATTTCAAACGTTTCAGGATTATAACTAATCCCATCATCAGTGCTAAAGTAAGAATACAAAATACAGAGTTAAATGTATACATAAAAAGTTAACACATGTAATAGAATTGTGAAACATGAATATTAAATTTGGGACTAATTGATTATATTAGAAATATGAAGGAAAATACAAACTAAACCAACGAAAGAATTTATAAAAAATAGGAAGGAAAATAATTGACAGTGGATTTTATTCTTGCACCCCCCTTAAAAAAAGTGAAATTTAACAAATTAGCATGTTTTTTAATGAATCACTATATTTAATGAGACAGATAATGATTTATTATTTAGACTTGGTTGAAGTTTTGTAATATAAATTGATTCTAGCAGGTAAAGATCTGAGATGTTTCTTACGGCATTAAGTATCGTGAAGTTCTCGAGTGTAGCCCTAGAACCACATGTTAAAATGGATCAGGTTTTAAAAGGTGTAGTCTAGTTCTTTCAGATCTACCCATATGCTGCATGAAACAGGAGTAAAGCGTACGCCTTGTTGCCCCCACATATGATACAGTGCTACTGCAAGCACAACGAAAAACGTATATAATTTTAGATTGCATATTGGTAGGGGGTTAATCTTTGAACTTAAATAATGATCCCAGTCTGAGGTCATTAATGAGAACAATAGATGGTAATAATTGAGGATAGGCTGAATTTAACAGTTTTAACAACTCTTTTTTAAGTTTTCCGGATTGGTAACCAAAGTATGGTAAGGAAAGGAAGATCTTTAATTTATTGACAGTTTGTAGTGGAGGCAGAGTCGAGTATTTTTTATTGCGAAACAGACTAATTTGTCTCAGAAATAGTGATTTGGGATAGCCATTGGAGGTAAAAATTTTGTTAAAAATTCGAATTATAAATGTAGGGATGGAAAAGTTGAAAACAAGTTTTATGCTCTATGGAGGAGAGTAAGAATGGCCAGAGGCTAAAAAAACTTAAACCAAGGTTTGAAAAAGTGGATTTCGGTAAACTATTATTTTTACCGAGCTCACAGGAAATTTTAATATTTGCATGTTTAGAATTTAAATAATTGAGGAAAAGTGTACAATGTGACTTATGCCTAAATAATAAAAAAGTGGCGTCTACATAGCGCCTATATAAAACCGGACGAAAATTAATGGGGCAATCATCAAGCCAAAGTGTTTTATAATAACACATAAAAACATTTGCCAACGAGGGGCCTAGAGGAAGTCCCATTCCAACCTCATCGAGTTGTTCATACAAAATCTCATTTGACAAAAATAATGAATTACAAACAGCAAGTTCAAGGAGAGTTTTGAATCAGGTCTTAGTTAAACTTATTAGACAGGTGGAGTTACGGAAGAGGGAATTTACACAAATTCGAATCGATGGGGTTATAAATGGTATGTACTGCTAACCTCGATGATAATAACATTTCTTCTCTAAATACACCATTACTTTTTTATAACTCCTTAAAACTGCTCAATCAGTTCTGCCGCTCCCTGTATATATTACAATTTTCAATACTTTTGTTATATGAGATTTCCCGCGGCCTCAGTCCTTATATACAATTTGAAGACCTGGAGCGCGGTTAGAGAATGCCGAAAAAGCAACTTGAGACTACTTCCAAGAAAGAGTGAGAGCAGGAACATTTCATTTCTGATGACATCGAGCAGGCTCTCGAAAGCGGCGAAGCACCTATTTCCACGCTAGTCCAACGCCTCACACGGGCGGTCACACGCATCCAAGAGAATATTACTTCCAACAAAGACGCCACCCCTTGGTTGCACTAACCCGTGTCTCCTTCAGCGGCAGCAGGGGTCCCAGAGGGCCCCTCACAACCTGGACCTAGTGATAGGCCGTAGGCCGTGGCTGCATAAACGCCAACCGTCGCAACCAAATTTGCCAACTCGCTATCAGAAGGTGGTAGTCCATTTGACTGGGAACTTGGGATTAGCGAGAGTTAAGAAACGGGACAGGGAGGATATAGCCACTTTAATCACTCTTTATAAATTCAGCAGGTATTTGAGTGACGTAGAGTTTAAGCACCTATTCCAACAACTTCGTCTTTACTTTGTGGTCCTCAACTACAGCTGTGGGCCGGTATTGGTCGACGCACGGGAGAGAGCAACTTTGGACAGGAGCCTCACTCTCAGTGAGGCAGCGTTAAAGGCAAGAACAGGTTTTGACTCAACGCAATCACAACAATTCTAATATGGGCAATCCTGAAGCTCCAAATTAGCTACTAGAGGCGGAACGGGCCGTGGGGGAAGGCCTGCAACTGACCGAGTGCGTGCTAAAGGAACTCGCCAGGAGGCGCCAACATGAAGCCAACGTGGAGGAACTGTGTGACTCTGTGAGTAACCTTAATATCCAGTCCAAGTGCCTCCCTCCCCACGCTCCCCCGGAACCAGACCGCTTTTTATAAGGAGACATGCTCCAAGATGAACCACGAGTGGAAGCGCATCCATATGAGGACGATGACCTCATCCTTACGAAAGAAAACGACGCCCAAGAGGAACGGAACAACAGGAACAACAAGACAATAGAGAACAATGATACGACAGGGACAGTGGGAATAAGAAACGGAAACGAAATAAGAAAGACCGAAGGCGACTTCTCGCCATGCGTAGATCCTCTATAACTGTCACACAAACTGGAAGACACCGATCATTTAACATTAGGTAATCTTAAAACTGGCTCTCTAGATAAAGTTCCCTTGGCTTCTAATTTGACAAAAAACCGCAGCAACAAAAGGAGTAAAAGTATTTTTTCCTAAAGATTACTCCTGCCTTCAAATCACTAACAATAGTTTTTTTCCAATAATTAAAGAAATGGCCGTTCTTGCGAGTTTTTTTAATGTTGTGTTGATTTAAGTTTTGTTGACGTGATTTGTGCCCATATTAAGAAACAATAATAAATAATGAGAGCAAAATTGGCAAAGGTTAGGCTACGTCTCTTAACAGCGTAGACTATTAGGCTTTTGCTTAGGCTACGTATTGAAATTGATTAATAAAGTCATTGCGGTTTATTTAAAAGTTGTGTTAATTTAATTTTTGTTCTGTACCGTCAAAATGGAATGTCAAGTTAAAAGAAAGATGCATTTTCGACACTTGTTGTTATTCATTTTCAATCGAGACGGAAACAATGCAAACGCATCCAAAGCTCGTCGCGATATTTGTGTTGTGTACGGAGAAAATACTTTATCAAAAAAGACAGCTCAATGGTGGTTTTCACGTTTCAAAAACGGTCATTTCAATCTTAATGATTAAAAACGTTCTGGTCGCCCCATTAAGTTGGATGGAGATCGATTAAACGACTTTCTTCATGAAAATCCTTGTCAATCTACTATAGAATTGGCTGTACAATTGGCATGTAATCAGAAAACTGTAGTGAATCACCTTCATTCGATGAAGAAAGTTAAAAAAACTCGGTGCATGGGTTCTGCACGCTTTGGGCGAAAGCAACAAACTTTAACGCTCCACGATTGCTGCAGGTTTGTTGCTCGTCACAAGGCTACTCGTGAATATAAGGACAGATTTCTTCACCGCATCATCACTGGCGACGAAAGGTGGTGTCTTTATGTCAATATGAACAATCAAAAACAATGGCTTTTCCCCAATAAAACACCACTTCCGCGATTAAAGCAAGGACTTCATCCACGAAAGACGATGCTGTGTGTGTGGTGGGATTATGGAGGCATCATTCTTTAAGAGCTCCTTGCGAACAACGAAATTGTAAATGCAGAACTCTACGTTCAACAAATGTATCGACTCGCCGAAGCTATTCGTGAAAAGTGACCTCATCCACGTTATGGAGTCCTCTGCAACACGACAATGCTCGTCCTCACATTGCCAATATGAGAAAAGACGCCATTCAAACGTTTAATTTGGAAATCCTGCCGCATCCTCCATATTCGCCAGATTTGGCTCCATCGGATTTCCATCTGTTCTGATCGCTCTCCAACAATTTGCGCGGCGTTTCGTTCAATACTGATGTGGAATTAAGACCTGGTTAGACGAATTCTTTGAGTCAAAATCCAGAGATTTTTATTGCAGAGGCATCGAAAAACTCGTTGAACGTTGGTAAGAAGTAAATAACAAGGGAGAATACATTATTGATTAAATTGCATATTGTTATCAATTTAGTATTTCTAAAATTGTTAATTGTAATGAATTATTCTGATAAAACCGCAAGAACTTATTCCTCAATATATTATCATATCTTTTCATCGTTAAGCGACTGTAATTTAAGTTGTACCGCTCGAAAACGATTCGATTCACTGAGCTTGTTCTTTAATCCATTGCCATCCTTTAAGTCTGCATACTAGTAATCTCCTGTATTTAGTATTTTGTTCATCACTCCACTTATCTTTTAACATCACGAGGAGGCTCCTAACCTGATGAGCGAAAATGAGCTCAAATAGCGTAAGCCTAAGATCATAGTTCACGGAACCCTCGATTGAAAAAGATATATAAGGTAAACATTTACCTCAGTGTCCTGGGCTTTCATATACGTATTTGCGTATTACGTCCTTCATGACAGTATGGCACCTCTCTAAGGCGCTCTCGATCGGATTTCCAATGTTGTTTCTCTCGGCAGAGTTACAGAAATGCGGAGACAAATATTTTAAATAACCTGAGCAATAATAACTCCCCTATGTCTATACCACTAAGTGTGGATATCCCTTTCATCTATTGTTCCAAGCTGCGCTCTAGTCGTAAGATATACTCCACGCACGACTCATTTTAACGCTTTTGCCTGAATCTAAACATATGTCGAAAGCTTTACTCGATCCATTGATATTATTGACTCAAAGCAGCTTCTTTCACCAACGTATAAACCCTGGCTCAATCATCTTTTAAGTTGAAGTACACCTGCCATGCCTTGCCTTTAAATACGTTGGCCACCAAATTTGCCCAGGAATCCCTATGCCAATTATACATTTTTATCTTCCGTTCAAAAGCTCTGAAGAATCTTTTTGGATCATCCTTGTCAAAACTGCGCAGTAGACTTCCCTGGCTGGACAATACATTACGCGCCCTAAAACCACCTGACTGGCCAGACTTCGATTCCAACTCTAATTCCTTAACCTTATTTTGAGTTTTAATCCTTCACTTGTTGCCTCATCTCTATGAATTTACAACTTGTCTTCAGGATTCTGATCTGTCCTACCCCTTTGGTTCTCAAACAGGCTTTCCGTACTGCCCTCGTCGGTTTCCACTATAACCAAATCAATGTGCCTTGCTATAGCTTCCCCTAATCTATCCTTTTACACGATTTTGTTGCGCGAATGTTGACTATTTCCGCTAAAACCACTAACTCCTTCCAAGGAAAGGTGTTGGATGCTTCCACGTTATGGTTATCCCAACATTCTGCGATCAAATCAATCTGGAACACAGAACACCAAACTTGCCACAAAATTATACGAGGACACTTTTTTATTTTCTCTTATCACCACCAAACCTCTTCGTATTAAAAACAATAACAAAACCCAACTTACTTCAGGGTTTTGAAAAGAATGGCTGTTTCTAAAAAAGTAGGGTAAAAGGGCCCGTCTGATTACCACCCGTTTGTGTGTTTCGTCTAATCAAAGGGTATTCACGATACTCTGCATTTAGAATATCTCGGTTGGATTAACTACTTTTTAAACATGACTCTACGGTTGGTTGTACCAAAGAAAAAGGTTGGAGGGCGTCTAAAAATAAAAAACTAGATACGAAATATAATTTACCCGAACAATTATCCCCCAAAGTTACACAGAAAATGTTATGTACATCAAATTTAAACACTGAATGCACCTAGATAAAGGAGAGAAGCAAAATTACTTTAATTTCAATTACTTTAACTCCAAAAGACCGGATAGATGGAGGATCTTAGTGGGAGATGTTAAGCCAAGTGATGTTTCCTTAAAACACCTACTAAACAAACTCTGCATTATCGTTGAACCCTCCACCTGGCCTAACCCTATCATCTATGGTGTCCATTTGCACGTCAGCTCGGGGAGTCCAGCTTTCCATACTGTGTCCACAGGCTTGACTGCGTTGTATAATCCCTTTTGTTCTGCTCATCCCCGTCTTCTGGGCAATTGTATCACATGCTGGCTCTTGCTCTTACAAAACATAAGCCTCCCCTCCATATATATATATATGTATATATATATATATATATATATATATATATATATATATATATATATATATATATATACATATAGTGATGAGGATTGCTTCTCGAGAGCCGCCTGAATTTAATTTTTAACAAAAATCCTAAGGCAAGGAAAATTGCTGCTGACATTTCTTTTATTTATTAAGTGGGGACGTTTCGACCATAATACGGTCATCTTCTCAGGCCTATAAAATATATACTAAATCACAATTCTAAAGGTACAAATATAACATTGATAGTTTTATCTTTGAATAGGAAATAATAGAGTTTGAACAATTTCTAAAATTAGAGTTTAGATTTATAGTAAATTTAAATTAGTTAGTAACTGCAAAAATTACTTGTATTTGCTAAGGAAGATTATCAGTTTAATATTTATATTGAATTATTTAAAAAATATATATATTATTAAATGATATACTAAGCACTATTGCCTGTTTAATTTAGTTAAGTAGGAGGGGAACCGACGAGAGATCACTTTTCTTGGTTGAGCTGTTTTATATATAATGTTTCCACGATTCAAAGTGTAATCGGGCATTTATGTAAATTTAAAATTTCGAAATCTTTTATAGAAATATCATTTTTACATTTGATTGCGTCATCTCCGATTGCCGAATTTTCTTCAGTTTGAAGTATTTTGCCAGTTCGATTACTTATGCCCATATGAGACGAGAATCTTTCCCTCAGAGTTCTCACGGAGCTTCCATTGTATTTGCTATGCGAAGACCCAGGCATTTAAATAAGTACTCGTATATTATTAAACTCCTAAGTCTCTTTGGAACCGGATCTTTTATTTTAAAGAAAGATTTTTTTTATTTATTTTGTTTATAAAGGCAATTTAAAATTTTATTTGACAAAAATATTTCTTTAACAATGCGTGTAATTTTCGGTTAAGGACTTTATTATAAATACCCACCTCTGCCATGATCAAGTAATGTCTGTCTTTTGCCACCGTTAGTTCCGGGTGACAAGGTTGGTGAAATCCACTTAATAATGTGCGGATTGATTTTTCAACAATATTTAAAGGAAAACCATTGCTTAAGAAGAAGGATTTGAGGTGTTGGTATTATTCATCTATAAGAATATAGGATGAACAAAAATTGTATACGCGGTGAATAATGGTTTTAATGGACGAGATTTTATACTTCAAATCTAAGCTAATAAAAAAGTTTAATCCTAACATCGTATTAATGGGCTTCCTGTAAACTGATGTTTCTATACCATTTTGATTTTTTCTTATTAAAATATTTAAAAGGTGAGGGTGTTATCACTTTCAATTTCCATTGTATATCTAACATCATGGTGGATGGTGTTTGAAAAATTAAGAAATTCTAAAGCTTGATCACGTTGTTTAAATATCGCTATGGAGTCATCTACAAAATGTCTATAAAAGGTTGGTCTACATGAATTAGGAACTTTAGAAAATATCAAAATTATTATAAATCAACATTTTATACATGTATAAAATGTTAATTCATAATAATAACAATAGTATAAGGGGCGTTTTTTCTGTTGATTGTTCAGTTTGCCTTAATCAATACTTTGGACAAACCGCTAAATCATTAAGTGTAAGCTTGACACAACATAAATACAATACTAGGATGGGGGAAAGCAGCAGCGCTTTCTTTGTCCATTTATCGGAAAACAGTCATCCTATTAATTTGAATTCAACGAAATTTATTTATAAATCTGATGACTTTATTCAAAGAAATATTGTTGAATACTCATTCATAAATTCCTCGCCGAATTTTAATATTTCCCCTGTTATTAAAAGGCTTATTTATAACGAAATTCTCCATTTTAAATCTTAGCCCTTTGATTTATTAATTTAGTTATGTCTCTCTTGTTTATTTTTATGTAATCACAATCGGGTATGTATGTACTTAGTTAAGTCACATAAATGTGTACATTATTTGCGTACAGGTTGGAATTTTCCGGAAGTAGACCTTATCTATTTAGTTTTCTACTTCGCATCCGTCTTTGATATTATTTTTCTATTTTGGATCTTTTCGTTATACATGGGGGGGGCATTGCTCTTCTGTTTCACACACACACACACACACAGACACACGCACATATATATATATATATATATATATATATATATATATATATATATATATATATATATATATATATATATACCACCTTTGTAAAATCTTTCGTTATTCCTTGATAACGAACTGAACAAGTTCGAAAGTACTTGGAATCCGCCTTTCATTTTCCTGTGGGATTTTTTGTATATATATATATATATATATATATATATATATATATATATATATATATATATATATATATATATATATATAATGAAAAAACTCACAAAGTGGCACGTGAGGAAAGCAATAATATGAAAATTAACCGACAGGAAAATGAAAGGATAAATTAAAGCACTTTTGAACTACATTTGCAAGTTCATTTTCAAGGAATAGCATGAAAATAGAGAAGACAACCTTATATAGGGTACAAAGATACGAAGGGAACGCCCATCACATAGTACAAACCAATGGAAAAAACAGAAAAATACCAAGAAAATGAACAATAGGCAACTAATAACAAACATATGCATCCCTCAACCGATATACACGCAACAACTACATGTATTTGAATGGACTTTGGTGGGTGGAAAAAAAAAAAACACCCACATTTTAAAGGATTATCATTAGAGCGAAAACATTTAGGACTAAGAGTTAATCCACAGTCAAAACAGACTGATATTCATAATTTCTATGTAATCTTAATTCTCTAGTCCCTTCTATTAAATTTACCCTTGAAATTGGGGAAAATGGGACTCTTCCTTTTCTTGACCTTTTAATTCATAGGACGCCGTCAGGTTTTACATTCTCTGTTTATCGCAAACCATTCAACTCCAGTTCATATATTCACTTTTATTCTTATCACAGTGTTAAAATTAAAAGATCTGTATTCACTTCTATGTTTCTGCGTGCATTACGCCTTTGTTAGTCCGAAATTTTGGACAAGGAATTGCCCAATATCTTTGAAATAGGTAAAAAACTTTGTTACCCTCGTCAATTTTGGCACACTTCATTAAACTTTGCTAAGAGAACTTTTTATAGAGCTGATAACCCTCCGGTTTTCAATTACAAAAATTGTTTTATCTATCTATACTTTGAACTATTTTTTTGTCTCACCCGTATTTTTAAGCAACTTAATATCTCTGTAAATCTTAGATATGAATCCACTTTATATAAAATGTTAGTCCACAATAATACAAGGAAAAAAGGTGGAGTATATTCTATAGAATGTTCCATTTGTAATTTATCTTACTTCGGGCAAACTGGTAAATATTTATCTACTAGAATTTACCAGCATAAGTATAATATTAGAAGAGGTGAAATAAACCACTTTACTTTTACATTTATCTGAAAATAACCACCCCATTAACTCGAATTCTGCAAAATTCCTTTACCATTCCGCTGATTTCACAAAAAGAAATATTGTCGAGTGTTCTTTAATTGGCATCACACCTAATATAAATATTTTCCCTGATTTATTTAAACTCGACCCTGTTTTTAAAAAAAACTTGTACTAAATGAAATAACTTCATAATGCAGCCTGTTGTCACTCTTTATTAGTGTAATATCATTCGCACTGCGTCCCCCATCACGTGTCTCTGTTTTGACTGTGGATTAACTTTTAGTCCTTAATGTTTTTGCTCTAATGATAAATAATCCTTTAAAATGTTGGGGGGTTTTGGGGGTTTTTTTTTGTTGTTTTTTTTTGGGGGGGGGGTCATCAACCATATTCCATTCATATACATGGCGTTGTTGTGTGTATATCGTCTTAGGAATGCATATGTCTGTTATTAGTTGCCTATTGTTCTTTTTCTTGGTATTTTTCTGTTTTTTCCATTAGTTTGTACTATGTGATGGGCGTTCCCTTGGTATCTTTGTACCCTATATAAGGTTGTCTTCTCGATTTTCATGCTATTCCTTGAAAATGAACTTGCAAATATAGTTCGAAATTGCTTGGATACATCTTTTCATTTTCCTTTGGGTTAATTTTCCTATATATATATATATATATATATATATATATATATATATATATATATATATATATATATAATATATATATATATATATATATGTGTGTGTGTGTGTGTATTTAAAGGCCCAAGGAAATGAAAATTGGTAAGACAGCCTGGAAAAACACTTAGGAGAATATCACATGAACCAATAAAAACTTAAGAAAGAAAATGGGAGATCTAGAGAACGGAAAGATAGGACAGACTATTTTTCCATTATATGAAAATAAATAAAGAAGTTGGATTTGAACCTGTGTCATTAAACGCTGATCGCTTTTATGGATAAGTCGCTGATCGCCAGAGCTACCATCCTCAACCCCCAAAAAGGTTGATTTAAGAAGCCTTTTGAACAACGAAGTGAAGGTTTTTTATCTAGTGAGAGGCAAGACAAGTGTTTTTAGTAAGAGGCGGCACGAGCTTATTTTGTAATTAATTGAAAATCACATGACATGTGATTTTATAGATGTATTTTAATATATTACAAAATAAGCCTATTATTTCTAATAATTTTTTTATAATATCAAAAAACAAAATGATGAAGTTCAGAAATAAATATAAGTATCGAAATTTTGGGAATTTTTTTAGAACCTAAAGAATTACAAATGGTAATGTTTAGAAAATTTATTGTTATATATCTTCTATAACTTTACATTTTAGCAACGTGATATTTTGAAAGGGGAAAAATTTAGTTTAGAGTTCCTTTTTAAAATTATTATAATTGTCCAAGTTCAGAAAATTTATAAAAATTTAACCATGGCTTTTTTTTAGATTAAAATTTTAATCTTAGTAGCGAAGCGCAAGCTCCCCTCGTAGGGGAGAGTGGCGAAGCCATTGTCTGGTGTATTTATAATTTAATCAACCACCAAAACACTCGTTCACACTTTTTACACGATTATATAAATACTCCCCAAAACTAAAAAAATCCCTCTCTTACGCTCCCAATTGTGTCCTGTAATTTTGAGTGTTAGGTATGCCTGTAACATTCTAAAATAGATCTGATGACTACAGGATGGAGTATTCGTGAGAAAATTAAATGAAGATTCGAGCCGAAACCCGAATGCAGTTAGTTAAACGAATATCTAATAAAGACGAACGATCGTGTTAGCTGCATTCAATCAAACGTCTATCTTATTTACCATTCTGAATTATTATCAAGGATGATATGCACTATAAAACCGCCACTTCAAATCTCTAGAATTATGTACGTTACATAAAATAGATTTACTAGATTTAAGATTGGCTCATGAGGATAAGCTGATGGGTAGCCCATGACAAAGAAACCATTCTCTCAGGGTAAGCAGACGCGGTTCGGCGTGAAATAACAAACGATGCACGTCAGCTCCCTCGTACTTCGCCAATCTCAGGACAAGAGCAGTCCATTGACACTACACAAATTCTTGCAATCCCATGAATCTTGACGGCAAACAGCTTCTTAATTCCAGTTCAATTATTACTACTCACTTTTACTTCAACTCACTCATTTATTATTTTATTATTTGTTTTCTTTGTTATCCTTCCATAAATATCTATTTTCTAAAGAGTGAATGTACTTATTTACAAGTTATCGATGATCCATTTAAACACTTTTCGAGATTAAAGAAAACACGATTTACAACGAAAAATAACTCGTGAGGAAAATCTGCATAACTATTAGCATAAACATATATACACCGAATGCATTAAGAGAGCACCCACTCCATCTTTTATGATGAACTGAAATTATCCATTAACTGCTGCTCGCAATTCTCTTACACAATTCTCTCAAGTAAATAACAATAAAATAGACAATAACTAATAATAATATTTCTATAAATATTAAATTGCTCAGAGTATCTTTTCATGGTTTGTTGATGCAGATTTTGTTCTTGATCCATTTTACAGACATTAGCTCCGACAGATTTTGCGCCGTGCCGCACTCCAAGACTTAAGAAGGATGTATTTAAGAAGTTTTTTTAAAAGCCTCCATTTCCTGTAATGCATAAGTGAAAAATATGGGGAATATGTACGAAATTCTTAAAGAAGAAGAAGCGTGAAAATGGGTAATTGGAGCTAGTTTAATGGCTATAATGGCCTTTGTTTTTATTTAAAGCGAAAAACAACGAAGGTAGCTCCGGCAGAACGTTAGTAAAGAGATATCTGTAAAAAAGGGTGGAATATATACTGTAGCTGCAATTCCTATTGCATACAGTGAAACCAGTAGGGAACGAAATGCGGAGATTGGGGCTGAGAAAGCACTGGCGACATATGAATAGTTCCAAACTCGACCATATAATATTTGATGTGGAAAGGAGGTAGTAGAGATCTCCGATGCGACTTCCGACTGCCGATAAAGAGAGCCTCGCTGAAACAGGGAATTTGTTCCGGTTTTGGCCATGATCCAAAAGTCTGGTTGGGTGCCAGGGTCAGTCTTTGGAGAGAGAAGGGGAGGGGAGAGGAGAGGAGAGGAAGAAGGAAGAAGGGCGAGAGGAGGAAGAGTAAGCTCGATTTCACGTGCGTGGGTGCTGTGATTATGCGGTTTGGTTGATTTATGTGTCAGATACAGATTTTAATATACATATATATATATATATATATATATATATATATATATATGAGGAACTCACAAAGTAAGGCGTGAGTAGAGCAATAAATGCAACAATGAATATATATTTAATACAGAGATGGCCCTCTTTTTGCTTTCTGAACAGCGTCGATGCGTCTTTTGGAATTGATTCATACAACTTCCTGACTTCATTGAGAGGAATTCTGAGCCATTCTTATTGCAATACCTGCTCCAGCTGTTTCAGACACCACTGTGGATGGTAACGACTTCTAACTTGACGCTCCAAACGCACCACAAATGCTCAATAATATTAAGAGCTGAAGATTGTAGGGGCCACGCCATGTGTTGTAGCTCACTCATATGCCCTTCATACCAATTCTTGACCACATGGGCGGTGTGTATTGGGGCATTGTCATCTTAAAAACAACACTCACTATCAGGGAATAATGTCTGAACCATTGAATGGACTTGATCTTCCAAAATATTCAGATAATTGATGCTATTGATCCTATCATGCAGGGCAAAGATTGGACCGAAGAATTCCAAGATATGGCTGCCTAAACCATCACTGATTCTCCTCCGTGGTTCACTGTAGGAAGAAGGCAGTCAGGATTAAAAGCTTCCTCCAACCTCCTCCAACAAAAAATTGCCTTGTAGTTAGAAAATGAGAAAAACTGGATTCGTCGGAGAATATTACTTGCTTCCATTGGTGTGTCGATCAGCCCTTGTGATCTTTACATTAGTTCAGCCTTTTTTAAATGTTTTGATGCGTAAGCAGAGGTTTCTTGATGGTGGCTCTTCCATGATATCCGGCTCTATTGAGCTCAAGGCGAACAGTTTTGGTCGAGACTTGGCTAGTGAGATGTTCATTCAACTCTGCAGTCACTTTAGGGGCGTTGTACGGGAATTTTTCATCACAATGCGTTTCAACACTCATCGGTTTCTTTCAGCAAGCTTCGAAGTCCTGCCGGAATTACTCCTTCTGCTGGAGGTTTTGCACTTCTTCTCGAATTCTATCATGGTACTTAATATGGTAGCACTCAAACAACCAAGGAGCTCAGCTATTCTGGTGACGGAGGAAGCTCCTGCAATTCGAGCTCCAAAAATTTGCTCTCTTTCGAACTCAGTGAGGTCACGCATCTTGGCATCTATACCACGAACTGAAAAAGAAATGCAAATAATCATAAAAAATGATAAATAAAACTATGTATCTACAATAAATTTTGGATGGATATTCGTAATATAATGGCTCATTGAAATATTAGTGTTAAATACACTGTTCCAAATATTTTGTCCAACCCCTGTAATATATATATATATATATATATATATATATATATATATATATATATATATATATATATATATATATATATATATATGTGGAAAACTCACAAATTATCGCGTGAGTAAGCAATTAATGCAACAAAGCCCACAGGAAAAAATAATACGAGAATTCCAAGTACTTTCGAACTTTATTTGGAGTTCTTGGAATCGTCGTATTATGTTTTCCTGTGGGCTTTGTTGCATATATATATATATGGTGGAAAATAATAGAACCTTTTCCTTTCTCGATCCTTTAATTCATAGAACGCAGATTGGTTTTAAATATTCCATCTATCGCGAAGCTACTAATTCAAACTCTTATATTCATTTTTACTCTCCGCATAGTCCCAAAGTCAAACGTTCCGTTTTTTCCTCTATGTTTCTACGGGCTTTACGAGTTGTTAGCCCCGAATATATGGATTTGAAATTCTCCGATAACTTTGAAATTGGCCATAAATTATGTTATCCTTATCCCTTTCTTCTAAATTGTCTTTCCCCTACAAAAAAGACGTTCTATAATACAGTTAGTGATATCCCATTTAATGCTAAAAACATTTTGATTTTATCCTTCTCTAAGTGTTTCATTGACCTTTCTGTCGCTTTCAAATACGACTCAACTATTAAGAATATACTAGTTCACAATAATTGTAATATTATTAGTGGAGTCTATTCGTTTAAATGTTCTGTTTGTCCAAGTAAATATTTTGGACAAAGATACAATGTTAGGAGAGCTGGAAAAAGTGCCTTTTTTGTTCATATGTCCAAAAATGACCACTTAATTAATTGGAATTCAGCAAAATTTATTTTTCGCTCAAATGACTCAATTAAAAGAAACCTTGTTAAATGTTCATGTATAAGCTAATTTAATAACTTTAACATTTTCCATGGCCTTTATAAAATTGATGCTGTTATCAAAAAACTTATTCTTAAAGACATTAGTTTTGCCTTATGTTCTTAGTTTTGTTTGCAATATTTATTTTATGGGTATCTGATATGTTTATTTAATTATCTCCTTGGTTTTGTATTAACATTATTTTATTACTCTCCCTCTCTCCTCTCCCTCCTTCCCCTACATAGCTGCTTGCTTCTTGTGTATCTCCTAATCTCCCTCTTTAAACTATCTCCTTTTCCGTTAATCGTTTTAACTCCTTTACTCTGTTCTTGACCCTTTCTGCCTCTTGGCTTGACCTTGCTACCTCTTGACTTGACCTTGCTACCTGCTATAGTTAGCTAAAACTTTACGTGAATTTATCCGTTCCTTTTATACTTCTTCATTGGTAATTTCTTTTCTTAGATGCGGTCTTTTATTTTTGACTGTCTTATATATACCCTTATTATATTATTTTCTCGTGTAGTTATCCTTGAGAATGAAGTGAATATGGTTTGAAAGTACTCATAAACACCTTTTCATTTTTCTTGCGGGACATTGCATTCATTGCGAACCTCACGTGTTACTTTGTGAGTTATTCATTTCATATATATATATATATATATATATATATATATATATATATATATATATATATATATATATATATATCCAACACACCGCAAGAAAGAGAAAACGACGGAATAATTTTTCTTCCGTAATAGTTATTTCCTACTTCGAAAAAATCCGAGCTGGGGTAAGATTCGAACCGTTCACACTGAGGCAGCGAGCAACCGCTTTGATTCCAATTAAACCGTCCTTTAGGCCACTCGGCTACGAAGAAGACATAAATATTCCGAATAGCCAGCTATTAAGGCACGCTTTGCATGGTCGAATGAAATTGAGAAAGAAAGAGAATTAATTGAGAATTTTGAAGTAGGAAATAACTATTTCCTAAGAAAAGTTATTCCGTTTTCTCTTTCTTGCGGTGTGTTGGATTTATTTCATCATTCTCTCGCACTCATGATATATATATATATATATATATATATATATATATATATATATATATATATATATAAATATAGTGCAAAAGTTACAGTAGCTTCAAACCAAATAATGACAATTTATCTAGGAGATATCAAATAAGCGTGGCTATAAGTTGTGGATGTACATTTTATATGTTACTATGGATGAAATTACTTCCATGAATTCTTACACTTTTAGTCATTACCGTTTTATGTTCTCAACAGCAAACATGCCTAGGGGACCTACCACATCTGCCACTATCCAGGAGTTAATTGTTAAGCTACGTCAAGAGGATCATCTCTCCATCGGAGCTATAACTCTTAGGGTTAGACGCTCCAAAAGTGCCGTGCATAATATCACGTAACGATAGCACATACTCGTGTCTCCGTCGAATTTTACTGGTAGGTCTAATCTAACCTCAAAGAAAGTTGACAAAGCTATCTTCCGTATCTCAAAAGGGACCGATACAAGATAGGGGCCAGGATTTCCCTGGAAGTAAATGAAACTAGGGGGATCAGTGTCTCCAGGAAGACAGTATCACCCCGTCTGACGGAAAGATCTTTAAAATCTTGTTGGCTAGCAGTCAAGCCCTTGATCAGCCTTACGAACAAGAAAGCTAGATTATCCTTGGCCACTAAGCAAGTTCTATGGAAAGAAGACCAATCGTCCAAAGTACACTTAAGCGCTGAATCGAAGTACAATTATTTGGTTCAGATGGCAGGAGGCTCGTGCGTCAAAGATATGAGAAAAGATGATTCGTGAACTCTGTGAAGAGCAACGTCAAGTTTGATGGAGGAAGCGTTATGGTATGGGGCATAATTTCGAC
Organism: Ceratothoa steindachneri; assembly: GCA_963969495.1. NCBI lineage: Eukaryota > Metazoa > Arthropoda > Malacostraca > Isopoda > Cymothoidae > Ceratothoa > Ceratothoa steindachneri. The sequence continues at coordinate 161,620,292 of OZ018324.1, read as the reverse complement.
GGAAGGTACTGAAACACTTGTCCGCTTGCATGCCAGAGTGAAAGCTTCAGCGTATAAAGAACTCCTGCAAGTATATCTTGTGCCCCATGTGACAGCCTCCTCTGGCCAACCTGCCATTTTTATGCAGGATAATGCACCTTGCCTATGGCAAGTTGGTGGAGAAGTTCCCGGATCAGGAGGATGTAAGTGTTATGGACTAGCTTGATAGGTGAAACCACTGTATAGGAGCCAAAAGTTTAATTTACGGGACTAGTTTTAGTATGTAGTTTATCATACTCTCTTCAGTCGTATATTGAGAATGCAATTGTTACAAAAGTCTATAAATAGCGTACAGATCAGAAAAAGACAAAAAGAAAAAACACAGAAACACAAAACGGAAAAAAAGGTCATTAATCAGGGGGTACGAGTCTAAGATCGTTGACAAAGCTGTTTACGTTGAGGTTACGGGAATTGGGGCTACATTTCAATTGCCCATCTGACAAATTAAAATTGAGAATTTCTCTTACTAATATAGATTCTACTATTTTTCTTTTACGTAAATCTTTACAATTATATATGATTTGTGCCTTTGAATTGTCAATTTGGTGGGTGAAATTGCTAATATGATTAAAAATACTGCATGTGGTACTGCCTCGTCTGACATCACCTTTATGTTCATAAATTCGTTTTGTTAAGGTTCTTCCGGTCTCTCCTATGTAAAATGAGGGACAGTTTGTAGAGTCATACGGGATTAAATATACACCTGCTTCATTTGGCTTATCCACGGGTATTTAAATGTGGTTAGGCCTAGAGAAAAAGGGAGGGATAGAAACTTCTTATTGCTAAATTTGTTTTTATCTTTGGGACTGTAATGACTAGATTTTGCTTTAGATAAACTTTCATTGACCACGTGGATGGCGAGGTGGAGTTTTTTTTTTTCTATTTTCAGCTGGGAGATCTTCGCCACATCCTTATCTAACCTAGCATACTCCATATGGTTCCCTCTGCGGTAACAGGTGTTATAGGTGTCGCATTTAGGTGGATCGACATCGATGTTTTGGGTCCTGAATACGTCCTTATACTTATTCAGCTTCACTTTCTTGTCTGCAACACCCTTTTCTGTACACATCTTGACGTACAGGTCATAAAAGGATTGCTTACTGTACCTAGGGGGGAGGTAGGCCTTTTCCCGGATCTTGGTCCGCGAATAATGGGTGCTACAGGTGTGAAAGGACTTAATGTGGTCATGTACCAGCTGGGGGGCATCGCCTGGATCTTGTTAACACTCGGCGCAGTGCCGAGTATGTCCACTGGGGCATTGCCTGTCGCCCTCACTTTCTTCACTGCATTAATCACTCGCTTATTACTAATGGCATGGATATTATAGAATGCCATATTACAAAAAACTATTTTCTTATCATTTATCAGTACGGAGTATTCATGTGTCACTTTCCTCCTGCTGTCTGCCTCAGCATAGCACCTCTTCACATAACTAGTATGCACACGACTAATAATATAACTGTTCTAATCATTGTGGCCGGCCATTTTCAAATAGTTATCAAAAATAAGTTGAGCATTAGCAGCACCAACCACATCATAGCACTTTCTGGGGCACGTACAAGGGGGTCTTAGCGTCTTGGCGGCCACTTAACCCTTGTTGGGACCCTGACTAACATAGGCTTAACCGCTGTTACGTTTTAGCTTGGCTATGCTCATTGTCGTAGAATGACTCCCGACGATACTATATATAACACTATTCGTTGAGGGAACTTCCTTAATTATCTTTAGAGTGCGTTTTACTGTCTGGCGGCCGATATTATGTATCTTCAAAATGCTTAAGAAGTGGAACCGAGCTCAAGGATAATAATATTGCTATCATTAATAAAATAGAGTTTTATTAATAATAACTTTAAACAATACAAAAACGGAAAATATTGACAAACAGAATGGAAAGGGTCGTGGAGACTCGGGCTAATCCAAGGATTTAAGGGATCAAAAAAGGTAAAACAAATATGGAGTTAAAGAGATGGGATGGTTCGATAAACCATTTAAAGCACAGGATAGAATTGACAAATAAGGGATCAATACTCAAAAGGTGACGCTTGGCTTACGTAACTTCATTAGGGTGCAGTGGAAGGTACTTGAAGGAATATTCGGTCCGCTGGCGAGCTCCAGCCGAAGGGGGGGGGGATAAAAGGATCCTGACGAGGCGTCTTGGAAAGGAGAACCGTTACTCGACGAACGGCTCGACGAACAATGGCTGTTCTACTTTGTTCTCTTCTGAACAAAGGGGGGATGAGAACCGTCTCTTGTCTACGGGCTCAAGAACAATGGCTGTTCTAATGTTGTTCTCCTTTGAACAACAGGGGGGGGATGAGAACCGTTTCTTGGCGAAGGGCTCAAAACGAACAATGGCTGTTCTAATGTTGTTCTCCCTTGAACAACAGGGGGGGGAGAGAACCGTTTATTGGCGAAGGGCTCAAAACGAACAATGGCTGTTCTAATGTTGTTCTCCCTTGAACAACAGGGGGGGATTAGAACCGTCTCTTGTCTACGGGCTCAAGAACAATGGCTGTTCTAATGTTGTTCTCCTTGAACAACAGGGGGGGTGAGAACCGTTTCTTGGCGAAGGGCTCAAAACGAACAATGGCTGTTCTAATGTTGTTCTCCTTGAACAACAGGGGGGGGATGCCTTGGGGACTTGGCGTCACTAAAGGCTCGAACCTTTGGCACTCAAGGAATATTGTCCTCCTTCTGGACAAGTGATGGTGAATCTCGAGGTCGAGGTCCCTTGGCGCACAAAGGGAGAGAGGGTCGTGGTGATGTTTCGCGACGAAATTCTTGATCTCCAATCTGATCTTAGTGGTAAAGAGTCCATATAAATAGCCAGGACATCTCCTTGGCGTGGGGGAGAATGGAGTGAAAGCTTGGAGGGAACGCACAGCTGGGCCGGAGAAAAATGCCTTATCTGTTCATAAGCCTAACTCGATCTGGTGAGGTCGGCGAATGGGGGTGAACGGGGGGACGATAACCTCCTTGTTTAAACATTGACGTCCGGTAGCTGTTGATAAGACTCCAAGCCTCGAATCGAAGATGCACGTGGGCCTCCTCGAGGTTTTAACTAATATGGGATAGGAGTTGAATTTAACACAGATTCAACTCATTCTATCACACTCATCTTCCACTTCCTTCGATCATGAACACACTTCTTAGGTGGTTCCTGGCTCCAAATATAGTCCTCACTGACGCCCCCACTACTATCCTGGAAAAACAGTAAAAACACAGGGACAAAAAAAATCCTGTGCACTACCGATTCAAAGGTCGTAAGGAGAGTGATTAAAGGGTGAGAGAAGAGAGAGAGAGGCAAGCATGCCAGTCACTCAAGACACGCTCTGATTGGTCGAGTGGGATATCGCACCATATTCTCCGTTTTCATTGGCCGCGGCACCTTCGCAGCTAAACTTCCTTTTCTCTCCCGGCTGAAAGTTAGTCTGACCCACATGTTGGACCAAAACAAAAAACTTTGGATCTTAGTACATCCACTAGGATGTTCACCTTTGCCTTTTCCGACATTACCACAAGCTTTTTAAACCTCTGAACAACAGGTGCCCGCCTGTAACTCAAATCCGCCATTTTTGAAGGCTAGTTCTCTTTTGCACGACATGCCTCAAATTTGAAGGGGTTGTGAAAGAAATTCAAGAGAAAATAGTTGAGTTTATTGCTTTAAAAACAATGATACAAGCAATTTTGGCAAAAAATGAAATTTATGCAAGGTATCCAAACCTGAAGGATGCTATTAAACTGTTTTCATTGCTTCTCCAACTTCATACATGCCATTTTGCTAGAGTATTTACAGGAAGCACTCTGTGTGGTGGAATTTATGTTACTTCTGGGTCTAGTCAAGTAGCCTTGAATAACATTAATGTAAGCTCACCGTTAAACAATTAGTCACTTGTAACCATAGTAAGGGCCTCTTGCACGCCACTTTGATCCATATGTTCATGCTATTGAATTTCCTGTGTAATGTTCTTTCTGAAATGGGTGGTGAACGACCAAAATTGACGCTTTGTAGCAATTCCTGCCTGGAAGCAAATCGATTTGCAATTACAAGCCAGGAGATTCTAGGACAGTCCGTCTGTCATCACCTTCTTCTGTTTGCAATTCTGGAGAGAGCTTTTCGCATTTCGGAAGTTCTGCCATTGCTTGTAAATTCTACCACCTCCTTCACATGATGACCTTTGGCGCGGCCAAGTGCAATCACACCTTTGTGACATTCCATGATGTCGCTTTTCCGCCCCATTTTAAGTATAGCTGATTTGCTACCTACAGATCTTCACGCCGTTCGCAACACAAATAAAGCCTAACTAACGTTTCGACGTAAACTAAGCTACGCCTCTCGGCTACCTAAGGTTCCTACACGCTTCAGATGTTAAATTATGTTTTTTTCTCCCTAGGTGACTAATTTTGTGTCTGGTGAGCTTATCTAGTCATACCATTAAAAGACTTGTAATTGGGTTAAATACTAAAAAGTCCTATAACCCTGATATTATTCATTCTAGGTCTGTAATCTTGTCTACATCTCTATATTGTTTCATCGCTTTTCTTTACAAGGTCTAGGACGATCGACCTGTTTGTGTGATTCACTCAAAAGAAGCAACTTTGACTACGATACAATACCATATAGCCTCTAAATTAGTTAAGGCCGTTAATGTTTGTTCCTGGTAAAATTCGCATAATTATTTCCAGTCATACGATAGCTTAATCTCAGTTTATAATATAACGAATTATTGCATGTCACGGAAAGGTGAATCCATTTTTTACTATAGTTAAGCAGTTTTTCAAAGAAAAAGAAATCCCTATGAACAATATAATTACTTGTGCAACTGAAGGTGCTCCAGCATTAATAGGGTGGTATAGTTTTTCATGCTAGGAACTTGAGTGATCGGTTTCATATAAACATTGGCGTTGTTATCACAGCAATAGATAAAATCATATTTTTTTCACTTAATTCAAGAATCTTTCGAGAACTCTCCAACAACAATGACAAAGAATTTGATCATCTCCGTTTAGATAATAGAGTGAGATAGTTATCGAAAGGAAAGTGTTTGAAGCTATTTTATTTCCTTTTCAAAACTATCTTGCAATCTTTACAGGACAATAAAAGTCCTTATTTGTGTGACGAACTCTTAGGTTGAAAATGTGACAGTAAATATTTAACAGATATCCTCAATATTTGCATTGATCTCAAATTGCAATTCCAAGGTTGTGATATAAATATTATCAAAGCAAAATCTGTTCTTTACACATTCTTGGACGAGTCTTTCACTCTTTTGGCATAGTAGTGGTCGTCGGGAGATATCAATTTCTATATCTTAATCGAGTGAAAAAAGATTATGACTAGATGATAACCTCTTGATTTATTATTACAAGTTGAGCTCTTTTCAAAACGGTATTCAAAGCTATGGAAAGCTATAAAACCTTTTACATTGCCTTTCTAACTTCCTATATGACTAAAGGAGGTTTTAGTGCCGTTGCTCAGCTTCTAACTAAACAAAGAAACCACCCGCAACTCCAAAACAGAGACATCGGAGATCACTTCTAAGCAGCTTGGAACCTAGAGTAAGAGCGTTAGCCAGTGGGCACCAAAGTCATCCATCGTATTAAAAACATATTGAGGTATACTACAAAAATAGTTTGTTTCTTAATCTGTTAGAAAAGTTTCTTGGAGTTCATCAGCCATCTTTAGGAGCGCCACCCATGGGACTAGGCAACAATTCATTTCTCTGAACAGAGAAATTTCAAGGAGCCTTTTGTAACAGATAGCATTTACTTTGACATAAAGCGAGAATGCGAATGTTCGAGCGCTTACTCACCCATCAAATTTCTTTTTATAATTGAAGCAGAGACGACTCCAGGTCATCAGCGTCACTCGGGCTCATGTATAAAAGAAGGTAAAAGACGTATTGCACACCGCAGACTTATATGTGCACTGATAGATAATTTAACAATGAGAGAAATATAGTTTTAATATAAAAATTACTCACTTCATTTATACATAAACCCCAGTCGTCTTTGTATGATGGGGAACTCGTATAATACCCTGTCGTGCAGCTCCTTTTTCTTGTTCAAGCCGTTCAAAATGCTTTTCTCAAATAGCTTATTTTTTTATATCAAGCACTATGGCTTTCTCCATTTCGTAGTTAAGGGTAAAAATAAAGCAATCCAGCAAAACACAACTGATGTTTACACAACGAGGCACAGAATAACAGCAATCAAATAACGACAGCGACGTGAACAACCAACATTTATTGGCCTGAGACCGATCTGACTGTCGCCTGTACTCTACTCTTGACAAGAGATGCAAGTGAGTCTTTTACACCTAAAAGGCTCGTTCGTAATAGCCCGAGTTGCTGGATAATTTTTCGCTCTTCTAAAAATATTTTAAAACGGAAACCTTTCATAAATTGGAATTTAAATATTCATATCTATAGAAATCCATGGTTTCAAGTAAACATTGAATTTTAATTACTTTTAATTTTTACTATTATAAATAACAACTCAGGCTGTAACTTCTGAACCCGAGTCAAGCGCGTGTGAACGATGTCGAGGGAACGTCTGCTACGGATGAGATTTTTTGACACATGGCACCTCTAAGACGACCGCCAGAGACTGAAAGAAAATATATGAACTGCGACTAGGCTCAATAAAAGGAGCCTGAGTTATTGGCTGCAATTACTTACTTGTAGTCAGTGTTGGCAGAAATTAAATCAACTTGCAAATACACTTTCACTTTATTAAATTTATACTCGAGCTAAGCACGAACAGCCCGAGTGCCGGAGTCGCTACTGAATTGAACAATAACGTTCAAGCCAATGCGGTTAGTTAAGGTTAAAAGTGAAATTCATTAATTTCTATTTTTAAAGAAGTGTATGGTTGCCCAGGTGGAAGGGCAGCGCTCCCGTAAGATGGTTGAGGAACAACTCCAGGAGACTTTTCTAGCAGATTAAGGAATTCTTACGAGATTACCCTTACCTAACCACCTTATCCTGAAGGCTATTGTTCAAAAATTATATATATATATATATATATATATATATATATATATATATATATATATATATATATATATATATATATATATATATATATGAAGGTGAAGAACAAGCACTCTATTTTTAAACTCATCTTTATTTATCTGATTTTGAAATGTTTCGTGTTCCTAGCCTCATTGTCGACATTAGAAACAGGAGAGTTTTGGGTTAAAATGTCTAATTTGATAAAATAATAGAAGAAAACCTTGCAATTTATGGTAAGTTACTTAATCCAAGACTAAAAATTCTATTAATTTAGGATACAATGTAGAAATTAGATGCTGTTTAATTTATAGATGTTAGATTTTAATTTTAGAATGAAAAGCGATTCTAATATTCTAATAGTTTGACCATGGCTGCATAACCACTCAAAATTAAAGGTTTGATTGTTAATAAAATTCAATAACTGAACTTTTTGCAATTATCTCTTCAAGAAAAATGTCATTAAAAAAGGACACTCTACACTAAAATTTTTAATATCCCAGATTGATATTAGTAATCCAAAATGACATTCAAAATTTCAATTTAGAGTGGTAGCAAAGAAAATATTGGTTTTGTTTCTGCCAAATTAAAAATGCACCCTCTTTGTTTTCCCCCTTCTGTTCGGTGTTGGTGATGTTACATGGACAAAATTGGTTTTATAAACATAAAAAAATGTAAAGCATAAAAGTCAAAGAAACATTGAAAATCAAATTTTATTGTCATTTCTGGGAACCGTAGAAACCAGAGAAAGGCTTAGTCATGCTTACAAACTCTCGATTATCGAACATAATAACGTTATTAAAAATTCGGTAAATATTTTCAAAAATAAATGATTGTATTAAATTTTGTGGAAAATATGAAATTCATTTAAGTGGAAATCATGAGAAAGTTGATTCAACAAATCCTGGAATATTTAAGGATTTACTTGATTGTCTATCAAATTCAGATTCCACCTTGAAAAATCATCTAGAAAATAATGCGTTTCTAAAACTATTCAGAATGTCATTCTTGATTGTGTGCTACAAGTATCAAGCGAACAAATAAAGGAGAAATTGGAGAAGCATCTTTGTTACGGTTATTGCTGATGACACAAACGATACTCAGAACATACTTAAGTGGTCATTGTTTACAGATATGAGTTGAATGGCGAAATTACTGAGCGTTTTGATAGTGCAAATGTCATGAAAGGCAACAAAGTTTGAGGTCTGGCAAAAATAAAAGAAGTTTATAATAATGCATACTTTATCCACTGTTATGCTCAAGGAATTAATCTGATAATTAAAAATACTACAAGTACAACACAGACAACAAGGATATTTTTCTCACACTTGCTAGCTATTCCAACATTTTTTTTCTCCAGATCCACACTTCATATATCTGTGTTAAGCAAACATATGGACAACACATTTCTCGTCCAACAACTACCAGATGGAACTTCAATATACGCATCATAAACAGTGTATGAAAATTTGAAAAGCTTAATAAAATGCGTCGAGTAAATACACAATCAACAGCAAACTTAACTTCGATGATTTCGGAAGCAAGGGGAATTTTGCTGGTTCTTAACCACAAAAATTCTTGATCTGGTTTAAAATTTTCCATAAGATAATGCACCATTTAGAAGTCATTTGTAATCAAATGCAGTTGTGAGAGATGGACGCATGAAAAACAAAAGAATATCTAACAAACTACAACGATGCAATTTTAAAAATGAGAAAGTTGGAATGCTGTAAAATCCTTCTAAAACACTAACGATTGAAGCAAAGAAAGTATATGACCCGCATAAGTCTTGGCATGACTGAGAGGCTTTCTTTTACCAAACAGTTAGTAGTTGCTAAGTTATTTATTTACCAAGGAGAATTTCAGTAGATACACATGAAAATATGCCTATGAAAGAAATTATAGTGACTGCCGATGTGTATCCCAAGATGGAAAAAGAAACACCTAAACAGAATTGCACATGTTTTAAACGATACCTGATTTACATAATTATGACAAGATAAATGACCTGCTGGAAACTATCAATGAGAAAACTTTAACCAAAGTTATTAGTGAGCTAACTAAGGCAAAAAGTTCTTTTGACTATTTCTACGAGGGGCGGTCAATAAGTTTTGAAATTCGGATATAAGGAAACGAGATATGAGGAAAAGTGTTTTATTATTTTTCAATATAACTACCCTCGACTTCAATGCACTTGCGCCACTTGTCCCTGAGGCTTCGAATTCCCGACAACCAGAAATCTCCCTACTGCTGTTTAATCCACTCCTGGACGGCGAGCTGGACATCTTCATCGTCCGCAAACCGGCGTCCATGCAGTGCAGCCTTGAGCTGGTGGAATATAAAGTAGTCGCTAGAGGCCAGATCTGGACTGTAGGGGATATGGTTGAGCTTCTCGAATCCGCACTCGAGCAGGGCAGCTTGTGCAACTCTGGCCTTGTGGACTTTGACGACGTTGAAGTCGATCATGGGGCGCGAGGTTTCGTGAGGTTTCTAGGTACCCAACGAGCAGAGACCTTGGTCATGGCAAAATTGTCGTGGATGATGTTGATAACACTTCCATGTGATATTCCAAGTTCTCGCTCGATTTCTTCGACCTTCACCCGTCGATTTTCGAGGATCATCCTCTCCACACGGGCCACATTGTCCTCGTTAGTCACATCTGACAGGCGTCCTGGACGGAGGTCATCTTCAAGGGACTCACGACCATGGCGGAACTCCATATTCCAACGAGCAATGGATGCATAGGAAGGAGTGGTGTAGATGTATACTGCAACCATGCGTTCATGGATGTCTTTTGCATTCTTGCCTTCCTTGGTCAAAAATTTGATCACTGCGCGGTACTCAACCTTCTACATTGTTGAAAAATTCGTGACTGACGATCTGCGATCAGCTACTGCTTTTTAAATAGACGAGGCAGGAGCGTGCGGGTGCAGGTCCTGACTTGTCATAACTTGTCCTAACACCCCCACAAACAGTCATCCCCCTTCCTCTGTTTTGCCCTACCAATTCACAAAACTTATTGACCGTCCCTCGTATGACAATATCGGAGCCAGAACTCTGCTTTTCAAAGTTGAAGAGGATAAAAACGTTTCTAAGAAATCTTCTGTATCACGAGAGGCTAAATGATCTCGCAATGATTTCGATCGAGAAAACTTAACCAAGACCATGCCATGATTGATCCATCATCGAATTTGTCTGTAGGGATCGTATTTTTGAAGCGCAAGCTTCATTCTTTTTCTCCAAATCATGTTGATTGAATTTCGACGAAAAGTTCTATTTTCGTTTCATCTGATCAAAGGATGAGTTCCCAGAACGTTGCCGGCTTATTTTAATGTTTATTTTTAAACGCCAAGTGAGCTTTACAGAGAGTTTTCTTCAGAAGTTGGGTCTCTGTTGGACTAGGAGAAAAGAGACCACAACGACGCAGCGTTGTACTTATTGTATCCTTTCCAACTTCCACTCCATTTGTTTCTTCATCCTACGGCAGCTCTCTGAAAGTAATATGTAGTATAGGACTGACTAATCAAGCATGGTTTCTAGGTGTACGTTCCGGTAACATCCGAAGGTGACTGAACGATCTAAAAGATGAATTGAATTACAAGACTTTCAGTTGCGCACTATGGTAACAACTGAATTTAGAGCTACTTTAAGGCTTACAAAGATCTTTCTGTACTCAAGGCCGCTCTTATGAAGGGCTACAATGCGTTCACGAAGATCTTGACTAATTTGTTTGTTTTTCCCCATGATAAAGAGCTTGAAGGTACGACAATATTTTAAGGACTGTCGCAGTAGCCATACTTGATGAAGAAAGAAACCTTGCATTTAGTTTAGAGGATTCTAGATATTGGGGAACAAATGAAAATGAGTTTTTAATGAGACTTTTGCAGATGTAACTTATTTATATATATTTATATGAATGTGTTGTAAACTTTTGTGTTGTCAAATTTCACTATTGACCTTATAAAATCTTTCTTGTTCACCATTTTTCTTTTCGGCTCAAAATATTGTAGGCAGTTTAAAAAGTTATACATGCCTTGTAAATTTCCTTAATTGGCGTTAAATAAAAGTAAGTAAATTTACATTCCTAACAGAATTCCCTTTTCTCTCTTCATTTATTAATTGCAGTGATTCGTTTACGCCCGCTACTAACATCTCCGATATTTGACTTTTCAATCAATCCATTTCGGAATTTGTTCCCATTTCTCATTGGCGCTAAATTAAATGAAGAGAAATCACTTAAATTAACTGCCTCCTTTCGCTGACTCAATATAATGAAGGCTCCGCTGGCTTTTGGGTTATATAGCTGCAGTCATGAAACGTCACTCGTTGAGATAATGAGAGTTTGCGAAGATTGTTTATGAGGCGATTAGTGGCAAACAACCGCGAGATTAATTGCGCTCAGTTCACCCTTGCGGCTGAAATGATTACAACTATTATGAGGTCCGCTTACATGGAATTACGCTTTGTCTTCTTTTAACAGTACGTCTCTTTATGAGATCTATCAGGCGTACTAAGGAAACCTTGTTGCAGCTAATATCTGAACGATTGAGTGTCTTTACAGCATCAACGTCCACAGGGGGATATAGCTTCCTTGTGGAGGTTGGAAGGTTTATGAGAGTTTTGGGGCTTTCCTGTCTAAAATATCTCCCATAAGTAGTTAATCAACAAGGATTATGTACCATGCATTATTTTCACTCTCCTCCTCACATCCTGCTCAAACTATCTATACCTGTATGCCAAACAGCATACTTTAATTTGGAATTTCTTTCCTCACAACTCTTAAAGTGCTCAGTTTTGGATTCATTTATGTATTCTATCGCGTTTCAGTTGTAAAATTTTTACTTCTTAGGCGAGAAGTCTTAGGTTCAAGCCCATATTGACGAATCAAATTATCATATTTTTTTTTAATTCACTTAACGTCATCACTTTTATTTCCCCTGCTATTTTTATGAATAATATTAATTTTCTTTAGCCACCATTATGAATACCATTTTCTCTTGACATTATCATGAATAATCAAACTTTTATTTTGTCATTATTAGGAATAGTATATTTTTCTTTTGTCATCATTATGATGAGCAATGGTCGCTTTGTTTTCTTTATATTGTACATACAATATTTGTTCCAGAATGTCTATACCTCAAATTGGAAAGATTTGTTTTTAATTTAAATAGACAGTCTGTGGTTAAGTGTAGGAAGGACGGGGGGGGGGGGAGCAAACACAGTGACAGAGCTAGAAATCTGAGAAAATCCCCCTGGTACAACTAAATTAATACTAGTCCTTAAATAGAAACAGCAGATCATCAACTTGGTCAATTTGGTCATACACCAGAAGTCTCCTTGTTGTTAAGGGATTTGCTACGAATGGATTCCGTTTTAATGTTTAATAAGTGACATAATAAAGCAAAGAACATCATTCGACTTATATTAATCAACTTTCTTATCGGCCTGCAGACAGAACCTCCATAGGACCGAAACTAAAATTTATAGATTAAAGAGTTGGGGTATCGGGATGAGACGCAAGTTTCTCGATGCTTCTTGTTAGGAGGTAATATTTTATGAGAGACAATGATTCGTTCAGATTTCAAACACGAGACAATGTTAGGAGAGAGGGAGGATTACCCAGCTAAGAATTTGGTAAGGTTGCAACAGACAAAAACAGAGTTGTGTACCTGCTACGGGTTGAAACAGTATAGAGTTAGTGGGTGCGATGGCGTCCTTAATTCAGAAAGTCTGTATTTGGACTTTAGAGAAGCATCCGTGGAAGCCTAGGTGGGAGACGTTGTATTTTGGACAGAGTCCCACGTTAAGCTGTAGGGCCCCACTGAAAAGGTGAAGATCGGTGGCAAAACGAAAACAAAACAAAATAGCAATGATATACGAAAGTTTTCTATGCTAGGTTAGAAAGCGTGGAATTCTACGTCATTTTACGAGGGAATAGAAAAAAATAAAGTAAAACAAGGAGTACAAGAAATATTTAATGAAGCATTTTCACAGCTGCTAATAAAGAGGATCATCAGAGTTGAAAACCAGATGAGGCTTTCTTCGTGTTTCCGGTCTACTCCAATTCTCCTCTCAATCCAGCGAATCCCCTTTACTCAACAGGGGTTTAGGAGGCCGAAATAGCCAGTTTATACGACACACATATGTGGATAATCGGCTTATACTGCATCCTCCTTTGCCAGCAATTAAAGAGGCCTTTTAAGCAGTCGGTCTCTCGTTCTGAGATAACTTAAAAGGGCTTCACAGTGTTCAGGTTAGTAGATAAAAGCCGCTTTTTATGCTGGGTTGCTTAAAAACAATCAAGGACTGCTCCTATGGTTGGCTTCATTGAGATGATGTATTTTACAAGGATTATGATAAGCCTATTAGGTGGAGGCTTTAGATCGGTCCTGAAGCGAGAGATTTCTAGTGCCTCTCCATAGGATGACATAGCCTACCCTGAGTAATCCTAGGTAACATACAATTTTTATGCATGACCTTAGCTTACTCTGAAAGACCATGGATAACTATGGATGGTTATCAATAAATATGAAATGCTTTGGATGACCCTAGATAACTCTGGATTACATTATATGACATTGATTGACAAATAATTAATTAAGACGACCAAGGATAGTGTAGAATAACTAGAAATACAGTTGCATAGTCATTTTCTCGGCGTGGAAGATAAGCACCTCCATGTCTGCCCAATGCATTCTGAATGAGGAGGGCCATTGTTATAGTAAACAAGCTAGCGATGGCTGCCAATCGATTTCTTCCTAACAGCAAAAGTATAAATTTTCACAGCATAACTAGTAAAACGGCTACATATTATATATCAAGATACATATATAGAATTTGATTTATATATATATATATATATATATATATATATATATATATATATATATATATATATATATATATATATATATATATATAAGGCCGAGCTAGAATGGATAAAGTAATTTTTCATTCTCTTTTAAAGCAGGGATAACATTAAAATAGCTAATGAAGGCAATTTTTTTGTTTGCCTTAGAAAGGTTGGCTTGTGCCCCTTATCCTCTAGTGACTGTTAGAAGAGCTTTTTCCAAAGGTTTGTTGAAAGCTTGCTTAGCTACAACATTGTCTTTTAACAAAATTATATATATATATATATATATATATATATATATATATATATATATATAACAAAGCGCCTTCGATTTTTGCTGGAGTCATTAATCTGTAGAATTACCAGAATTTGTTCGTTAACTCAACGTCCAAGCATCATCAATTTTACTCCCATGCAGTTCCAAAATTCAGAGTCATAGGCAAATTCAGACATAGCTACAGGAGTACATGTATTTATGACCCAACTCTATGAAACTCACTGGTAAATCTCTGTCTCTAGGACCCTTGACTTGTTTGACTATGTGATGATGTGACACAGGTTTTTATCTGATCTGGTTTTCGTTGAAGAGCAGCGTCTGATGCGTCTATCAGTCCGAAGGTAAACTTTAATGTGGTAGCGGAATCATGGCTCGCTTTAACATATGGCAGTCGCTCATTCAACCTGGATCTGAATAAACCTCCCATTTGGTGACTAACATTCCCCACTGTGGCTCAACATTTCTCAAAGTTCAAAACGGTGTTTCAAGCGCGTTCATCTTTTCGAGAGCCTCTGCATTTAACACTAAGTAACTCAAACAGTTTGCGCCATCCGTCCCTCGCATCGTGTATGTTGTAAAGACAGGAAGAGAATGAGAGCGGGGTTGTTATTGACTAAGTGAGTAGTGATTAGTGTGACGCTACTCACCCCCTGGGGGTACGTTTCAGTGCTTTCAGCAATGCGCAGTCTACTCGGGTCGTTTTATGTCTAAACACGATCATTCTGTGTTGTGGGTGGTCTGGACAGTGAAAAACTGCTCATTCTTTACAGAGCTGGAGGCTGATAGTCATCAAGGAGCAATTGGATGAACAGCTGTGCTATTTCAACTTTCTTTTTTTTGTGGGGTTAGAAAAGAGATATCTGTTAGCTATCTTGAATGGACGAAGTTTCAGATCCTCAACAATTTTTTATGTCACATGGATCACTTTAGTCTCTAAAACAATTTGTCTGGTACTCATCCTTGGATTTCGCCTGATCTTGTTCATCGTGTTTTTGATGAGGGTTGAGGTTTTCACTGATTGAGATGGGGTAGTCCTCACTCCAGAAAGACAAGTGCCCGTCTCTTTCAGCAGTTTGATAGCTTAAAAAAAAGATCTACTCGGAGTGGGATGCAACATTTCGAAAATATTGCCAGCTGTCTCCCCGCTTCTCTACACGTACTCATTTGCTTCATATTTTCCAGTCCTATTTGTAAATGGGTATCGTTTTTTTATGAATTTACAATTTGATTCACAAAATTCAATAAATCCTGAAAGCACCTGCAATAACTTAAATGATTTATAATATGTAAAAATAAAATTACATGTAAAATGCAGTCTACATTTCGTTATTCCCCCTTGTACATAGAGAGATCGCTTACTAGACTACGCTACAAAAGATAGTCACTTTGAGGGTACTAGTGTCGAGTGACTTAAAATTTCTAATCATTGCCCTCGCTTAGAAAAGCCGAACTTTCGGTCATTTTGCAATAAAATTCGCATACAAGAGTATAAATATAATTGTAGGAGAATAGGATAATGCACCCACATTTCATTCACCTCCCTTTTGGGCCGGTTATCAAACCTTCCCCTTCCGGCCCGATATCTAAGGGTCTTCCGCCGGAAGAAACCGCCGGCCATTTCAGCGAACCACCGAGTTCTTTCCTAGGCTGGTTATCGATAGATGGGAGCCCATATTGGCTTCCAGTGGTCCCCGGAAGCTTACAAAGGATAAAATGGAGGAGGTGATATCAAATCTACTTCCACAGCCATGTTAACCTCTCCCGAGTTTTGAGTATAAAAGAAAAATTATTTTAACCCTCGAGAGTAGAGCTTTCACAGCATCTGGCGGGGCAGGAATTGCCATCTATCTCGGTGTTGTGGTAATTCGTTGAAGCATCAAGTCTTCAGAGAGGAGATCTGTGCCAGTTAGGGAGGCTCCTTACCCCGTTGGTCTGCAAGTCAGTGCGGACCCAAGCTCGTACTCACGTGTCAGAGCCGAAGCTACCAACAGCCTCACTCTGGTAACCTAAGCAAGAAAACTACATCTTTACTCCGTGACCCTACGCGTCGAGAGGTCACTTCGCCCCTCCTCGGAGTTCACGAGCGTGGGGCCCTCTTTAACAAGGAGCTCCCGTCACCACCTTTTTCTAGCAGAATTTTGACGGAATTGTGGGATCAAGTCTGTCCTTGGATAACCTACCTCATCGTCTCCACTCCTTATTTCACCACCTTCACTCACCAGCGCCACCCGAACATCAGGTTCCAAGGTAATCCTTTCCTTTCACATTCCCAACTTCACCGCATTAAAAGTGTATAGGGATTTGCATAGTGAATAGGTATTTACAAGCCAAATGAGATATCCGAGATTCACTGATTGATTTATCTCTCAAAGCACATTATTTCTATATATATATATATATATATATATATATATATATATATATATATATATATATAGAAGAAGGAGCAAATGCAAGTTCTGCGGGTGATAACAACCACCACAGTGCTTTCGCCATATTTATTTTCTGCCTTTCAAAACAATTTTGAAGACAGAAATAAAGGTGCAGAAACCTTGCATTGCAGACTATATTACAATATAGTACAGGAAAGAGAAATTTGACGGAATGAGCAATGAGACAAGAAACAGGAGTTTTTTAGACTATTGTAATATAGTCTGCAATGCAAGGTTTCTGCACCTTTATTTCTGTCTTCAAAATTGTTTTGAAAGGCAGAAAATAAATATGGCGAAAGCACTGTGGTGGTTGTTATCACCCGCAGAACTTGTATTTGCTCCTTCTTCTTTGTATGTGACATGGGGGATGAGCCTTTAAATTGTAAGCGGGTAAGAAGATGAGGTATAAAAATTCCTTGGAGGTTCCTAGCTTAGAGAGATACTGGGTTTGATGGGGTGACGCTTTGGGCGAAGTAGAGTCACTGTGCCTGGTAGCTCAGCGGTAGAGCATCTGACCGGCAATCAGCAGACCCGGGTTCGAGTCCCAGGCCAGGAATTTCAAAATTTTTTCCCCTGGCGTTATCTCTGTCTTCTCGGTAAAGGATTGCCTTCATTGTGCCGCCCCCTGCTCTCTATGATTCTGGTCTTCTTCTAATGTCCCTTTCTCTTACCTCTAAAAAACTCCTGTTTCCTGTCTCATTGCTCATTCCGTCAAATTTCTCTTTCCTGTACTATATATATATATATATATATATATATATATATATATATATATATATATATATATATATATATATATTCTTGTTTAGTGTTCATTAAAACTTTATTTTCATATTGTTGTGTATCTAACTTCCTTTGGGTCGCTTGCTGGCAAAGTTCATTCCAATCCTTCCGTAGCCAACCTCTAAGCACTCTGAGTCAATAAACCCATTCAGGGCACGGGCCGAACGAAGTATAAGGAGTAGTACGACGACCCCTCCGCATTAAGAATAATAGGATATATATATATATATATATATATATATATATATATATATATATATATATATAAGAGTCGGGGGAAACCTCCAACCACCCATCGGCCTATTCCTCGACAATAATTATTCCACTGTTCGACCATAACTCTACTCTGGTGCCCAATTCTGGTCATTCTTTTTGCGCCAAGATATTAACCTAGTGGAGAGATTTTAACGGCACGCGACAAACTTATTCTCCTGAACTTCTTATTGTCTCATACGAGAAAAGACTAAAGGCATTATACTTACTTTCTCTGAAAGTCCATTTTCATCTTGGTGGATTCGTTAATAAGCAGAATTGTCGCATTTGGGCTGATGAAAATCCCAGGAAGATTGTTTAAAAGCCACTGCATCCACAAAAGGACACTGCTTGGTGTGCATTTTTTGCTAGCGGAATCACTGGGTCGTATTTCTTCGAAAATGATGCCGGGAATTCTGTTACGGTGACAGGCGAGCGATACAGTGCCATGATAACCAACTTTTTATGGCCTGAATTGAATTCTATGGATGTCGAAGATTTGTGGTTTCAACAAGACGGCGCCACATGCCACACAGCCAATGCAACAATGGCTTTATTGAAGGACAAGTTCCCAGGTCGCATCATCTCTCGAAACAGCGAGGTCAATTTGCCACCACGATCTTGTGACTTGACGCCTTTCGATTTCTTTCTTTGGGGTCATCTCAAAAGTAAGGTCTATGCCAACAAGCCATAATAAGCATATTGGTAAGATCGAGGAGCAACTATGCAGAGCCGTCATCAAAAATTTTGACCATCGAGTGGAGGTGTGCCGCCCGAGCCTTGGCGGACATTTAGGCGATATTATTTATCACACTTAATTTCCATGATTTAGATAACATGATCTAATAGTGAAATCAATAAATTTTTACCAATAACACTGTTTTATTTACTGTTAACTTCGATTCGTCTTAATGGAACACCTTTTGTTTACGTCAATGGAAAAAAGAGCTACAAACCCAATTTTCCAATTTGCACGAAATAGAATTTCACCATTTAGAGAATTTGATCTAAGGTAGTCTCTTTCAGAGGCAGAAACTCTTACCTCATGTTTTCTTAATCAAGTTACAAAGATTAACAAGGAAATGAAAGATTAAAGAAGGTGGAGTGCTAAGTAACAAAGATACTATTGTAATTTACGTCTTACTCAGCGTTCGCCACATGGTCCAAGGACAAGGCGCCCCCTAATTTCACACAAATACCATACTATCTTAATGAGAATTTATAAATGTCTGTTCATCCTCAAAACCTATCTTGTTGTAACATCTGGTACCACATACTTGAATTAACTCGCCAGACGGGTCATCAAATTTCCTTACTCTATATTTTCTCACCTTTTTATAGATGATTGGTGGTTAGGGAAGGGAAACAGTAATGCGATATTTCCTGTTAAGAGGAGCAGAAATTTATGTCTATATTTCATGTATATGTGCTCTTCTGTCAAATGCGCTCATATTACGTCAAATTTATAATTTACACGGATTAATTTACGATCTCAATATTAAGAAAAGGAAGATTTCGCCAAAGAATTCATTCGCTATCATTCAAGTGTTTTGGTTTTCAGATTACCAGCTGAAAGTGCTTCTTTCTTGTCAATGTTTTTTCTTCAAGCGGCTCATATTGCGACTGCCATCAATGGCATACCCACTGAAACCATAAGCAAGCCTATTTATAAGCTACTTTAAAAATAAACAACAAAACAAAAAACCACCAACAATAAAACCAACGAAAACCGAAAAGAAGAAAAATAAAGAGAGAAAAAATAGGGAAAAGGCACGCTTGGGCGTCCGAAAATGCAATCAACAACCAAGGTATTAAATAATATGGATGAAGTCAGCCTCCTGCCAACACTAATACAATCCACAATCATGAATCATTCCTGAGTACAAGGGACATGCTGTAGTGAACCCTCTCGTCACGGTTACGGGACAGGTAGTATGCGCAAAGCTCCTCCAGACATGGGCATCCTCCAAGAATGTGCTAGACAGTGTGGGGAAGCAAGCACTCGTTACAATAGGATTCAGGGGACCTCTCGTTCTTTAAAAAAGACCATATTCTCTGAATAATAAAGGTAAGGTATTCAAAGAATGATTCGAATCCCAAGGTAGTATCTATTTTAACTTAATTTTGCACGTGTTGTAGTAAATATTGCAGTCTCTCTGGAGCGAACTCTTTTTTTTTCTTTAACTGGTGTTGGGAATGTTTTGCAGAGAATTCAACACACAACAAAGCGATAAGCACTTACATGAACTTAAAACTTCATTTCCACCAATCATCAGCGACCTCAAAGATCGATATCTTTTTCTCGTTTTAAGGATCATGACCTGCTTCTTCCTCTAAATCTCAACCGACTATGTACACGAATGGCAACCATAACCTGTTATATGTAGTTATTAACAAATCATTTAAGCTTCAGTATTCGTAAGATTCAACCAGTGAACTTAAGGCATTATTATATTAATCAGACTTTCTGGGGCATGGTCATAACAATCCAAACGAAAGAGAAAAATAGGCAATTTGACACTATCGATTATGAATATCTGCTTCTCAGTTCTTTGGTCTTTGTTCTACGTCTTATAGCGAGCATAGAGAAATGGAAGAGGAAGATTTTCATGGTGTGCAAAATCAGATTATCGACTGAGTCTTCAAGTGGTTTCGTGCTTTCCTCAGACAGAGACCTCAACCATGCACGAGCAACGTGACAGCAAACTGCTTTCAAAAGAAATATTTTAGAAAAAGGTTGCTCGAAACTTATGTGTGCCCACATCAGCCAACTCAGAAATAATATTTTCAAGGAAAATTCTGCCCTGTACATCAAAGTACTTCGAAATAGATCTATGCTGACATGGTCACGGTTGTAATGTGTTGCACAGTGGCAATAGTTTAGCACAAATACACAATGGAAAATTTTAAATAATTAAAATTTAAACATAATTTCATTATGACAAGAGATATGCCACGATGGATAAACTATAGGGTTTTGTGTGCTTATTCTCGTAATTTGCTTCCTCTCTCTCAATAACTTCATACAAATACATCACCCTACCCATAATCTCTGTTAAAAAAATTAAACCTGTATGTTTCTACAGTTTGTATAGCAATGAGTAGCCACTTTCATACTGTATCGATCACGCCTGTAGGACGCTCCTTATCCAATCCAGGCGTCCTTGAAGTAGTGTAAAGGTAGCTACTTATTGCTATACTCACCGCAGACAATCATTGCCTGCGTACAGCGAAATCTTTAGTCGCGGGCGATCTCACTATGGCGGTGGTCGGTGGGACCCCGTTTTGCTTTTTTTGTTTTTGTAATAATATTATAACTATTCGACCCATTCTAACGAATTTTGAAACTGTTACCTTGTTTTAAATTCTCTTTCTAATCATAGAATCCAGTGTTCTCCTACGGTTAGTCCGGGAATTATTGAAAGTTTAGAAGGATGTAAAGTCATAAATCTGAATAAGTGAGAGCACGCGACTCTTTACAGCGCACCTCGTTCTTAATACTGTTTGTTTCTGCCACAATTTACTTATTTATATCTCTAATAGGATAACCTATGCCTAACTAATAGCCTAGCTAGACTAGCCTCATGCTCATTGGTCGCTTGATTAGGGAGAGGTAGGTTGTTCCAAAATATTTTGCCTAGTCTCTTATTAATTTCCGAATATTTTGGATTTTTTTTTCAACCCAATAAAATTGGAAAAGGCTGGGGTCATTTTTGAAACAGTACAGCCGCAAATGAGGCGTTCAAGGCTTTTGCGTGGTTAAGGTTAGGGGATAGCTTTCGAAGCTCGTAGGGTGAGTACAATCTGTAGGATAGGTTAGGTTAGGATGGAGCAAGGAAATGGCGCAAACTACTCGCAGAAGGTTTTTCCAGTCAGTTATGGCTTCTGTTGATATTTCAATCACTTTAACAAAGAAAACCCGTAGTTTCCAACCTTTTGCACTATGCTTGAATGACATAAACGATTTTCTCAAATGATAATTTTGCAATCCACCACTAAAAATGCATTCACACTTATTTCAGCGACAACGGCCATTCGAAGATGCTAATGAAAGTTTCATATGACCATTTTTACAAAGTCGCTTTTCTAACCTAAGCTTAGCCTAACCTTAACCTCACGATAGCCTCGTTAATTTGCTGCTGAGCATATTTCGAAAAAGGCTGTACATATAACAAAATGGGAACTATACAATTGATTAAGAAATATATTCTTTGGCTTTTTCAAAGTGTCACGAACTTTCCAGATGACCAAATATATATCCTTCTGGCTTTCGAAGGAAATTGCCAGAGGTCGACCGCGCATTTAATGAGTTTTTTATAGATTAGAAAGTTAACGCCTTTTTTCATCCTTTGTTGGGTCTCTACAGACGTAAAAAATATAATAGCAGATGTAAAAAGAGGTGCATAAGACGATTCGAGAGAGAGAGAGCAGCAATTTCTTTTGTAGACGTGGGGTAGGGAGGGTGTGCCGCTCTCCCCAAATTCAGTTGTAGCAGGGGCATTGCACCATCCTCCCCTTTACGAGGATTTAACGTGACTGTGAGTGGTTTAGGAAAAAACAAAACAAAAACATAAGTACCATCGTGTTAAAAATCGTTGTTGGGCGAAAAATTAATCTTGGAAAAATTCTTATCTCTTCAAAAGAATGAAATAAAAAATAATCTTTTTTTGCAAATTTCGAATCAATTTGATAAGATTTTCAGCTTCAAAGATCTCCCAGCTTTGTTGTCAGCTTCAGATCTCCTGGGTCTCCTCATTTTCAGATTTAAATTGAGGGGGGATTCTTGAAAAGGGAAGAGAGAATGAGAACAAATAACTTTGAGTTTACAGGTAAAAATTAGTAAATGATATAAGGTAACACTGAATCATGTGCATTATAGACTACCGATGGCATTACCTGACAACCTGGTGAATAAAGCAGAATGTCAGGTTGAAGAGTGAAGGACTTTCGATGCAAGACAATTGATTTCAGCGACTTGTACTCTGGTAGGCGGTTGCCGCATGAAAACTGAATAAAAGCATTGCAATCGGTCTATGAGTATATCGACTCCTGCAAATCGACGAAGAAAACGGGATTGCCCTCAAAAAACAACTGCAAAGGAACATCACAAAATGCAAAAGTTGTCAAAGAAGGACAACTTTGTGGAAGAATGAGAGAGAGAAGGAATACCCCCCCCCCCCTGCCTCCCCCAGTTCACAGTTGACTGCTCTAAATTCGTCTGCTCTGTATACAGCGAAACATAGAACAATGAAAAGACCATTAAGTTGGCGTCGTGACTTCGCGCTATAGAACCTTTTCGCGACCTAAGGCAATTAAGGAAGTCTATTGGCGATGAATCTCTCTCCCCGTCTAGATAATTTCGGGGTATATATTCGAAGGTTCAGAATTCACAGGAATATTGTGTCTAAAGCCACCGTCCAGTACGTTAGCGGTAACGTCTTCGTAGTCAAGAGTTAATCGACTACATTCTCGTCCAGAGAAGAATTGAGTGATTGTCGAGGAGCCAAGGAAGAACTAGTCGTCACTTAGTGTTGTTCGTGGAAATAGTTAGGCGCGCTTCAACCCTTCTCACCACTTCTTCGGATTTTAAGGATCGGAAAAGCCATCCCCGAAGCACCCTCCGTTTGCCTCTTAAGATAGAAGGGCCCCACATCAAACAGTGACCTTTTGTCGATGCAGTGGCTTTTCAACAATCTTCCTGAGATTTTCATCAGCCCAAATTCGACAATTCTGCTTATTAACGAATCCACCAAGATGAAAATGGGCTTCATCACTAAAGATGATTTTTTTGCGAAAAATAATAATCAGCTTGTATTTGCTCATGCGCCCAATTGACGAATGTACGGTGCTTCAAATGGACAGCAGTCTTCAGTTTTTGTGTCAATTGAATTTTGTAAGCGTGTAGAGACAAATCTTTTGTCAAAATTCGATGTAACGTTGTTGTGGAGAGGTTCAATTCCTGCGCGCGATGACGAATAGAGGTGTCTGGATCTTCGGCCACATTCTAGCGGACTGCAACAATGTTTTCAGCTGAACGGCGTAAATGGGCGCGCAATGGCGTTTTCATTTCTGCCACGGACCCCGTTTGTTTGAATTTACGAACAATTTTCCCAATTGTACCCTCGGTTGGTCGATTATGTTGACCAAAAAAATCGCGAAGTGCCCGAAATGCGTTTTTGTTTGAGCGTCCATTTCGTAATATGCTTCGATAACTTTGACACGTAGTTCGATTGTTAATGTTTCCATGGTTAAAATTGCCAAAGACTGAAGTCGTTAAACCGGAAAAAAAAATTAGATGCTTAAACTTAACTCACATTTAAAATCGGTCCGAGTTATGTACTAATATATATATATATATATATATATATATTGTCGTAGAAAAGGCTCCCAACGATATACTATATATCTATTCTTTGTGGGGATTATTCTATATTCGAGTGCGGGGATTTAATCAGATGGCCGAGTATTATTCTAAGTTAATAAATAGGCCTGGAGAGGGCTTATTTATCTTTAATATACTTATGAAGTGGAACGGAGCCCAAGGATAAATATTATTGCAAGCATTAATAAAATAAAATTTTATTACTTAAACTAACAAAAATAACTCATGGAAAATATTTATATGACCGGGGATTAAAATGGGAGAGGGAAAAGAAATGAAAAGGTCATAGGATAAATTTGACTAAGCGGTGGATTAGGATTTGGGGGGATTTAAATGACAGAACAAACAAGAAGGGAAAGGCTGACTAAATCCGGGTTAAAGCACGGAGTTACGTTAGCACAAATTTAAATAATTAAATGCTATTCGTAGCTTACGTATTTATAAGGTCGGCGTGCAGATGAAGACGATTTGAAGGAATGGCTTCGGTCCGACTGGCGATTTCCTTCCCAGGAGAAGGGTTTTTTAGGGGGGTTGTCCTTAACGAGAGAAGAAGGACTGACTTCGAAGAGTGAAAGCGAAGTGGGGCTCGGAAGTACGAACTATCCTTGAGACAGGATACCATAGATGTTCTGGATGAACAATTGAGGTTATTGGGGTAACCAAGCGTTCTCTTGAAGAACTTTAAAAGGGGAGGAATTAAATTGCAACTGACGTGATATCAGAGGAGCGAGAACCGTTTCTTGTCGAACGGGCTCGAAGAACAATGACTTTTCTAAAGTTGTTCTCTCCTGAACAATTGAATAACAAAGGGGCCCTGTTGACTTGGCGTCTCGAGGGGCACGAACCTTGGCACTCAAGGATATTGTCCTCTTCTGGACAATAAGGGGGTTGTCGAGGTAGAGATTACATAGGTGCACAAGGGAGACCGGATCAGCGTGATGCCTGACGAAGATAATCGGGATCTGATTCAAATGCGAAATTTTACTGCATAAATAGCCGGAGTCAGCCCCTCGGGGTATGGGGCAATGGGGGACTGTCATGGAATGTCTCGCCAGCGATTCGAACACTGTTATCATCCCATAAGCCTAACTCAATCTGGCCAAACCGACGCCTGCAGGCAAACAGGGACTTGAACCTCCTTGATTAAACTTAGAGCGGGGGAAGATAATACTCGAGAAATGTTACGGCGATAAGAACGCAGGATACACGTGGGAGACATGAGTATCAATATGTGATCGAAGCGAGGCGTGGCAGTCTCAGGCAATTCTATCATATATATATATATATATATATATATATATATATATATATATATATATATATATATTTTTTTTCAGGTACCTGATCTTTTGCTATTTCCTTAAATATCATTAATTCCACTCTATACAGTTGCAAGTGTCAAGAATATTCAAGCAAAAATAATGACATTTTTTTTGTTAATAGGCAATTTAATAGGCGTATTTACCTGAGTCAAGATACCACTAATTAAACGGCAAGAATAGCCGCCAATTTTTGGTTTTGCTGTGGTAAAATTACCAGAACACTTCTCCGGCCCCCGAGGAGTCACAAAAAGAGGAAGCCCCTACTCCCTCAGTTGCTACGCCTTTGAACTGAGACCCTCTCCATTTCAAACAAGGAGCTTGCTGAGACCGTTCCGATCGGCATAGGGGCTCTTTCTGGAGGTGGAAAGAGTCGGGTTCATCCCCACCCTACTCTTTGTAGGTACCCCGGGGACGGATGCGTTCGCTGTCATTTCGGAAAACGAACAGACCAAGATCCGCAGGTTAACCCAGAGCCACCCTTTGGTTTGGAGACCCAGAATAAGATTAAAGTCGCAAGTGCGCTGAGCGGATCTTTGATTACTTCGGGGCCTCTCATTCAGAGATTACCTGGCGTTTTTGAGTCCACTGGCCATAAATGCGTTTTGGTTATTTACTCCACTGATGGCAGCATGTTGACCAAGGAAAATATGATCCATCATAGGAGAGCATTAGCTAGCCTGATTAGTAGAGAGCCGAAGGTGACCCGTTTCTCGGACGGTAGCCTTCTTGCGAATGCGGCAGAACCCTCCGGGGTGGCTATGATTACTGCCCTTCTGACACTTAATTGCTTGCCGGTTCCGTAGAAGGAGTGGTTTATGCAAGAAAATTCGTGAACTACTCTACGACCATGAGGCGGTCAATGTCGAACATGTGATGAGAAAACAGAGAGGGGCCTCGACACCTACCCCTACAGTCTTCGTAACGTTCGAACGTGACATGACTTCGGAGTTGGTGCGTGCTGGTTGGTATCAATACCGCGTTAAGACATTCATGCTACTGCTTCGGCCATGCGAAATGCTTATGTAGATGTACAAATTCGGGTTTACCAGAGGTCTGTGTAAATTGCTCCAAGGCCGTATTCATTAATTCACTATGGTGTATGGTCAAGTGTGTCAATTACGGAGAGCCGCTCCCCGCTTCTTCGAAGAAATGTAATGCTTATTTACTAGAGAAGGAAATCCTGGCCGTTCAGGCTACGGCACGTTTCTCATTTCGCGATGCTAAAGACTAGGTCCTGGCGCTCCCGACGGTGCCTGTGACGTCTTAAAATGGCACTTTCCGCTCTTCTTACTTCCAGGCCTACGGTCACGGTTGTTTTCGCGCCCATTAGGTATCCTTCTCCGGATTCTACACACCCCGGGCGCTTCCTTAGTAGAGATGGCGAAACAAAGGGTAGACACTCAGTCTCGGCTAAAACCAGCGCTTTACCTTTCCCCCAGCGTGACCGTTTTCCGTAGGGCGTAATAGAAACGGGATTTCACCGAGTCTTTAGACCCATACGAGACAGCGTACCTGAAGATGCTCGTGAGACCATCTTCTGGGTTTCCTATAGCTGCCCCACGAAAGGAGAGAAAACCAGGGAACTTCGGCTTCTCTACTCCCACCAAAACTGAACTGATTTTTTCGGATACGGTGCATTCTCAAATGAGGGAGACACACCTCCGAAGCCCACCCGCTGCCAAAGGTTTCGAGGCTGATGGAGGAAAATACTCTCATAGCGAGCCCAACCTCCTCCGATGAGTCTTCGAAGGCCTTCAGCACCTTGTTCAGCCAAAATCACCCGGATGTTTGCCACCTGGAAACGTACGGACATTTTAGTGAGGGTTTTCTCATCGAGGAGGTCTCCTGCATCTCCTCCAAGTGGCCTGGCGCGCATATCCATCAATGGAATTGCAACGGGCCCTGGGCCAACTGGGAGTAGCTGCGGAGTCTCGTCTCCTCCTGTTTATCGTTAGCTATCTTTTTGCAGATGAGCCTGCTGGGTGTGTGCCCCTTGCTCACCCTTCCGGGGTAAAAGGGTTTCGCGGCTCCACCACCATGGGTGGGGGTCCATTCTTATCTTTTTTTAAATACTTCAATTCAGGTAGTAGCAATACACTTGAACCTAGATAGGATGTATACTTTTAATTGTGCGTATATTACCCCGTCATGATTTATTCTAGTTCTCTCCGAATGCTTACTCTTATTTTGTGTGGTAGGTCTGGTCAATGACTTCCATGATAGTGATCACTTTTCCATTCAAATATCAATTTCTGGTCTTCTGACCCCTCTTTGGTGGTGCTTGGTGCGGGCGAGGTGGTCCGCACTTCAGGAAATGAATTATTTCCATGTCCCATTCAGTGGAAAAGGCTGTTGAGTTTTCACCGGCAACATCATCGGCGTGAGCCTAACTAATATTTTTATAACCTCTGGCCGTTGTGTATTCCGACCGCTTTCGTGGTGGTAATCCGAGTTGTGAAACGGTCCTCAAACAGATGTGTTAGACCTATATGCGCTATGAGCCCCCCCCTTCCGTAAGATATTACTGTCGGTGAAATTCGTCGAGCTAGAGCTAGGTTACAGTATGTTTCGAAGCCTGTCCTCTTCTCGCTATGGTGGGCATACGTGTCTTCACTTAACGGGAAGCACGCTCTTGCAGAGATGGGGAAGCGGGTTAAAATGATTCTGGCCAAATTATCGCAGGACCCTCCTCCCGTTATCCAGCAGAATGGGACCGCAATTTCGGATCCCGCGTCCGTGGCAAAATTCTATGCCACCGTTTACTCCGCAATCTCTAGCCGGGATAATGTCCCACCTGTATTCAATGCACTTAGTGATGTTGCTAATGGCTGCTGACTGGAATTTATTTCTAGAGGTCGAGAAACATTCATTTATAGGAGTTGTGTTCCGCTCTCGCTAAGTGCGCGGACACTGCCCCTGGTCCCAACGATGTCCCATATTCCATGCTTCGACGCTTAGGGAGTTGGGTATGGTTTTTCTGTTATATATGTCCAACAGGATCTGTACAGAGGATTTACTCGCAGACTCATGGCGAATGGCTACTATGTTCGCTTTTCGCAACCTGGGGAGAGATCACTCTACCAAGGCCGGTTTCCGCCCAATCTCTCAGGCCCATGCCTGTGCAAGTTAATAGAGAAATTGGTATATGTTTAGCAAACAATTTTCTGCACAGTGAATGTCATCTGTCTTCTGCACGTTTGGGCTTCTGTAGGTTTCTTCCCTCGTGGGATGCTCAGCTACGACTGGAAATGTCGTTTGCGAGGCCTTCCTTTCTAGTCAGCAATAAGGCTTGGTGGTGTTTTTTTTATCTTGGGAATGCTTATGATACCGCTTAAAAGATGGGGCGTGTTCCCTGAGGGTGTCCCTCGGGGATGTGTACTGAGTATCACATACCTTTCCCCTGAGCATCAGCCTTATCACCTCGGTGTGGCTGAGAGATGTTCTCGCTACGTTTTAAGTGTCCTAACTTTCGATCTCTTTTGATGCAGCACAGATGCCAACTCTAGAGCATCGACTCCATAGGGCATTGAACCTACGTCTCTCGCTATACTAAAGCGCAGGGTACAGGTTTGTTTTCCTTGGCCAAGACGAAGGTGGTGCACTTCTGCTGATATCCACGGCTCCACCCTAAACTGGACTTGTTCTAAATTGGGTTCTCCTGAAAGTGGTGGATTCGCACCGTTTCCTTGGCCTTGTTTGCGACCGAGGCCTCACCTGGAAGGGCTCATATTCGCTGCTTTACAGTCTCTTGTACTTGGCATGTACTTTTTTTGTTCTGTTATGGTAGAAATATGGGGTACTGATAAGGCACTAGCTTGCGTTTTTCGTCACTATTTGTTCATTCGAAGCTTGCCCACTGAGTTTTATGCATCCGACGCCGACTATCTATTGCGGAATGTAGATTCCATCCAGCAAACAGGTCTTCGTCTGGCAACCAGTGCCTTCCACATGTTTCCCATTGAGAGCCTAATAGTCGATATGGAGATATGTTACTCGCTCAGCACCGTGCACAGTACATTCTGCGCCCATACGCGCGAGCCAGGCGCATCCCTCAGTTGCCACTGGCCATCAATGCATCCGCAGACGATTTCTGCAGTGCCTATGCCATCAAGAGACACCAGTCATGCACTAGGCACTTTATGTTTATGGCTAGAAAACCCTTTCAAGACCTTGCCCTAACTCTCAGGCCGTTGGCGCCCCACGTTTTGCCTAGGATGCCACCAATTACGGTACCACTTTTGACTATCTGTCGCCTACCTCTGTTCCAAAAGATCCTACAACGCCGGGAATATTTCTTTCGGCCTTTTTGGAGCTCACTTCATGTCACCCTGGATCCGTGTCAGTGTTTACGCATGCTTCCAAGTTCTAGGAAGGGGTCAGTTTACACGCCGTATCCTCTCTTTTTAAATTCAGGTGGGCTCTACCAAGCCCTGCGTTTATCTTCAAAATCGAGCTGGTTGCAATAAACCGCTCGGTATAAGAAATAGCACGCCATACCCGGTTTTATTGGCAAAGAAGATCGCTTGCAGCTGAGCGGAACTTAAATTTGTGTGCTATTGCGCCGCGACTGTTCTTATGCAACTAACTCCAATGCTATGACGACTTCAGTTTGTTTTCTTTCGTTATCGAATTGAGCACACTTGCTTGACACACCGCCATTTGATGGAGCGCTTGCCTGCACTTTATTGCGTGGCTGTGCTGTGCCCCACACATAGGGACATTCTTATTGAATCTCCCGCTCTGGGTGATCTTCTCTCACTTACTTATCTCAGTATTGGGACGAGCGGGATCGCTAATCCTTGTCCGGTGTACTCAGAGGAGTTGTTTTTCACAGACTTGAATACTATCTTACTTTTTTACGGAGCCTTGCTTCCTTCATTTTATTTGATTCTCTCCGCTGATGGTGGCATGTCCTAGCGTTGCGGGAAAGTGACCCTACCCTCGACACTGGTACTTGCTCCCTTCTTGTTTTTGCTTTGTTTAATATTTCGTTTTGTTTGTTTTTTGTTCTTGTTATCTTGGGTTTTCCTTTTTGGAGAGTTTGGTGTTTTTTAGTTACTTTTATTTTAATGCAACCTAGTATAATAGTATTAAGCTTGAGACTCAGGAGGGCGACTTATACCATTGTAGGCAGTGGCCAGATAGGCGCTATTTAAAAAAGTAAATTATAAAAACCCTGTATACCTTCCTACTCACCACCTGTCTTTTCTTCTGTCCATCTATCGATCTCTTTGCGGAAGGGAACGGGGCTTCTCGTTATTTGAGTCATCTGAGAAAAGTCGAGATGCTTTTCAATCGTTGATATGTGTGTGGCCAAATTTCAAGCAATGATGATAGGATGGAACTGAGCCTCAGAAAAGGCGTTGGTTGATGATTGCGTGAGTGAATAGTGAGTAGCAGTGGAACCGATGATAACAAAAGTTTCAGAGAAGAAAAGAACATTGAGCAGCAGCAACCTTGATAATAACATAAATTTTCAAAGAAATAAACGAAAATAAGTTATAAAGTGGTTGTAGAGATATACGAGTTAACCGAGGCAGTTAAGAAGTTGCGAGTGTATTTATATATATATATATATATCGAGGTCTTTCTCATGGCGAAGAAAAATAATGAAGGAAAACAAAACCCACCTGGGTTTCTCTAAGCCACTCTACCCAGTCTCCGGTAACATACAAGTACGATAAAAATGGTAAATTTAGGAGACAGTTATTCCTGACCTCTACTCAAAACACCTACCCTCCGAAGGTGTATTTATAAACAAACAAGTCCAAAATTCAAACTATCGATCTCGTATTACGCTCTCCCAGAGCGACACGACTCCAAGCACGGCTGAATTGATACCCACTTCTGTCGATTCAATATGAGATCCAGTTTCCCTAAGTTCAAAATGTCTAGGAAGAGAAATAACAGACGCCCAAAGGCCAGGACCCCTTTGGGTCTCAACTTGCTATCCCCCTCCCCTTTCCATTACCCTGCAGGAATAATTCAAGTATAAAACCGTTCGTCAGGAGAAAAGGAGGAGATTTTTCGTTTCGTCACAACATCGATAAGAACTTGCCGGGATCGAATTCCCCGAGCAAGTTAAGAAGGACTTTCATTTTCTTGGGCAATACCAGATTGCTCCAAGTATAATCGGAACAGTTTGATTACCAAAGATCGGCAAGTGATCTTACCTCCAAGTACCGTCGGCATAGTTCGATTAACAAAGATCGTCAAGTGATCTTACGTCCAAGTACCGTCAACACAGTTCGATCACTAAAGATCGTTAAGTGATCTTACCCTAACTGAGTTTGAAAACCCAAACTAGATAGATTTCTCACCCAAAAGAGAAGCTCTACAAGCGAAACCAATTTGCTTACAGCCATCTTCAACCTCATCTGAGAAAACCTTTTCAAGGTCATAAACACCCGACGCATCGCCTCTTCAATCGGTGTTTTGTTTTGGCTTCATTCTCCTACGCCGACTCTAAATTCCGCGTAACGTCTCTCGTCCACCCCTCGTTGGAAGTAACGCCCTCTATTGAAAAGCAAATAAACTACACTCACGACGCCTCTCCTGACAATATTCGACTGAAGGTATTTCGTTTGGATTCTCTTGGTAAACATCACCTTCTTATGTGAGTAATCAATTCTTTTTTCATGTCCCCGTGCCTTTAACGTAGATTATTTGTATATCTTAAAGACGAATTTTTTTCTAAAGTAAATTGTTCTCCCTTAAAGCAACCGGAAACCGAATGTCGGTAACGGGAGTTAAGAACCAATTTTAAGTTGTATTTTGTACGTGTATATATTAATTTTGTTTGAGTTGATTAATGTAGAGTAAAGGTCTATTTTGGTTGAAGTGTTTAAATTATCCTTGAACGAGTTGCGTTGGAGGTATTCAGTATATTAAAGAAAAAACTCCCCTTTATATTCATTTAATAGAATAAAAATAAAAAAAGCGCTCTTAGAGATCGATCCTGAAGCGATCACTGGAAGTACGAACGTATGACACACTTTATTAATCATAAAAAATATAAAAATAATAAGCTCGGCTAACCCACGACAGTGGTAGATAATAAAGGTTTCATAAGAGAAAACGAAACGAAAATGACTAAGCTCATGATTTTTAATCTTGGGAGTGAAGGGTATGTAATTTGGGCCAGAATTATCACACACGCATGCAGTTTTAAATCAGATATCAAGCGTGTCAGCTGTATTGTGTAAAGAGAAAAAACCCAGACATTAATAAAAACGCGACTTTCAAAAAGGTTGTTTATAGATATCTTTACCACCTGGTTTATCTTAATCTTCATTGGATACAACGTTAATCACTTGGCAGGTTTGCTCCCGGCTTTTTTTGATTACTTTAGAACGAATTTGTGTAAGAATTCAAAGCTGTCAGACGCATAAAACCATTTCATTTGTAATCATTGCCACGTGAATATGCTACAAACCGGCAGCTATCAGAAAGCCATGATCTTACTACTCGCTAAATTGGGTGACTGTTGAGCGCATGATTCTGGCGCAAATATCAAAAGAGCGATTTGCGCGAAATAATTCTTTAAACTGGCGCTAAAATTTAAGATTTCGTAGGCGCTTGGGATGCCATTATTAAGCTTCGTGTGAGTGTACTTAAGAGACTTCGGAATCGACCATTTTGCTTCCTCGTTCGCTTACTCGTGTAATGCTAATTTGGATACCGACACCAGTGCTGTGGAAGAGGCGATAAATTCCGTTCGAGAATTACATCGTTTCATCTTTATGCTTCTTCTTTGAATCAAGAAAGAAAAACTTATTTTTGTGCCTTTTTTTTATTCTTTGTTTTAGTATCTTGATAACTTCAACGTATCCTTTGAATACCACCTCTTAATTCTATTTCAAAATTAATATTGCTAACTCCCTATTCTGAAATAATACTAGTCTGAGACGACTAAACACACGCACACACACTCACATATATATATATATATATCATGTGTGTATAATTGTGTTCCATTAAGTGTTAAAAGAATTAATTAAATAAAGTGGTTTGGCCTCAAGACCTTACTAACTTCAATGTTTGTTCGCTTATTGACATTTTTGGTCTTAGTGGAGACTTCCTATTGTAAAAGAAAATATGGGAAATGTGTTCACACAGGCATACATTAACACACGTCTATTAATGTCAATACACACAACAATTGCATAGTTTGAGAGTTTATTACCCAATTAGTAGGCAAATGCGAATTGTCAGGAAGAGGAAAGGTTTATTTTGGCGCGAATATAGTCAGAAGGTCAGCCCAAATCATGTCCAAAACACGTCAAAGGAGGCTAATAGGCGCTGATTCTGGTATGGGAGATCCTGACTCTCTAATTGGCGAGTGCGTCTTGCATTTTCAAGGAAGTGTTTTGATACCCTTCGTTCACTTTCTGTACTCCTTTGTACCCTTGTTTTAAAGCGACAGTGATAAAAGAGTATCACAGATATATGTGAGATTTAGCATTGAAGGATCAATTACTGTAACTTTGTCGTTTATATCAGTAAATATCACTTGTTGATTCTGTTTGGCAAAAGAAAATAAGCCTTGAAGAGTTGGTGCCCTCCCTCCCTTCCCCCACTCCCTACTTAGCATGGTTATTTGGAATGCAGACGTTTTTCTTGTAAATTTAGGGCTTTATTTTGCAGCCCTTCTCCTGAGCCCTTTAAGTGTAAAAGCTAAAGCTTTTTAAGACTTTTTTAGCAAATGACATATGCATATTTGCCACAATAAGTCATGTGACTATTCTAAATTTCGTTCAGAGAGTGACAATTCACTATATTATTATTTGATGATAGCGGAAGTATTTGAGGTATACTTAGTTATAAATAGACTAGAGAGTATATTTACAAATAAAATATATTAAATTTAGTGGGGCGGGGGGGGGGTATGTTATTGCAGTATTTCAAGTATTAGTGTCAAAATATTTTGAAACGGATTTGTATCTCAACCCGAATCAACATTTTTCCCATTTTTTTTTTGTTTTCAGCTTAATTTACTTTAATTAGTCATCGAAAAGAGAAAAATATTTGCATTATCATTTGACTATTTTATATTTTGATCCTGATGATTAATTCCCCCAACCTAACCTCTTTGGAAAAATTTTATTCCATTTCAACACACTACAGCAAAGCCCAGCGGCAATCATCCAAAACTATTTGAGGGTTTATATAAAATATAAATAATTATATTAGTTAATTCACCTTTGTCTGAAACATTCTGAAAAATGTGACCTGAATAAATTGAGCAACTATACATCCTTCAATATACATTCACTTTCTACTCACTCGGCAAAGGATATAATGGAAGTTGATGAAAGAGTTTGACAAGCAATATATGTATATAATTTTATAGCTACACCCTAAGGAGCGTGTAATATCTTACTGGTAATTAGTGTGTCTGGGGTAAAATATTCAATTTCTTATATTGATACCAAGTAATGGCTTCGCCACTTCCGCTACTAAGATTACAATTTAAAATCTAAAAAAAAGCAGCCATGGTTAAATTTTTATAAATTTTCTAAACTTCGCCAATTATAATCATTTTAAAAAGGAACTAAATTTCCCTCCTTTCAAAATATCACGTTGCTAAAATATAGAATTATAGAAGATATATAAAAATAAATTTTCTGAACTTCACCATTTGTAATTCTTTGGGTTTTAAAAAGTTCACAAAATTTCGATACTTATATTTATTTCTGAACTTCACCATTTTGTTTTTTGATATTATAAAAGAATTATTAGGAGTAACTTTGATAAAAAAACATAAGTTATAACCAAACTAAGATGAAATTTTTATTCAAATACTAAAAAAAAATCCCCTTCTTAAATTAGAGAGTTAGCGATGATGATATGAAGAATTTTTCATAATTTAGCCCTGAAACCCGATGCAATTGTAATTTATTTTAACCCGGAAAAAGTTATTCAAATACTTTTTTTTGTTGTGCTTTTCATACACTCACCCAATCGAATTCAAATCGCTTTAACATGGTAGGTGAACTTTTACTCCAGTCTCATCTGGTGCGAGACGAATAATCTAAATAAACCTATGTAACTGTACCGATGGGGAGTTATGTACCATAATTTGTAGCATGTTTAGTGTGTATGTACATTTTAGTTCCGATTTCTATGATGATCGTGGCAGAAAATCCAAGGTTTTCCTTACGATCATTGCATTTTGTCATTTCCACACTATACACGATTTCCAAAGATTTATTAGTAATGATGCAAAGTAGCTTGATATTCATTAATTGCTCTCCGACTTTCTTCCTAACATCTTATTTTGTCCAGACCATTCCGCTTCTGTGGCAGAATCAGAATATGGTCTTCATCGCTGAACTGTCGCAACAACTTTTCTATCAACAAATGTGAATGAAACGTCGCATTTCAAGGAGGGTATATGAACGTCTGTATAAAGAACAAATATTCGGAATGTTTTGGGGGTGAGGGGGGAGGTTACTGATACTTTTTTTAAATTTTAAGGCTATTGTAATCGGGTAGGGAGGGGCGGCATATTTGTACACTTTAATACCTGAATTTGATTTTTTTTTCGTGGACACATTAAAGATTACCCCTCAAACACAGTATTTTGGGTTAGGTGTTTTTATTCATTTCCAAACTTGAATAATCTCTCATTTTCTGCTCTTTCTCAAATTTTATTTTCCAGTGTATTCAATCCCTCACTTCAATGTTCTCGTTGGATTACTCCAGTTTCTTGTTCCTTATCAGTGATTAATTACAAATCTCGCCTAGTGCCTTTTCTCCTCTTGGTAGTTTAACGTCCCTCTATGACCTGGCTTCCAACTCGTGATGGTAGGAGTCCTTCGTGGCCCGAGGGAGTTCCATCCATTCCACGTTAGGAGACTGTATTGGAAAGATTAGAGATGAGAAAAGGGACAATTCAAAACCCCTTCACCCATTGATTTAATTTTCCAGCGAATTACCAGTAGAACCAAGGACCTATTATAATTCAACCTAATGGGTTCATCCAAAGATTGTTTGGTGTTAATTGTTTGGGGTTGGTTTCACTTATGATCTCACAGCTTCCAATGGTGCACAAACAAACAGAAAGCTCCGTTGGGGGATGAAGTGAGAGTGGAAAGGTGGTGTTAGGGGATATTTTGTATCATCAAAGGCGCACATAAACAATTGGATAACAGGTAGGAAAGGGTATTTTTATCATCAAGGACACGTCAAAGAACTTAATAGTAGATGACTAGGGTCTTTTCATCATCAAGGGCGCCCCTAAACAATTTGATAGCAAGTGGCAGGAGGTCCATTTTCATCAAAGCTCCCCAGACAATTAAATAATATGTGCCATGCAGACTTTTCTATTATCAAGCCGCCCCCAAACAGTTGAATAGAAGCGGGTAGGGGTCATTTTAGCATGAAGGGGGGCCCCAAAGAAGTGGAAGGTAGGTAAAAAGGGGTCCTTTCTATCATCGAGGGCGTCCCCAAATAATTGAATTGCAACCGGCAAAGGGTCTTTTGTATCATCTAGATCGCTCCCAAACAATTAAATTGCGACCGGCAAAGGGTCTTTTTTATCTTATATATTTTTCCCACACAATTGGATAAAACTGCCTATGGAGACTTTTGTATCATCTAAATTTCTCCCACACAATTGGATAAAACTCCAAAGGGAGTCTTTTGTATCATCTAGATTTCTCCCACACAATTGGATAAAACTTCAAAAGGAGTCTTTTGTATCATCTAGATCTCTCCCACACAAATGGATAAAACTTCAAAGGGAGTCTTTTGTGTCATCTAGATCTATCCCACACACTATTGAATAAAACCTCAAAGGGAGTCTTTTGTATCATCTAGATTTCTTCCACACAATTGGATAAAACTTCAAAAGTAGTCTTTTGTATCATCTAGATCTCTCCCACACAATTGAATAAAACTTCAAAGAGAGTATTTTGTATCATCAAAGAATTCGAGAATTGATAGTAGGAATTTGTATCATTCTAAGGGCCCCCACAGTTAATGGCCCAGGAGATGTTTTTTTGTATCATCAAGGGGACTCTAAGACAATTGATTAGCAGGAGGGCATAGTTCTTTTGCTTCATGAAGGGTGGCCCCACACATTTTGATAGCAGGTAACAGGGGGTCTTTTGTATCATCAAGCGCGCCCCCGATAATTGAATAGCAGGCGGGAAAGTGTCTTTTGTATTTTCTATATCTCTCCTATACAATTGAGTAATACCTCATAGGGTCTTTTGTATCATCAAGTGCGCCCCTGAAGAATTTAAGAGAAGGAAAGAGGAGGTCATTTGTATTATCAAGGGCGAACCTGAGGAATTTGGAAGAAGTTGAGAGAAGGTTTTTTGTATCATGAAAGACTCCTCCAAAGAATTTAAGAGGTTAAAGGTTGTATTTTGTATTATCAAGGGCACCCCCACACAATTGAATAGCAGGTGAGAGGGAAATTTATTATCTGAAGGAGCTCCCCCCAAAACTGGATATTGTATCATCAAGGCTGCAGCAAAACAAATAAAACGGAGGTGAGAGTGGCTATATCTATCATCAAGTAGACTCTTACACAATTAAATAGAAGGTGACAGGTAGTCTTTTTTATTTTTAAAGTCGCCTTATACAATAGAAAAGCCGGTAAGAGTGGTCTTTTTATCATCAAGAACACCCACAGAAAATTGTATAGCAGGTCGTAAGGGTCTTTTTTGTTATCATGGGCGCCTCTCACAATTTGATAGTAGGTAAGATGGGGTATTTTGTATCATTAATGGAGCCCCTACATAATTGACTAGCATGTGTGAGGGGGTCTTTTTATCATTAAAGGCGCGCGCCCCAACGGAGTTTGATAGCAGGTGACAGGGGTTCATTTGTATCCTCATGGGCGCTCACACACAATTAAAGAGTATGTGGGCTAGGGTTCTATTTTATCATCAAGGGTGCCCCCAAAAAATTTGATTGCAAGTGATAGGGTCTCTTGTATCATCTAGAGTGCCACCAACAATTTTTATAGCGAGTTATAGAGGGGTTTTTTATCATCAATTACACGTCAACATAATTTAATAGCATGTGACAGCGGATCTTTGCATCATCAAAGACTCCCTCATAATTTAAGAGCTAGTGGGAAAAAGTCTTTTGTATCATTAATGGCGCCCCCACAAATTAATTGTAGCTAAAAGGCGGTCTTTTATATCATCAAGGGCACCTCCACACAATTTGATTGCATGTGAGAGTGTTTCTTTTGTTTCATCAATGGTACCCCCACATAATTTGATAGCATGTGACAGCGGATCTTTGCATCAACAAAGGCTCTCCCCCAACAATTTAGAGCCATTGGGAAAGGGTCTTTTGTATCATCAAGGCCGCCTCCAAACAAATTAATTTCAGGTGAGAGGCGGTCTTTCGTATCATGAAAGGTGCCCCCTATACAATTAAATAGCAGGTGTTAGGGGTGTTTTTGTCATCAAAAGCGCCCACAGACAATTGAATAGCGGGTAGGAAGGTTATTTTGTATCATGAAGTGCGAGCCCACACAATTTTATAGCATGTTGCAGGAGGTTTATTTTATTATGAAGGTCACCCATGGACAGTTAGATAGGAGTCGACAGCGTATCTTTTGTATCATCAACGGCGCTTCTACATAGTTTATTAGCAGAAGACAGAGGTGTCTTTTATTGCATGAAAGGTCTTTAATAACCGTTCATGATTATATTCCATTACTCTACTTATTTCCTTAAAACAATGTCAAAATCCAACGAGGATATCTCTTCATGAGGATTATTGCTTAATGAAATGGGTGACTTTTGAGTTAGTAAAAATGTGTGGAAGATACATATATAGACTCAAATCTTCCTAGGTTTATTCAGAATGAAGTGGCAAGAATTTCGATAGCTGCAAGAGGGTTGTCATGGCCACCCCAATGTTACACCAACTTTGCAGGAATGGATACAAATCAGCTCGCATCCATTAAATCCGGAGTCCTAATGGGAATCATTATCTTTGAATTACCTCAGACATAATTACCTAGCTCTGTTTTTAAGCATCCTAATTATTCGTCAGTTTTGATTGTTTTCCAACGTACGGCTGTCCACCCTCCAGCCAGGGGTTAGGTAGCGATACAATACAAGGCAATGTGGATGTGATCTAATTAGGAAATTTTATGGTAATTAAGTTGTAAACAACGATAAATCGAGTCGCATGTTGATCCTTGTGGTTTTCTGGTCTTATAGATGGACTGGTGGTCCTGTTGAATGGGTTCTTCCTTCGGAGACCCTTTAAAATGACACCTTGAGTAAGAGGAGGGGTGTATGTTTACCTATGTGCGGCCATTCCACCTTTCTTATGGTGTTCCTTTCATTATCGAGATTTAACTACTTTTTTATATTTCAAATAGTTGAGATTGAATGCAAACAGTGGCTTACCCTGGAAAGCGCCTTTAAACAGGAGTGTAAATTTCATGATCTGAGGCCACTGTTAATTAATTATAACTGCTTTGCTGTTACAAGTAAATTTGGTCTTACTTATCTTTATTGAGAATTGGTAGTCTTTCATATCTATTGAACGTCTTTCAACCGCAAAGTTTATCAAGGTAGGACCTACAGTTCAACTTGAAGATCTGAACTGGCAGTCGCTGAAGCAAAGTCAACCCAAATCACAATTCCATGTGGCAACTAATCACATATGATGAAGCATAAACTCATTGAACTTAGAATTTAGCGTTCCCTTGTTGGTCCCAGGTGATAATGGCTCATTTTTATACAATTGTGCATCTAGTTACTAGTTAATTTCAAATTTCAAGCGGACTTAGCACCCCTAAAGGCTTTTTCATTTTGAAGGGGTTGAAAGAAGTAACTAGTCTTATGAGCCGTTACAAGGTGCTGCACATTCATATTTCCTTTTTGAATATTACATCTTATTTCACAGCCAGGACTTGTCATCATGTTAAATGATGTAAACTGGCGATTGTCAGAGAGTGAATGTCACAAAGGGAACTCCCGATGTTGTACAACGTTAGCGTGTTTAGAAGAATTGCCTCTTTGTCTAATGCCAAAAGAAGTCTACCCATGGCTAAAATATTATTTAATTTTCATCCATTTTTACTTAACTCCTCTCCCATTATTTCTAATCATTTCAAATATATTTTGGTGATATACTTAAATTGCTTTTCTATTTGTAAAAATGTAATAAATAAGAGTTAAAAGCAGAATTCTCACTCACATAATATAGTGAAATTGCAGTCTTTGTTCCCATAGACTGGCAAAGAGATTCATGGTGCATGCTCAGAATTTCTTTTTAAAATGAGTAAAAGCACACTACTGCTTATAAACTTAAGCTCAAGTAAACATAAACACACACTTACATACTCTACATCAATTTTCGTATTGAACGCCTTAGAAGCAAAAAGTAAAATGAGTCCGAATCCTTTGGTATTTTTTAACAAAGCCAACTCCATGTTCCAAATTCCCTTTCATCATACATTTGGGTATTTACAATTATTTGAGTCACGCGCTATTCAGCGCATACGGAGGATTGCACGTGAGGTTAGGAGACAAAACACACTGTTAACGATGTACCTCTGCCATGGGATTGAAATTACCATCAAACATTTCCCCCTGCATGACTCAGCAACTTCTTGTTCGACGCTTAGGATTAGGATTTATCGATGAGCGTTCTAGATTGCTTCGGTTGACGGTGTTTACCCAGAAAAACGTAAGGTTTAAATTTCCTAAAGATGGAGGATCATGTTAGCATGGAGATAGAGTAATTATGTAAAAGCATCCATGGAGGAACATAATAGAATGCCGTGGGAGGCAGTAGTGAGAACTGTCTCGCTCCGTGATGTATGAACCGGTGTAACCTGGTAGTAATGTCAATGAATATAGGATGTGGTTGGGGTACTTTATGCTTGTCTATTGAAGTAGAGGATTAAAAGGTATCCCATCACAAGAAAGAGGGGGAGAAACGGGCCTTCATTTCAGCTTTTGACATTTCTTTTTTCTTCTCTCCCGCAGGAGGGTGGGTCCTTGAACAGGCCCTGTTCCTCGTCCTTACATCGGTCAAAGGCAAATGGCTCCACTCATACCTCGCTCGATTCTCGCCCTTCCACGGGTGAGCCACCCCCAAAGAAATCCAACTGGGAGGTCATCGAGCACTACAGCAAATCAGGGCTGGTGGGATCTTCTTCGCCCAAAAGCCCGCCAGATGAAGAGTTCGAGCAGGAGGAGGATATAGAGAGTATCCTTCTGGACGGACGCCGACCTTGGAATGTGCGGAAGCTGTTGGGGAGGATGTTTCGCTCACACCAGTTCAAAAACATCCACGTTGAGGTCTTATACCAACGCTACTTCCTGCGCATGAACCAAGCGAGCCTCACGTCACTCCTGGTCTTGCTCACGGTTGTGGTCTTAGCCTTGGTGTTCATGTTGGTGGCCGTGGAACGGCCAGTACCAATCGTCACCGTGGCGATCCTTTCCGCTTTCGCTCTGCTCTACCTCTTCATGGAGGTCCTCCTGATCAAGTCGATGATCCCAAACGAAGTGTGTCTCGTCTTCATCTCTTACTTCATCCTCCTCTCATTTCTTGGCCTCGAGCTCCTCTTCATCTTCAGCTCGCAGGCGAACGAGGCATCAACGGGAGTCTGGGCCACGCTCTTTTTCACTTACGCCACGTACATCTTCCTGCCGATGCGTATGTTAGAGGCCCTCGCAGGGGGCTTCATCCTCTCTGGAGCACAACTTATAACGGCGGGGATCATCAGTAATTACGACGAGTATCTCTGGAAACAGGTAAGCAGGAGGTGAATTAATACGACAGAATTCCGGAAATGGAGATTATTTATGGCATATATATACTCGTAGTTGCCTTCCATTCTCGAGTTTTCTTCTGTGTTTTTGCGTAATTTGGATCAATTATTATATTTAGGGTTGAAAAATCTTTAGATTCGCTTAGTAACCGTTATTAAAAATTGCTTTTATTTTTGTCAAGAAGAAACTTTATGATGTTTCATTTATAGGACTTGGAGGAGCAGAACATAATAATGGTGAAAAATCTTAATATTTATATAATCTTTACGTTTTCAGTTAGGATAAACTTTAGCTACCAATGTTTTACATATGTTGTTCCTATTATGGCAATTTGACATTTAAAATTTGCTATACTGTCTAGAAGTGGTAAAATCGAAGATAATTTATATTTATATTATTGTGATGAAAATTACTTACAAGAGTTTCTTGAGGAACACTAAACAAGATTATAAAAGTGATTAATTTTATAATAACAGAAGTAAAAAAAGGTTTTAAAGTTTTGGTCATTTCATTCGTTTTTACAAATATATCAGAGAAATAATCCAAATATTTACTGTGAGAGTACTGGAATAAATAAACAGTAATAAGGTTGATCCCGAACAATTACTACAAACCAGTGGTTAGGTGAAGGTATAGAGCGTCATTATGGGTGAGATTTCCCGTCCGGATGAGGAAATGTACATAAAGATCAGAAAGACAATCATTGATGAGCCCTAGGGTGGGAGAGAGTAGAGCGATGGTAGGCTCTGATGGAACGCTTCGTCACCTCCAGGAAGGGGGGTCCAGTTCCGCCATCTTTAGGGTTCAGGAACAAAAGAGAAGGTAGGTATGAAATGCTGTGAATACGAGTGGGGAACTGATAGTGGTGTTGTAATTGGCTCCGTGCACGAGGATGCGTATGCAGCTAAATACTCACGTGGAGGAGAATATCAGCGTATCCGTCCAATGGGCGGCAAGACTGAAAGCTTTGTGCCCGTGCTCACTCGAAATGAACCCGTACCTTGACGTTAGAAATCCAACTGTTTTTTAGGCTAGCAAGAGCTCCACAGATAAGATCTGCCGGATTGAATAAAACCATGGAATTAAAGAACAAACCATATTTTAGTCATTCCGGTAAAGCTAAAAATCTGCCTATCTTCAACAAAACACATCATTGGTGAATATTTTACACTACATTGAATGAATAGTGTTAATGCATTGCAAATGATCAACCTCTTGGCAGGTTGACAGACATGTATATCGTGCAGGTTGACACACATGTCTATCGTGCGAACAAAAATGAGTGCCTGTTAACAGCTATAAGGTCTCGGGCGAAGTGACAGCGAATAAACAAGCAAAGAATAAACCGGTCAGCTAAGAGCCAAGAAGCTAAAAAAAGATGCAATTGTTTCCTTCATTCAACTGAGGATAGATAATGACTACCTTTAAAGAGGGAAAGTTGTGTTATTCCAAGCTGATTTATGTCAACCTTTAATAGCCTATTACCTAAATTAAATGCAGTCAAGAAGATTTAAAAGAAGAGTGAATTTAGAAAACAGATCTTGAAGAATATGAGGTTAAGTACTATGAAATAAAAACACTCCGAGGATTAATGTAACGAATTTCTACATTAAGCACCCATGGGACGGACTACACGAGTGTGGAGTATAAAGGACCTTGTTCAGTTTCTGTTCGTGGTGAGATATCAGACATTTTGGGATGTATCCCATGATCTCATTTGAAAGGCTTCTTCATGAGCTTTTCAGTGGTTTTGTTTTAATTTGAGGTTATTTGTCACATTCGTCAATTATTTAATCTCCATCGAGCTTATATTCATGGTCTTTTGTATTTAAAGTAATTCAGCTTAATATATATTTTGGACATCTTTCATAGTTTATCCATCTCAAAATATTTATACTGTTTACTATACTTAAGTATTTTTTTAATATTCTGTTTATATTGTTTCTGAATGGTAATATGATTATGAGTATTATACCATTCATTGTACTTGTTTCCTGACTGTATGGTTATGACTCTTAAAATGCCTCGTTAATAAATAATTTATAAAAGAGAGGCATGGCGCTTCTGAAGATTTAGTTAGCTAATTTTTTCTAATGCCCCCCTAAAGATAAGAAAGTAAAAAAAGAAGCTTGAACAGTACCTGTAGGTAATTATTCTAAATGAATATTGGAAATAACTTCATAACTAATATTTCAAGTAAATAGGACCTTGTGGGATTAGGTTGTAGTAAATGATTAAAATTGACTAAGACCTAATACATAATACAACTTTCTTTATCCAATACAATCGATAATACAGCTTTTCCTCCAGTATCTTTCAATACGTGGCACTAGCCATTTTCTCATCAATGATGTTGAGTACTCCTGTGCCATGCACGGTAAAGCAACCCTAAACCATGAGATTAACTTCTCAGTGTTTCACGGTTGGGATGGTCTGCTTATGATCATAGACACTTCCTTCTGTCCTACAAACGTGACGAGTCTTATTTTGGCCAAAGCGA
The DNA here is from genome assembly GCA_963969495.1 of Ceratothoa steindachneri. Taxonomy (NCBI): domain Eukaryota; kingdom Metazoa; phylum Arthropoda; class Malacostraca; order Isopoda; family Cymothoidae; genus Ceratothoa; species Ceratothoa steindachneri. The sequence continues at coordinate 161,575,664 of OZ018324.1, read as the reverse complement.
ACTATTAAACGTTGTCTATAATTTAGTAGCTTATTATTTTTATTCAACTCTTAAAATACACCAGAACTATCACAATTTAAAAGGGCTAAAATGATTTAATGTAGATTTTTAACAAAACAACGGATCTTTTACATCTATCGAAATTAGAAAGTTTAAAATTTTCAGAGTTAATTGAAAATTTTACCGAATGGTATTTTATAGGAGAATATTACCTTAGGGAGAGAATCGTTTCTATTCAGTGGTTAATTTGCTTTTGGAAAGAGAAACAGGATCGAAGAGTATTAACAATGCTACTAACATAGGGAGCAAAGAACATTCTGAATACAAATAATAGTACACAACACGATTCACGAACAATTCAATACGCATTCTTTTACAGGGAAATAATTATTTATTAATAATTGACATTCCAGTTTAGTGAAATATTACTTAAAGTGCGGCGAAAATAATTAAGGAGTGTTTCTCAAAATATTTGGCAAACTTTCTTCCTACTATCCACAATAACGCTTGACCCTTTCCTCCACAGTTTAACCATACTGGGAGGAGTATTTTCATACCTGACCTTGTCTTAAATTTGTGTTTTACGATAGTTTTTTATCATAAATGAAAAAAAAGATTGAATATAAATTTATGCATGATAGTAAAAAGCTTAGTACTGAAATGTGTGATCAATTACAAAAGGCGTGTTTTTGCGTGGACTAAACATTTTCGCGATGAAAGAGAAATAGAGAAAGAAATAGGAAGATAAAACCATCCTTGTATCATCACTTCCAGCGCTGAAAACATTGAGCCAATAGGAACTGATCTCCAAACTATTTGCCAATTCACTGTGAGAATGACAGAAAAACTGGACATAGGTAAAAGTGTCTTGATGAAGTTTTGAGAGAATAATTTTGCAAAAGAAAGATTAAAGATATACTCGTACCTGTTATTCGTTTTCTTGCACACGAGTAAATGTAAGCTCGTTTTCCTATTTGTACACCAACGGGAGGTTGCTATTTGACAATCGATTATAGTCCAAATTCGCCCCAATTTCTCTTGTCCACTCAAATATCAGTGAGCAGCACCTATCAATCCTGATTTTTCCTGCCAAATTAATGGAATCGGGAAGAGAGTATGTTAACATTTGTTTCCTGATTGATTAGCTGCATGTAAAACACGATTATAAGTTACAAAAACAGGTCGCATCAAATGTAAGTATTTTAAATGAAAGATAAGTATATAAATATCTTATACTTAAGCGTTTAGTTAAAATTAATTGTAATTTTTTAACATCGAAAAGTGAAGGAACTTATATGAATGAGTCTCATTGCCCAAGTGATTACTCCCATGCCCTGCTCTTCATAAATTTATACAAGAATTTGTTTTTCAGAATTGTTTTACGCTAATAATAATAGTAGTAATTATAACAGTTTTGTTACAGAACTATTCAATGCTAAAAACATTCACTAGTAAGAAGAAAGAAATTTTATTGAAAAAAGGGTGTTGATGGTGTAACCAACGATGGAATATTCACTCGTCGAAAAGAAATGAGGGCATACGCTTAGTTCTCCTCAAAGGTGGTCCCAAGAATGTCCCGAGGAGGCACTGAAGCCAGCTAGCTTTGAATTAGCTAACTCACAGGTGGGGATCGGTTAGGATTCACTGTCCGATCCAAAGGCCGCGTGCAGCCACTTCCATTTCGAGTGGAGTGGAATTGGGGTTGGGGTTTCTATACCTTTCGGCCCAAGTTCAATTCCTGTGACAACCAGCTCTGTATTTTTCTTACTTAAGTCATGAGTAACCACCCTGGAGAACGTGGTTTGCTGCAGGCAGCCCCAACCCCCATGGGTCAACGCGCTGTCTGCTGTCGCCATCGTAAGATGGGCCTGTGCACTGCTCCCTGAAAAGAGGGTACCCTGCAAATGGCCCCACGACTCACTTGAGCAGCTTAGAGGAGGATATTGCAAACTTTCTAGGAGAGTCTGCCAAACCTGGGCCTAGCCGTTACGCATGCGACGGCGCCTACTCTAATGAGCCGTTTATATAGAAAAAAGGGAGAGGGCAGTTCAAATTTCGGTAAAAAACTCTTGGAGGTGGTTCCTACAAGATTGGAATGGAGGGTAAGCCCATCTTCCGGCTTAAGATGGTGAAAAGGAATCCACCAGCATTTTAGCAGTTTTCATAAACGGCCATCGAAACCCATAATAGCATTCTGGACGTACATATAAACTCCTCCTTAAAACAGGAGCGCGTTCTGAGTAAGGTGCCTCATGACCATCCAGGTGCCATTTGAGGTTACTTCCTGAGCCCAGTGACCAAAACTGCCCGCGGCATGGCAACTCCTTCTTTCAGCGAACGGAGTGGTGAGAGCTGTTAAGATAGGGTTGTGGGGGAAGAAGAACATGCATGTTTAAAGTATGCTCAGCATCCGGCAGTGCCTCACATATTGAGGACATCGCCCGGTCCCAACTAACTCCAGCATGGTTTCCAATATTACACCAGACGCAATTTTACGAAAACAAGGAGATGAGCTCTATACGAGAGTGTTTGGTGGACGTTCCGCAACTTTTAAATTAGATAATTAAATCACTCGCGGTTGGACGGCCGGAGACCGTAAACAATTGGTGAACGAATTTAAACACGCATCCTGCATATGTCATCTATCCCAAGAGTGCAAATATTGTGTGATGGGTAAAGAGGATTTTATAGGTACCCCCCTTGCATCTTGTTATATGCGATAACTTCATTTTAAATTTATATTTACAAAAATATGTTTTTTTTCTTGGATCTCGTGTTTAATGCGACCATTTCTTTTGACCAATACTACTAAGGGCCATCATAGTGGAAGATTTCATTAGGGGATGCTATCTTAGCGGTCGATTTATGGCAACAAGTATGAGTAATTAATCTGATTGTGTCTATATTTTCCTATTTCCCATTGTTTTCCATATTTTTATTGTTAAAGTGCCTGACGAATCTTATTCTGACCTATTTTTACTTCTTAAGAGCGAAAAATTCTTAAAATCCAAGTTAAGCAAAAATGGCTATGTGGTCAGCAAATTGCATTGAACGAGGTTTGGTTTCATTGAAATTTCTTATGTTTTCGATATTGCTTTATGTATGCATGCAAGTGTGCGTGTATGTATGGATAAGCCCAAACCTGCAAAACATTAAGCCCCTTAAGACAGAGACTTATGAAGAATAGATAATTCTTGCCGGTTTTGGGCGAAAAAATGTATTTCCTATAATATTTCTTTATAATTTAAATTACTTTAAGATAGCCTACGTTAGATCACACCTTGGGGGTAAAATGGGTTTCTTTAGCTTTTTCTATGTTGTTAATAAAAGAAATCTCACGAAATACAAATTATACCACCATTTTCTGGATAAGCATATACCTATATCTACCCCTACATTGCTTCTAAGCAAAGAAATAAAGGTTTTCATGTATCATTGCTATTACGGGATATTTAATCTTCACTGCACTTTGAACAAATACATACGTGAAGAGAGGAAGCTGTACTTGATATCACCCTGACTACATAAATGAGGACAAATATAACGCAGACTTCCAGTTGTATGTCAATCTCGGGGAACTTGTCGAAATTGAAGGTGCTTCAAGGCTCACTTGAACAGTCATGGGCCAAAGCTTTGAGACTACTATATTTTTTAATATAGGAAAGTTAATAAAACTAATCAAAACATTTTGTTTTAGTATTTTTATATCATAGTTTGAAGGTGAAATATACATCCAAAAATTATAGATTAAACCCATTTTATTGATAAATACAATCAATAGTCCGCGCAGTAAATATTTGAAATGACTTCCCTTGTTCTTGAGAAGGGCTTCAATTTGTTTTTGGCATTAGGGAGACCAAATTTATAACAGTATATTAAATGATATTACTCTACTTTTGTTTAATAGGCATCTGCAACTCTCCAAATTGTATGGCTTCTGTTTATCCAATGCCAGTTTTATGATCGCCCACAAATTCTCTATTGGTATCAAATCTGGCGAATTCCCAGGTCTAGGTCCAAATGTTCGACAAATATAACGCAGACTTCCAGTTGTATGTCAATCTCGGGGAACTTGTCGAAATTGAAGGTGCTTCAAGGCTCACTTGAACAGTCATGGGCCAAAGCTTTGAGACTACTATATTTTTTAATATAGGAAAGTTAATAAAACTAATCAAAACATTTTGTTTTAGTATTTTTATATCATAGTTTGAAGGTGAAATATACATCCAAAAATTATAGATTAAACCCATTTTATTGATAAATACAATCAATAGTCCGCGCAGTAAATATTTGAAATGACTTCCCTTGTTCTTGAGAAGGGCTTCAATTTGTTTTTGGCATTAGGGAGACCAAATTTATAACAGTATATTAAATGATATTACTCTACTTTTGTTTAATAGGCATCTGCAACTCTCCAAATTGTATGGCTTCTGTTTATCCAATGCCAGTTTTATGATCGCCCACAAATTCTCTATTGGTATCAAATCTGGCGAATTCCCAGGTCTAGGTCCAAATGTTCGACATGATTTTCTGCCATCATACTAAATAATATAGTCATCATCTCTAAAATGGTTCTGAACTGTTGGAAACTGGTGCTAAAGAACGTTTTGATACCAGTTTTAGTTCATGGTAGAATTCTTAAGCAAAATCGTTAGTGCTCCAGGTCTCATAGATTAGAAGTAGCCCCAGACAGAGAGTGTCCATATGCTTCAATGTGGACAGGACACATGACTCGTGAAGGCACTTCCCCTTTCTTTTTCTAACGATGGTTCTTCCACAAGGTCCAAATAAGTGGAAGAGACCTTCATTTGAAGCTTCTAGGCAACGAGAAAACCTCTTCACAGGAGTGTAACCAGTCTTTTTATAGTCAATAATGGACCTAAAGATGGTGCTCCTTGATGCAAGACCCTTTGCAACTATCTCCTTACATTTTTATTTGTAAATAACTATTTTCGGAATTGAAAATATTCAAATATTTATTTGCAGAAAACATTGCGAAATAGATTATAATTACACATCATCATTCATCTAACCCATATTTGTCATCATCACTGTGACTCGGCCTCTGGATCGAACGGGGAATCTGTCCGGAACCACCGCCGTGGATTAGCAGGGGCAAGACTAACTTGTTTTGTGGTTTACTTGGGGCCCCTTTCGCGCCGAAGGAAACATATCCCCTCATTCTTTTTCGCCGAATTTTAAATTCTTTCGCTGCTTAAACTACCCAAATATTTTTCAGTAAACTATTTTTCTTTTTATTATTGAATACCTCTGCCTTTGAAGAGCGCCATACAAAAACCATAATAAATTATTATTGACGTACATAAATTCTGGCAAACCAAATTCTTGTCGAAATTTATGACCTGAAGAACATCAGGGCATAGTAGAAAAAATTTGGGCAAATGAATATATTTGAATGAATTAAACTTATTAAAACATGTTAAATAATAAAATAATAATAATAATAAATTCACCTATAAGCTTAATTAAGAGAAAAAAATATATATATATATGGAGATTCGGAGTTTCAAACTATGGTTAAATATATTTCAGACACTTACATTTAATGTAGCCTATTTCCGCAAATACAAAGAGAGAGCACACCCCCCAAATGCAACCCCTCGAAAAAATTACATATTTTAATATTTATTTTTCAAGCAAACAACCATTCAGGAAAGAAATATTAACATAACCCTTCCCATATTTCATTGGATGGTCACCAGTTTGGATGTGACGATGGGTTACGAGGGTGTGGTTGTCGGGCGAAGGCGCTTAAGGTGGCCTTAGAGTCGAGTTTGGACTGACTCCAAAGTGTTCTTTGGGGTAGTCCGCTTGAAGGCCTTGTTCGAATAGTAACCTGGTTATTGCTTGGCAGAAGGAAGGATTCGGAAGAAAAAATGGCGATTTTGTAGGTCTTAATCTTGGCTTACTGCTACCATAGTTCAGGTGGGCAAGTTTTTTTGGGTTCGTTTGTGCGCTCACGCCTTTGGGATGACTATCAGTGTTAATTTTCAGCGTTTCTTGTAAGTCTCCTCCTGCATCAGATTGTTGAGACTATGGACGGATAGATTGAGGACAAGGAACGGACTCGTGGTGCTAATAATAATAATGATACTAATAAACAAATCAGAATGAGAAGAATAATAAGAATGTTTCAGCCCGTCTATTTATACCAATGCCAACATAGGGTGTGACTTCTCTTTTCTTAATCTGAACGCGGAGCGGAGCTTATCGGGTGCGTGTGTTCTCTGAGACTGCTGGGCGGAGTCAATGTGTGTGTGCATGTTCAGTGTAGGCACGTGTCCACTAAGAGACTATTTGCATTTGGCCAATTGACGGCTTATCAAGCCGACATCACTAGCAAGAGTTATTTCGTCCTTTCACTGGCTCATGTAAACTTCGGCTGGTCAGCTCGGATTCCGTTCTATGAGTGTCCAGCTGTTTTCCACTGCCCCCATAATCTGTATCCAGACCTTCGTCTCGCATATGTCTCCTAGTGAATGTATGTTTGTACATTCACGTGGTAACCCAACGATTTCGCTTGCATCATTACAACATATTCTGTTTTGCATTGATACACATTAAATTGCGCTTTAACATTATTTACCTGTATTTGCTTTGTTACAAAATGGCATATTATTTCAATGTTCGTTTTGTGTGCCCAAATTCAAGATTTATTGGGGCAACAGGGTGCCATTTATTAGGTTCCTTGTTGTGTCTACTCCCCCTTGTAGTTGGGCGCAACAGCCCCACCCACTGATATCCCATTGGTCGAGAAGAGGTTTTTGAGTTGGGAGGGTGAGAAAACCAATTGTCTACGAGCAATTCCTCGCAACTGTATTCATTTTCTGTACATATACTCGTATCATTACTAGAGATGAAACACGATGCCTACAATAGGATCTCTTTGTCTTGGACTTTACGCGCAAAGGTTATATATATTTAACTATTATTCTGACTACATTGTCACAATAAATAAAATAGGATTTCATAACTGTTAGTTGTAAAGTGTTTTTGTAATGAACGTTTTGTTTTATTGTTTAAACGGCGTTCGAGAGAGTAATAACGAGCTGATGTTTATAATGGGGTTATTTTTATTCGTTAAAACAATTTTTAATTAGAGATATGTAAAAAAAATACAAAAGTGATGCTCGTTTTCACCCTCGCTATCCCTCCCTTATCTCTCTCTTTCTTTCTTTCTCTATTATATATATATATATATATATATATATATATATATATATATATATATATATATATATATATATAGGAATATGACGACCTAAGCACTTGTCCGAATCATTCTATTTTCCAGACGTTTTGGTACTCAACAGTGACCAACTTCAGTGACTAGAGATCAAAGAAGAATACAAAATAAATCGCACATAATGCAAGTGCATACGATTAAAAATAATCAGGTGAATAGGGAAAAGGTAATAAAATATATGAATATAAGAGTAATAAAATAAGTCAAATGTAAAATGCCTTTTAAATCATAACGGGGTTTTGTGGCGAAGTATTAAAAAGTATTCAAATGGGTAAATTTAACCTAGACTGACAAAAAAGCTAAGAGAAAATATAATTTAAAATAAAAAGATAAAAAGTATTAAATTTAATAAATATGATCGGGAACGAATTAAAATACATTTTTAAAATTCGATAATTACAGGATACAAATAAAGGCAAACAAAGTAATACAAAAACCTGAAACATAAACTGACTTTTACGTGGGATCTTTTAAGACAACTGAGAAGTGTAGAATAGCCAAGAGGAAAGTTCTGTTAGGGCAGCGTTTTTGGTTGGTAAATGTCTATTGGTTTAAGAAGTAAACCATTTAAAGAAACATTTAACTCTGAATTTAGTTGTTTGGTCTGTAATGAATGCGACAATTTTTAATTCTAGAGAAGAGAAGCAGAATTTACTAGAATAAAAAAAAGATTAAAAATAAACGGAGGGGTTTTACTTATGAGAATGTTGTCGAATTGAAGATAAATCAGAGTTAGAAAGTAGGATGTTCTTCGTATGTGATCGTCCTAATTGCTTGGCGATCCTTCATTTTATTTATAGACTAGTTTGGCTTTTTACATATTTACCTGATTATTTTTAAGGGTATACACTTCTATTTTGTGAGATTTTGTTTTTATTCTTATTGGATGCCTGGTCTTTGAAGATGGTATCTTGTGAGTAGCAAAACGTACAGAAAATATGATGTTTCGGACAATTGTTTGGGTCATAATATTATGACTACGGACCGATCAAGTTCTCAAGGAACAACTCTATCACAATTACATATATATATATATATATATATATATATATATATATATATATATATATATATATATATATATATATATATATATATATATATATATATATATATATATATGATTGTGAAACTACTGCAGAGGAGCATGCAATTTATTTACGAGACAACCATATCTTCTTTAGTCGTTTACAGAGAATGGGGATGTGATTCTAAGATCATTAACTATACTGTTTACGATCAGGTTCCGGGAATAGGAGCTAAATTTTAATTGACCATCAGAAAGATTAAAATTTAAAATTGGGAATTTCTCCTGTTATTATCGATTCTACAATTTTTCTTTTACAAAAATCTTTACAATTGTATATTATTCGAGCCTTTGAATAATCTATTTGGTGGTTGTAATTGCTAATGTAGTTAAAAATATTAGATGTAGTATTGCCTCGCCTGACATCACCTTTATGTTCATATATTCGTTTTTTTAATGTTCCCCCATCTCTCATATATAGAACGAGGGACAGTTAGTGGATTCACACGGGATTACATATACACCTGCCTCATTTGGCTGATCCATTGGCTATGTCGGAGGGGAAGATTTGAGGATGGAATAAGGGTATTTAATCGTGGCTCAACCTGGAGAAATTACTCTGTTTACTCTTTTGAGGAGGGGAGAAAAGGGTAGGGATAGACACTTCGTATTACTAAATTTGTTTTTATCCTTGGGGCGGTAGCATGTAGATTTAGCTTTAGATAAGCTCTAATTGATGGCGTGGAGGGGATAATTTAATTCAATGAATCTGCTGATTTTATATGTAATTTCGTCTTGTGAAAGGCAAGGATCACAGATTCTAAGTGCTCTCAAGAACATACATGTTGCAACAGCTTTTTAAATGCTAATATGATGATGTGAAAAGAAAGTGATGTAAGAGTTAGAATAGGTCGGTTTGCGGTACACAGTGAAGCTAATTTGGTCAATGCCTCTTACAATTTTAACATCGAGAAAAGCTATACAATTATCTTTTTCTTATTCTATTTTAAAATTGATGGTGGGATGGAGGTCATTAAGATTTTTAAGGAAATTGTCGAAAGAATCTAAACTTTTTATAGGCCAAATCGATATGACATCGTCTACATAATTAAACCATAAAAAATTTGGATGTGGAATAACTGAAGGGAGTAGAAAGGTTACATAATATAGGCAATAAGGGATAGCCCATGCTAAGTCCATATTTTTGACGGAATAAACCCATTTCACTAATGATTCATTATCAGTAACACATAGTTTTACAAGATTTAGAATGTTATTTTTGCCTAGTGGGAGGTTAAATATCAGATTGTCTAATACCTTAGATAGAACATCAAGGGCTTTATTAACTGAGACATTGGTGAACAGGCTGTCTACATCAAAGATAACTGGGTGGCTACCTTCTAGGTTAGTTTTTCTAGGTAGCATAGTTAGCCATGGCTTCTATATGCATATATATATATATATATATATATATATATATATATATATATATATATATATATATATATATATATATATGAACTCAATAGCGAGTTATGGCATATGAAACTTAAACCACTGTATAGGAGCATAGAATTTATTTTCGAGACTAGTTTAGGTGTGAAGTTTACCATAACCTCTTCAATTGTATTCTTAAAATAGAATGGACACAAAAGTAGCTACACAGCCAACAAAATCTCCACAAAAGAAAATAAACGGAGAAAAAGGGTCATTAATTAGGGTTTGTGGTTCTAAGATTATTAACTATACTGTTTATGATCAGGTTCCGGGAATAGGAGCTATATTTAAATTGACCATCAGGAACTTATATATATATATATATATATATATATATATATATATATATATATAAATATATATATATATATATATATATATATTCACACACACACACACACACACACATATATATATATTTGAAAAAACTCACAAAGTATCTCGTGAGGGTAGCAAATGAATGCAATTTCCCGCAGGAAAAAATGAAATGGTGTTTCCAAGTACTTTCGAACTTTATTAAGATCCTTATCAAGGATAACTACAAGAAATAATATTATATTAGAGGTATATATAAGAAAGAAAAGTATTAAAGATCACCTCAAAAACAAGAAATCACCAATGAGGAAGACGGAAGGGGAAAGGTAAAGATTCACAATAAGAATTACAAGAAGCAGGTACGAGTAGTAAGGTCAAACTGAGAAGACGGAAAGGGTGACAAATTAAAAGAAATGAAGATAGCCTAACGAAGGAGATTATAAGACACGAGGAGCGAAAATTGGGGAAAATTCAATGTACATAACAGAGCAGTGACAATTAAAAAAAAATATGGGGCCACATAACTAAAGATTGTATATAAAAGATTAAAAACATAAGTCAGAACTAATTTCTTTAAGTATTAGTCTTTTAATTATAGCATCTATTTTATATAAGCCAGGCAAAAGGTTAAAATTATCACATTGGTTTATAAAAGCAAATTCAACGATATTCCTTTTTATAGGGTCATTGGATCGATAAATAAATTTGGCCGAGTTCCAGTTAATTAGATGGTCCTTATCTGACATGTGAACAAAGAAAGCACTGTTATCTTCCCCTCTTTGGACATTATATTTATGTTAATTTATGCGAACAGAAAGTTGTTAACCTGTTTTTCCATAATATTTACTTAGGCAACCAGAACTCTCAACTGAATAAACTCCCCCCCCCCCAAACAATTACAATTATTACGTACTAATAAATTCTTAATGGTCGTCTCATATTTAAAAGCAACAGAAATTTTAAAGTTATTTAAAAGACGGGGAAGATCACTAAAACAAAAAGAAAAAAGGTAGAACTAAAATGTTATTACTATTAAAAGGGAGAGTAGGGACAGTTTGATAAAATGTCTTTTTAGCAGAAGAAAGACAGTTTTGAAGAAACGGGTAAGGGTAACAAAGTTTATAGTGAATTTCAAAGATATTGGAAAAGTCCAAATCCATATATTCCGGGCTCACAACTCGTAATGCCCGTCGAAACATAGAAGAAAAAACAGAACGTTTAACTTTAGGGCTGTGAGAAGAGTAAAAATGAATATACGAATTTGAATTAGTAGGCTTACGAAAGATAGAGTATTTAAAACCTGTATGAGTTCTATGAATTAGAAGATCAAGAAAGAAAAAAGTTCTATTATTTGTCATTTCGTGGGTAAATTTAATTGAAGGGACGAGAGAAATGAGTCTGGTAAGAAAAACATTGACATCTTTGGAATTAGGCCACAAGCAAATGACATCATCAATATACCTGTACCAAACGATCGGGGCGTCAAGGATAGTAGGGAGAAGTTTTGTTTCAAAAAACTCCATATATAAGTTAGAAAGGACAGGTGAAAGACAATTACCCATGGCTTATCCGAATTTTGGGAGGAAATATTTGCTTTCAAACGAAAACTTACAGTTTTTGGTATAAAGGGAAATGAGGCTCATGAAAGTACCAACGGGTACCGGCAAGTCATAATTTTGCAAATGATCATTAAGGAAATTGAAAAGATCTTCAACGGGTACTTTGGTAAATAATGAACAAACATCAAAACTAACAAGAGTAAAATCATTAGAATAATGAATAACATTAAGGTTAGAAATAAGGTAGTAATTATTAGTGACATGAAAATGAGAAATGAAACCAACCGTGCACATTGAGGTAGCGAGCAACCGCTTTGATCGCAATTAAACCGTCGAGTGGTCTAAAGGGCGGTTTAATTGAGATCAAAGTGGTTGCTCGCTGCCTCAATGCGCATGGTTCGAATCCCACCCCGGCTCGGATTTTTTCGAAGTAAGAAATAAATATTTCCGAAGAAAAATTATTCCGTTTTCTCTTTCCTGCGGTGAAGTTGGATTTATTATTATATATATATATATATATATATATATATATATATATATATATATATATATATATATTAACACAGCTTCCTGGTGGACCAGTGTGTATACTGAAGTCTCATCGAGCACCTGGTTTAAACACGCATTACTCTTTTACCGTAATTATCGCAATAACATGAATCGGCCTCTAGGATTTGGCGCCTATATTTGGCGCGAAAACTCGCGCCAAAATTATCCGAACCGCTTTGTTAAGGGGATGAATGATTATTGAAAATTGCGCCCACTCATATTCCCTAACCTCTCCTCGGATTATCGTCCATACCTAGAGTATTAGAGTCATCTACCATTCATGCATTTCAATTATCCTAGCCACAACTCTTTGTTCACGAAACAATAACACTAATATTAAAACGTAGGTACGCTCGTCTTTTCGCTTCTTAGGTTTAGGTACATACTAATAATAATTTACAGTTCCCCTTTCTTTATTTCTTTGCAAAATGAACCTGCAGTTATGAGTGAATTTCCTTGGATTCGACTAATTCCACCTTTTTAATATTGCCAAGTCAAGAATAAGAATAATTAAAGTGGGATTCGAAACACGGGTAGCTACTGCTTATGAAAACGGCCGTGAGGGCAACATGACTTCTGTTCAAATAGAAGTGACCAGAAAGATAAGAGTTATTAGTGGAGTCGTGGTGGAGAGAGTGTGGAATCAATGATACATTCGTGGATTGATTCCATAAACTTTCCCTAGAGTATCGATGCTTTCCCTCACTTTCTACCACAACCACACAAGTTTTCGATGTTTGTCCTTACATCCCTTTTAACACAGGTTAGGAAGCTTCGATGGAGACTCATCTTAACCTCCTACTTCTTCTCTACTAATGCATCAACTCACTTCTTGTTTATTTACATTATGGTCGTGGAAGTTTATCTTAGTATGTTGTTGGATGGTGCTAACGCTGCATAGAAGCGGGTTGAAGACGGGGGAGGTTTAAAAACACTAGTTGGGGCTGTTTTATGTAATCCTGTCTAACGTCTTCTTCTGTGGATATTTTGATTAAAGTTTTCCATTGATGGAAGGTGTATTAAATCTGGCGAAAGGGGTAATGGCCATGGCCATTTGGTTTTTACTGTCTTGGATTTGAGATTATAGTACCATAGTTGACAGTGACGGTGGGTTAAGTGGCAAGGTTTTTGTTTGAACGTCTACTTTGTCTGTCATCGCAAACTTTTTACGGTTATGTGGGGTTATGTGGGGAAATTATTTTAACGCTCTTCGCTGAAGATGGATTTGAAAGGTGGATGACTCTGAAATAATATAGTTTGGACTCTAAACGACATTGTTGCTCGTGATGTGAAGATGTACACGTAATTGTCACCATACTTGTTTACAACAAACATTCACTCAACCAACCGAAATTTTAATCGCTTAGTTTCCTTTTGATATCATTAGCGAGTGTGCGCTTTTGCCTAGCTACAACCGCATTTTATCTATAGTTGTCAGATACACGAATAATTTAAAGCTATCTCCTTGAGCTTAACTCTAGTCTGCTACTTTAGACCTCAACTCTAATTGCTTTTCAAGATTTGATATTCCGGCACGCAGGATTTCTGATACTGAAGGAAATTTAAATGACAATCTTTCAGGCAAATATTTATGGCTGTAAACTCTAAATCTAAGGGAATAATTGAAGTATTTGATAGTGAAACCACTGTATTGGAGCATATAATTTATTTACGAACTGCTTTACTGAGACAGTATTCGATTGAAGAGGGTATGGTAATCTTCATACCGAAACTAGTCTCGTAAATAAATTCTATGCTCTTATACAGTAGTTTCACTATTATATACCATAACTCGCTATTGAGTTCTCGCGCTTAAATTTAAGTATTCCATGTTTCTTTTTAAAGTGATTTTCCAATAATTCCAAAGACTGGTTGGAGAAGCGCCTTTGGTTCGGCTTGCTTTAAATGCCTGGAAGAAAGCGCTGCTCACCGGGAACCTAACTGCATGGATAAAATCCCCCAGGCGCTCTTAACTCTTTCTGTGATTCTATCAAATCATTCAGGTTATGACTCGGCCCACCACCTAGGTGCTTTTATTAGTGCCCATACGCGCTTACATGCCCTCTCCTCCCCAAAATAGAAGAGTGTAATCACATTTTGCGCGAAATTTCTTCTCTGCCATTAGAACATTATTTTCCTGCTATAAGGAGAGAGATCGCTACCATCACACACTCCTCTAACTCAACTTAAACAGTATTAAAGGGGTACGTTAGATCGCCAGTGCTTCTCTTCCCCCCTTTCGTCTTCCTCTATTGTCTCAGTAATATGAAGAATCTTTCAGGCATCCTTTCTATATCCCACTCGTCTCTACCCACATCCATACTCGTCTCAACTTCACCTACTGTTACACCATTAATTCTCAATTTATTTGTGGCGGAATCCGTAAATAACAGTTTTGCCCATCGCTGTTCATAAAAGGTTCGTTTTGGTCTCTAGCAAAACAAGCAGCCGTGCGAAGCATCTTGAGTCTTAAACGCATACAACGATTATTCGTTGTATACAACTCTAAACACCAAATAGCAAAGTTGAGATACTTTCATATCATATTTTTTGTGTGTTAGCAGGAATAATACCAATACTATCTTCCGGCGCGTGTCCTAAAAGACAACTAATCCTGGATAAAGGCCGCTAGCATGGAAGTTTTATTCCTGCTAGCACAATACGCAGTGGTGGTAATGGGCGGCTATCCGACCCACGTCCGGTCAAGTCAGTAGTGATGATGTGCATCAACCATTTTTGTGATGATCTTTATTTATGCTATTCAACGCAAGTTATTAGAATTAATTTAGTTATTTATACATTTTATTTACACTTCAATTCACTCCATTATGAACACAGTGCTATTATTTTTCTAGCGACTTTAGTGTCTTCGAATTATTTATTCTAAGTTTATCACCGTTTTTGAAATTCCACTTTATTTAGCATTAAATTATTATTATTTTTCTGAGAGGTACCAAAGCCTCCCTCTAAGGAGCAAAAACAACTGCTAAATTGATTTCACACAAAATGGTACTGAAGAGAGACAAAGGCAGCCATGAAAAAGGTGAAGGGCTAATAGTAAACTCAGATGAATAAGAAATATTAGAAGATGAGAAAAAGCTATTTCAAGAATGCTTTCACACGGGAGTTAAGTATTCCACGTTTTAATTAACGGTGGTATAAAGCACCGTGAAAACTGTGTCGTACTAACATTCATAAAATTCATAGCCATGTCATTAAGATTAAGGGCAAACCTTGGCACGAAAACTGGATTAAAAGAATCAGGCAACGGACCATTCAATCGTTCTCTTAGAGGCGTGATTCAGTCCTGATTCAGGCCGTCATCAAAGCTTCTGCCACTGTAGGTAACAGTGGTTCGTATCCCACGTTAATCAATAGGTCCCCATTGAAAATTAAATGGATCTTAAATGACAGTAGATATGGGGTCAAACCCCTACCAATTTATTTCTTCAATTGTTCTCATTAAATGTAATCGGGTGTTAAGAGTAATTAGAGAGTCAGAGATCAGCAAAATCCTGAGGATCGCTCGTTCTTGGCCCATTAAAGGAAAAAGATAAAGGAGAGAACAGGGTGGGTGGGTGAAGATAGGAAAAAAAGGGACATAATTCTTTAATATTAAATTGATCGGTAATATTTCTCCATCCTATTCTTATACATATTGGCTGAGGTACTTTCAAATAGAACAGAGTGAATTTTTATATATCTGAGTAATTTTTTACGAGAAAATATTCTGTGCTACCTGTCTTAAATCTTTTAGAAATAAAATTAAATACAGTATACCTAGTAGCCATTTAGTTATGGATAACTTTGAATAAAAACTCCTATTTATATTAGTGAAACTATTCAGTGGTTTAAAAATGTAGATGCATTGACAGCGCAAAATAAAATTCCAAGATAATTAAATCAAGATTTGTCAGACGAAAAAAATCAACCGCATATTCTAGATGAAGTCTTACACGCTCTATACAGAGTGTGGACGGTATTCGGTCGCATAATGGTTGTCTCAGGAAAAGAAAACTGAGATATATTAATCAAATTTGCGTCAGAATGTCTTCATGACATGCTCTGTCGATCTCATTCAATGAACCCGTCTCTCTCCTCAATGAAGCCTCCAGGCGACCTCCGAATCGGCCACAGGCTTTCATCACTATCTCCCGTTTTAGGCCCTAAAGGCCCCAGCAATCCCAGCCCTCAACTCGTTCTTTGTGTTGCGGCTGGATTTGTTAGTCTCTCATTCCAACGCGCTCCACACAAAGATGTCGAGAGGATTGCATTCAGGAGAGTTGAAGGCCAAATGTCAGGTGCTGTGTGATCGAAGAAATTTTATGATAGTCTAGTCTTCAAGCTGGTCAAGAACATTAATATAGATTATATAAACAATGATCCAAGATCAAATTCTATAGGGACACCACCTTGGATAGCCAGTTTTCGATCCATATAAGTACAGCTCGCTTTATGCGCGCACTTTTAACTTTCTTATGAGGGTTTTATGCGGAGCCGTATAAAACACATGCTTAAGATCAAGATAAAAAAAATCGACAGCTTTATGATTGCCAAATTTGGTAGATTATTCATATCATTCGAAGTGGTACTATATTTCAATATAAACAATCACAATAGTCCATCAAATGAACTTTACAAAGAAGCAAGTAATAAACAATAATTTTAAAATGGACGATTTAGTTGTATGGAATGTATAAGAATCCGTTTACTTACGACACCTTATGATTCCTTATGGCAGCAGGGAAAAGGAAATCTGAACAATATTAGATAGACATTTACTAGCAAATGTTATAAGTATTATGGGCCGATAATGACCATTTAGTCAACTCAGGGCCCCGATCATTTACTTAAACCTCTTAAGTAGTCGTTGTGAAGATTTCTTTGAATCTATTCATATTTACACCTTTAATACACCTCGTGAAGACTATTCTAATTGTTCGTGACTTGCTAAAATAAACTGACTCTGGTACTGACTCTGGTTCTGATGCTGGTTTCCAGTAGGAAAAATACTTCCATTTTTAGATGTTTAAAATCACAACTAATTCCTGTATGAAAGTGATTGTGGTTTTGGGTGAAAGTTTGGAAGATGGCATAGAGGTTGAATTAATTATGCGAGTGTTTGAGAAAAAAAAGTAATGAATGAGGCAAAAATGGAGTGTATTCTGTATGGTAGGTGTGAATGGAGAGCTTTTGTAAGAGAATGTGCGTCATCCTCTAGCGTTTCGTGGATGAAGGCTAACTCGATGGGATACTCGAGTAGATAGCGTTTTATTTTCATGAAGTGCCGAGGGCGCAAAGAAAAAGTGATGGTAGCTCCATATAATCTGAATAGATTATATGGAAGGGGGTATTGTATACTTGAATTGATCCTCATCGACCTTGTTTGGGAGATCGTATTATAGTGATGAGGAGTTATTCTTCTTAGGCTTGCTTCTAATGATCCTGAGGAACTTCTACGTGCTGGCACTCTAAATATCCTAATTTCCTTTCTTATTCCGCGTCAAAGGTGAACCCAAAAGATGACACAAGATTATTTAGTAGAAGATTCTTAGTAGAAATTCCAAAGCCATAATAAACTCGCTAATGCAATTTAAGGCCTCATTTTTATGTAAGGAGCATCAATCATATATATTATTTGTATTTTGTCTACATATTTTTCGCATGTTCACTTTTACTTGAAGAAATTCCTTAATGTTAAGAATTTATATTTTCTTCTTATGATATTCAAGGTTATGAATTCAAGGTGGTTCTTAAAGAGTTGGCTCATGTTTATATGATTCTTTTTATGGTGTTCAGAATGGCCAATTATGTCCAATTTAATGTTCACACATTTCGGTAAATAATTGTATACGATTTACCTTTCTAAATAATGTTTTACACTATTAGCGCTGTGTATCCGTTCGCAATTAAAAATAGCGACTTTGAAACCATTCACTTCCTCTTACCATGCTAACCCCAGTGACCATTTTTTTTAAAAAATCTCATCTGGCGACTGCTTTCTAGGGCAAAAGTCGCCGTACTCGTCCTAGCCTAAATCTAGGCTATCCTCAGTGACCAACCTCGAGGTCTTACTTCTTATTCATTCTGATCTTTTTCTACACATCATAGTCTTATTTAATGAATTCCATTCCAAAATCCTGGCTTCAGCTTCTACGGCCAATCAAAGGTAATGGCCCTTCTACAAAATGCACGCACTGATTCCTCAAATGCCCTAAACTAACGGTTTACATGTCAGCTGCCATTCATGTCCAAAGTACTGGCTCGTGTTTCACTCCCACTTTACTCAACAAACACTTTATGATTTTTAAACTTGGATGAGCCATTTCAATCAGCTTCTAGCCTATCTAGCATAGTCATCATTCTCGTCACCGAGCCCCATTATAAATCTTAATAATGCACAACCTCACTGTTACTTGACTGATCAAATCATTTGATTGGACAAGCCCTATATATTAATTGGCCTCTCTCACACAATGCATTAAGATATTTAGTACCTAAACGGTGCATGTAGCTGGTAAAAGCTCGGACAATGGTTACATAAAATTTGGTGATCCTCAAGACTTTGTCTAAGGCCCTTTTTTCCCAGGATTTCCATCTTTATTTAGTCAAAGTTTTGATAACCTAAATATTTATCGTTTCTTTCAGTCATTTCTAATTCACCAATCAGGTTTGTTTCAATTTGACAAGCCCTAAGACGTGATTGGCATCCATTAACTATCAGAACGCATATTTTTTGCTTGATCTGATACGTTTTCAAGGAGTTTGTTTCAAACGATACCTTGAAATCGACTGTACTCATTCCATTGAATCCTTGTTTATGTTCATGCATAGTCCTTATCTTTTATCTCCTGCCTGGCCATTCCTCTCTTCTCACTAAACACTAATCGATTACTGATGACTGTTCTTTTCTTTATCTTTTTTCGTTCAATCATCAATATTGTTGAAGTCGGGCCGAGTTTAACGTGGAATCCGAACCACGGTTCACTATGTATCAACCACCCTAGCAAATTTGATTTCAGTAGGGATTCGATCAGATGAATATCTGCACCATTGGTAGCTTAGCATCACTCAGCGGCGGGGAGGGATTTTTAGGCGACTAGCCTATACGTCTTGTTTCTCATAATCTTTTATTTGAGGGGTGAGGATAAGTTAAAATAAAGAGTTAATAATTGTTTTCCAATGGAGTGAATGGACCACAAATCTTTGAAAGATTTTGACCATTTGGAAGAGGACAGACTACGGTGGGTAACATCGCTATCGGCAACTCTAAATTCTGCTCTTGCGTGCTATCCGGCGTCAGTTCTCTCTTCTTCCTGTCAGGGTCGACATAGTTTTGCACTAACTGTTAAAGAAGCAATACCATGGCTGAATTCAAACCTCCAAAAGGCATGACGTGTTGGTCGGGATTCAAGCCATTGTGAAGATCTCAGAAAGAATGAATGCCAATCAAAGGACGCTAAGGAGGATCAGGAAAGAGTTGGATGAGACAGGCTGTGATTGCGAGTGTATGGTGGATTGGATAGTTCACTCTAATTGTTCTAATTCGAAATTAACACCGGAATTTGTCGCGGGGATCTAGGCCGTCATTGACAACGATACCAGCAGATCAACGAAGTCCATAGAAAGGGCAAGGAAGTATTAAAGTCTCTCTTCAGGCAGTTAGTTCATGAGGGCATCTGCTTTTACTCATACAAGATGAGAAAGAGAGAGCGAATGTCTACTACGAAATAAGTTGCCGTAATTTTCTTATGGTCTAATGCTAGGCTAGATTAAAAAAGATAAACAGTCCAATTGCCCCCCCCCCTAAAAAATAATACCAAAATATAAATATACAAACAAAACTAAAGGCAAAAAAAAACAAAAAAACAACAATGAAAAAGGAGAAAAAAGCACGCTCAGGCGTTGAGGAGGGGGTCAGCGTCCCATGGGGGCGGGGAAATGTGACTAACACCAAAGAGAGTAAAATAAAATGAAGGAAGCCAGCCTTCTAAAAGATGTCAAATAGTATAAAAGTCTGTGTGCACGCCATTTCAAGTACAAGGGACAAGCGGTAAGCACCCTGCCTGTTCCGGTACCGCAAAATGAAAAGTGCGCGAAGATCACCCAGACTGGAACATTCAACAAGAACGTGACAAGCAGTCTTGTGGACAAAGCAGACCTCAGAGTAAGTTGAAGTAGAGTGCTCCATCAAATAGCGGTGCATCCCGCGTGTGTGCTCAATTAAAATACGACAGAAAGCGGCCTGAAGCTGTTGTTTCATTGGGAACTAGGTCCATGGGAACAGTCGCGGTGCCATGTCAGGCAACTTTAATTTCCAATCGGCCGTCTCCCATATTCTTTGACAGGCAGCCCAAAGTGCTTCCTTGAACCAGGTCAGAATATTGATGTGAGGAAGAACAAAACGCTGGTCTGGACGCCCAGTCCTCGCGGACTCTTTTGCACCCTCATCGCCACGCTCATTCCCCGCAATTACCATATGTCCAGGAACCCAACAAAAGATAATCTCGACATTTGCCCGGCTTGCAGTAACAGTGGAATCATGGAAACCGCGAAACAGGGAGTTTGGAGAATCAAGTAACCCACAGAGGCCCTTAGGGGGCTTTGTGAGTCTCTAAAAAAAAAATCGGTTTCCGAACCGGACACGACGCATTATCTTCTAAACCGATCAGTATTTTACATCCAGCTCGGCCCAAAAGACGGACGCAGTTCCTAGCAGAGCCCTAATGGCTACAGACAGAGGAGATACAACATGGAAGTCGACTCTCTTTTGATACTTGCAGCCATTCGTGTAAACTGAAATGGATCTAGCATAACGTGAAGTGTGCTCCAAAAAGCCGAACGCAATTCTTCCGGCAATGTGGAAGCTTCAGGAGCACAAATAGTCAAAGGTGAAACATGCCGGAGGGCGTCGTCAACAAAACATGAATAGACACATGCCTTAGAGCTCCATTGAGCTCTAGAAGGAGTTAACCAGCCATAAACCCAAAGTGCTTAGGGAATGGCTGGCTTCTCTCGCCGTCATAGGCACCGTCGATATCGGCTGAGGATGTATTGAGAGCAGTTGAGGTGACTGAGGGAGACGCCGGGCTGTGGCTTACAAGCGCATAATGCACTCTGTATGGCGCAGAGTGAGGCATCTGCTCAGAATTGACCTGTAAGCTCCCAATGGGTACGTGTAGAAGGCATTGGTGGCCAAATGCAGACCATTGTGGCGGAGAGGATCTACCTAACTCAATGCATGCTTGGCTGCAGATGTGTAAAATGCTAATCCGTACTCAAGCTTCGAAGGAATAAAAGTAAGGCAGTATACCTATCAGAACGCCAATTGCTGAACGTGACAGAAGGTAGAATGTCCGTGATGCGGGTACAAGAGGACACTAAGGCTGCGAATATGAGCCTCCCAGGTGAGGCATCTATCGAAAAAAAGACCGAGTAAACGGTGCGACTCCACGACTTCTAGACGAATCCCGTTTAGGAACAAAGTCAGGTACGGGTGGAGCCGTAGAAAGCGGCATAATTGCACCACTTTAGTCTTGCCCAAGGAAAACCGAAATCTGTGAGATTCAGCATAGAGAGAGATGTGGTTCAATATATCTTAGAGTTGACGCTCCAGCGTTGGCATCGAGGCAGCACCAAAAGAGATCGAAAAGTTGGCCGTGCAGATGGTATCGAGAACATCTGCTGGTAACAACGAGGTGATAACGTTGGTGCTCAGGGCAAAGAGTGTGACACTGAGGACTCTTCCCTGTAGAACGCTCTCTTTCTTAGTCTTTGTGCTAGATACGTACGTGGAAACAAACGACTTCGCAGAAATTTGGATATAACCAATGAGAGACGTCTCCTCTCCCTCATCGCGTGGAGAGTCTACATCATACCGTATCTTCTTGCGTTATCATATGCGTTCCCCAGATCGAATAACTGTCTACGAAGGAAAGCCCCGTAGGTGGCATTTTCCAGTCTAAGCAGAGCATCCACTGGGGAAACTACATTATGTAAAAATACAGGTGGCCTCCACTGTCCAGGAAAAAGGATAACCTTGGATTTTCAAATTTCTCCATCAACTTTCACACGCAGAAGGTTAGAGAGACTGGACGGAAACAAACCGGGGAAGAATGATCTCACCTCGCTTTGCAAAATTCGAGCACAGTAGCCATAGGCTGAGTCTAGGAGTGTACTCCTCTCCAGATCCTTTTGAACAGATGGCATACGGAAAGCATAGCATACGTAAAAGTTTCCAGATCAGGGACGGTGTCCGAGCATGAAGCGAGAGCGGAACGCAATTCACTCAACGTTAGTCTGTCGTTCTGGAGGTAAAGTCTAGACAGCGACCTTCAGCGGTATCACGACGTGCATTGAATGTTTACTGAGTAGCATCTCGGTTATAGAATATGTAGAAATGGATCGCAAAGACTGCCACGGACTTAGAGTCCGAGATTACGGTCTCGTTATATTAAAGAACGGGAGGTGGGGGAGGCCTTCTAGAACTGGGCTAGAATCCTTTTACCTTATTTCCACACCTAAGCAATAGGGATATTCCCATTAAGTGAACACACGTATACCCACCAGAAAGAGTGGCGGGCGTGCTTTGAATTATAACGGAAACTAGGTCTAATTCGATGAAATTCACCGACGGTGAAATCGTTCGTTTAGCGCTTATAGTGTATATGGAAATATCAGTTCTGTCGGAGGGTCGTCTCATACTCCGCTGACCAACAAGGAAGTGGATGGCATACAAAATGACAAGCGTTTTAGTAATAGTAGTTAGGAGGCTCTCGGCGATGAGTTTGCCGGAGAAGAACTAAACGGCCTCATCTACCGACCTGAACTCTTCAACTTGGAGAGAGAACTCAGTCATTTACTGATATCCGGACCACCACATCCACTCCAAGCACCACATTGGCTTGTTTTTACGCGGCAGTGCTCCATAAAATGATAATTAAATGAGAAAAGTGGCCACTTCCATGTAGGTCATCGACTACAAAATCAGGTTGTGCATCCGTAGAGCACAAGGATAGGTGGTGGCAGGAAAATGAAGCGGTTCTCAGGCAATGATTCGTAAACTCATTAATATCTAGGACACTTAATCCCAGCTTATCCTTCAAGTGGGAAAGAACTGACTCCCTTGAATTATTCGAGTAGCCCTCCCACAAGGGTGTTTACCTTTCAAATACACAAGCAGAAAAAAGGGCCTCAGCAACCGTGCTACGACGCGGCGGAAATCCCTCGCGTCAATTTAAGCTGGCAGATGAATTCATGCAGATGTTATTGTATACATCTTGAAAAGAGATATTTATAGCAACGAGAAAAACGGAAACATTATGCCAGGTGTAAATCGCACATCCTCCTACCCACCTCCCATTCCATAATGATGGGGTCGCAAAATCCTTATAACCCGGGATGGTGGACAGTGAGTACGCGCCCAGCATTGCCTCCTGCAAATAAAAAGCTAGTGTGAAGAGAAGAGACGACCCTCCTTAGTTCCTTCCGGTTGTCCCGGAGTCCACGGCAATTTCAATAAAGGAATTTGCCCTCTAGGTCTCTTTGCTCGGAAAACCTCTGCGTACCTCCTTTAAAAAGAAGATCCTCACTGGAATGAATGTATGCTTCCCGGAGGCAGAACTCCGGGCGTCTTTAGCCAAACAAGACGCTAAAGGAGCTGTCGCCTTCGAATACTTATTGGGGGAGGTTGGGTTCTCTACTCGAGTCTTTTTTTCTCTCTGCCTCAAAACTTTCGGTGGACATGGCGGTTTCGGAGGCGGAAGTCTCTCTTTTGGAGAGTCTCGCGTCTCTAAGTCACCCACTCCAGCCTTAGGTAAGTGTGTGTGGGGAGAAGAATGTAGGAGCTACAGCAGCAAAGGAGCCATCGCATGTCCATAGGCACTAATCTTGGCCGCTTTGTAAGAGTCCGACAGATTTGCCAGTAGGCTCCCCTCCAAGAAACGGATCACCTTTGGCTCTCTACCAGTCAACGTATCTAATGTTATTCTCTCTCTGATCAAAGATGTGGCCTTTGGTCAACATGCTGCCATCTGTGGAGCGAATAACTAGAAATCGTTTGAAGCCAGGGGATTAAAAAATTCTAGTTAGTCTTTTAATGATGGCCCTCAACATAATAGAGACTCCGTTCAGCGCACTTGCGACTTTGGTCTTTGTCTGGGCCTTCCCACCAGTGGGAACCTCAGGGCTGGAGGTGCCGATCTTGGCCTAGACTCTTTTAAAAGCGGCCTGGACCCGTCCGTCCCCCGAGGTACCAAGGAGGAAGACGAATCCTTTTTCCTCATTGATTTCTTTCTCTTGTTTTTTCTTCTTCTTTGGATAGGCATGTTGACAGTAAACACTTTTCTCCCCCCCCCCCTCCCCCCGGAAGGGGCCTACAGGGCTTCCATTTAAGGGTCGGCCAGATTTTTTTCCAAAATGAAAATTTTGGCCACAAAGGTGGTGCCAGGCGGGAGAAGGGGTCCGTCTTCTTCTTCTTGAGGGTCTTTCTGGATTCCGTACCGCCTGATAACGGCTTTGCAGAGTTGCAATGGGTGTTTTACACCGAACTAAGGTTCACCCCCGTTGGAGAAACCTGCAACCTGGGCCAGAGTCACCCACGGGACCATCTTCACCTCAGTAAGGGCCTCCAACTGGCCTTCGCCTTTAAGATGTCAGGTATCCCGACATGTGTTTTTTAATGGCCTATGGTGGTCATTAACGTCACTCGGGTCGGCAAGTCGACGTGCATTGGGAAGATAAGGAAAAAGGGGAATCTCCTTATCTATCGGTGAGGTGTTGTACGATGAGAGCCCTGAAACAAAATTAATAGTTAAAAAACTAGTGAGTGTATAGGAGAGCTGGAGGAGAGAGGGAGAATGGATTCGTTATGTTTTTACTTTACTTGTTTTTGTCATACTCATTGGGTTGATTTTCAGGAATATACAAATTTTTAAGACAAAAACAAAGCTGACTCCATCTGTGAACGTTCCGTCTAGCTCGATTTCATCGGCGAAGGAACCAGAAACCTGATAATTGCACCATGTGGCTGGTTTCCAGTAACCACTGCGGATGCCCGTTGGTGCAGACAATGGGCAGGTTGTAAACAACACGGACAGTGTGTAGGCGCATGTGATGTGCTCTATGTAGATGGACTACGTGCATACCCGCAATGAACTGTACGCTGAAGATATATCGCATCTCAGCGGTTGAGGTAAGAAGGCTCTGGTCGACTTAATTGAAAAGTATACCCTCTAGATGCTGAAGGTTGTAAAAGCCTTGCCTGTTTGATACTCGTTGGGCACAATACGGCTCGAGTTTAGTCCACTATGGGAGGAAAATGAGACGCGTAGCAGCAATGGTAACGCTTATAAATAGCGGGGGAACTAGCAAAATAGTTTAAGAATTGGCTCACTGATCGTAAGCAGAGTAGTCATTATGGACAAGCGTCAGAATGGACCCCTGTGAGTAGTGGAGTTCATCAAAGTTCGGTTTCTAGCTCTTTGCTTTTTATTATAGGATAATGGTGTAGATGATAACATGCTGTCAAACATTTCTAAATTTACAGATGACAGTAATTTAAGAAAAAAAATAATAACTGAGTAGGAAGTTTTATTACTTCAAAATGATATTGATAAGTTAGCACAATGGTGTCCAGAATGGGAACTGTCCTTAAATCATGAGACGTGTAAATTAATACATGTGGTTCATAGAAGCCCAAGGGCAGAATATAAACCTTTTGATACAATAATTACAGTAATTGATAATGACAAAGATCTTGGAGTATATATTGAAGTGGGAAAGAAAGCAATAGAGCTTCTCGGCTATATTAATCTTCAATTTAGTTCTAAAAATAAAACTACTATTTTTGATATATATAATGAATTAGTAAGACCACATATAAAATATTGTGCTAAAGTTTGGTCAATATATTTACAAAAGGATATTGATAGATTGGAGAAAATAAAAGCTATGGTCAAAATTTGATACCGGATTTACGAAATCATAATTATGACATGAGAATAAAAAGGCTAAACTTATTCAGTCTAAAAACAAGACGATAGAGAGGACAACTAATGAAATTGTTCAAAACTTGAAAGGAATAAATAATGTAGAATATTCTACTTGGTTCAAAATAAGCACAAATTATACAAGAAATAATAACATAAGGATCCTTCCAAATATACTTCGAACTAGTTTATGTGGAAGTTTTATTTTCCTATAAAATTGTAACCATCTATAATCAGTTACCTGAAGTAGTGTGGTGTCCCGTTAGTTCAGTTAAGACTTTTACAACTAGACTGCACATAATAATTAGAAACATTAGATAAGAAATGACAAGACATTGTATGAAAATAAGAAAAATGAGAGCATGTTTAAAGTTTAGATTAGTATTAGTAAGATATTATTATTATTATTTCATTATTATTATAATTATTTTAGTATTATATTACTATTGTATTATTATTATTATTATTTAGCATATTAACCAGCTATCGTAAATTTTTTCTGTTCTTCTTTCTTAATCAAACTTTCTTGCACTTTTATATTTCTCAAAAATTTCCTATAGAATTATTAACATCTGCAATCTGGAATAGTACTGTCCAATAGTTCATGTGAGACTTTTACAAATAAACTGAACCTAGTAAGTAAAATCTTTTGATTATAAATCAATGTGTGTTGATTAGAAAAAAGAAAAAAAAGAGCAGTTTGTAAGTTTAGATTATTAAGTAGTGTTAGTATTTTTATGTATATATTAATGTGTTCCTGCTTTTCCATTAGAATTTCGGGGTCGTGTCTATTTTAAAACATTACCAGTTATATATTTCACTTTTTCAAGCACGGAAACACGTTTGAGAGGTGGGTGGAAAGAGATTTCATATTTACTAACCTATGCCTTTTACGTAGTATTGTATATATTTAGAATCAAAACATACGTACCTCCATTGTAATGTACCGAATGGTCTCTTGAATACTTTCTTTCCTTGTAACTCTTCTATGTGCAAGCTCACAAACTCTTCTTTGTGTTAACTCTCAAACTCTTTTTTTTGTGCAGAATTTCACTCTCTTCTTTGTAATATAGCTTAAACTTTCATTGTGCGAATTCTCAAAACTTCTCTCTGCGAACTCTCTTCTTTGTGAGAACCATCAAACTTTTCTTCGTGCGAACTCTTAAATTCTCTTCTTTTTTTAAACTTTCGAATACTCTTCTTTGAAAGAACGCTTTATTTTGGGGGGCAAAATCACGGACTCTCTCGTGTGTGTAAACGCTCAAACTTCAATGTTTCGGCGGACTGGAAAATCGCGTGCAATTGTAATCCTATTATTCACAGATGTGAGATTCATATTTGGTCCTCTTATCTTCATTAAGAGAAGTTGAAATCTAACAAACTAATATTGCTTCAAAGCATCAGGTTAATAATTTTCTAATTGTGTATAACAAAGCCAGCCAAGGAAGGCTAAGATTAATATAACCTGTAATAACATCGTTTAGCTTAGAGGTGTGCAGGGTGGATCGCAGACCCTACGGAACAAATTCATACAAAGAGAAAAGATTCAGAATAGAAGGACTTTCCTCCTAAATGTAAATCGACGACTAACGAGGTGTCCCTTACCCCTACAGGGAGTGTGTAAGGAAATAAATGTAAAGAAAGTAGTGAAGATGGTGTGAGTGAAAGTATTTGGAAGATATATGCCCAAATCATCCTGCAGAATTTAAGGCCTGGAGGAAACAATGCGAGCGTTGAGCCTTGGAGTTCAGAAGATCCTCCAGTTTTCTGCTGCACCAGACACCCTACTGCGGGTGGAAGGTGGGAAGCTTCGAAAACGTCCTGATTGATGCTGCAACAAAACTCCTAAATCCCAAAACAACAAAGGCCAGACTTTTAAAATCTTTCTGAATTAAATAAATCATAAAAACTTTCCCTCGTTTGTTTACTCACATATTTTTATTTTAGCTAAAACCATCAAAGTATTTCCAACTAAAATATTGTAAGAGATCTGTAAAGAAATTTTCAAAGCTAGAGACACTTAAAATGTCTGGACAATATACAGGGGGGCAAAATTTTTTTACTGCATTATTGGCTTTTAATGACCTTAATGCCATTGAAAAGCCAAAAATACTATTTTGAGTTGTTTACATTGTTCTAAATTTGCTGAAAATTGTTTGAAGATAGTTTTATTATTGTATAAGACTTTTCAAAGATGTCGTAAGGTGTTTTTTTATCTTTAATAAAGATTAGGCTTTATTTAAGCTAGCAATGCTTTAGGAAATATCCACAAAAATGGTTTTGGTACTACATAAACTGTGTGAAAAACAAAGTTTGCAACGTGTGAATATTGCTTCATTGTAATATTTATTTCAGAAAAGACTACTTTTAAATGTAATAGATCAGTATTTCTTTTAGAAAAGGGGGTATTTTAAATTATAATAGACCATTATTTCTTTCAGAAAATGCTGAGTTAAAATATATTGGATCAGTATTTCATTTAAAAAAGGCGGATTTGAAATTAAATAGATCAGTATTCCTTTCAGATAAAGCTGATTTGAAATGTAATAGATCAGTAGTTCTTTTAAATAGGCTAAATTAAAATGTAATATATCAGTTATTCATTCTCTGTCTGTTTAAATTGTTTTAAACTTGCTGCAAGCCTTTTTTAAATAAGTTTCGTAATGCCTAGGCCTTATTCAAGCTAAGAATGCCTTAAGAAATGTCCACAAAAATGGTTTGGGATGTCACATGAACTGTTTGAAGGACAACATCTACAACGTATGAATATTGCTTGATCTCTCTCGTCTTGAAATTGCCATGAGTCATTTCTGGACAGAATTGTTAGGGAGATGCGATGTGGGTTCTTAATTGCATAATAATATAATATAACAATGGCTTGATCGCAAACAAAAATGCATTCCTTCTGCAGTAATTCTTTGCTCATCTTTGATGACCTCATAATGAATAACAGTTAATTTATACAAAAGGTTTCTTGAGAGAGATATCTATATATATATATATATATATATATATATATATATATATATAGAGAGAGAGAGAGAGAGAGAGAGAGATATAAGTATAGTCTAATGATACGATGCCCTTTCTTGATCTTCTAGTCACCCATGATAATGAACAGAGAAAATTTCCAATAACCCCTTACCGAAATTAACCTCGCAGGTCTGGGCTTTAATTACTTTAGTTTCTGTGATTTTGAGTACAAAATATCCACACTAAAAAATCTTACTACTCTAACTTCCACCTGCCATTAAATTCATAATGATTTTGTTTTTACCCCAAAATGATTTATAAAGAATTCATTTCCTTCGAACTTGTATGTTAGAGTTTTTAAAAAGTAGTTGTTTGAATAATTCATTGACCACCCCCCCTCAACTCTCTGTAAATGTTCCTAAGATGCCCCTATATCTGGTAATTTCATAGGTGTTTTTTAAACGATAGTTTTTATAGAAAACTTATTTATTTTTAAAAGATTTTCACCAAATTAACCTCAAAATAGTTTTTATAAACAAATCATCAGTAAGAAGTTTCTTCACCAATAAAGATCCTATTTCTTTGGGGTTCCGGAGTGATGTTGTTTATTTTTTTAAGTGTCCGATTTGTACTAGCGCCTCTTACATTGGCAGCACTATTAGGTCTCTTGGAGCCAGGTTTCTCTGCTTATATGGAAATTAGTTGGCGCTCAGGCAAATTATTGAGTAGAAAGGAGAAGTCTTCCATTAGGGAACACGCCTTAAACTGTAAGACCGGTATTTCTATTGCTAATTTTAAAGTACTAGCCTCTAATAACAACCTTCAATGCCTAAGAAAACTTGAAATATTATGTATAAAACACTAAAAACCTACTCTCAATGAAGATTTTAGGGCAGTACAATAATTAATTACCTAAAATTTATTAAAAAAAGCAGTAACAGCAGAATTCGCGGCTCGTTTTCATCAGTCATTGGTGCCAAGGGCAGCAGCCGCGTTCTCGAAGAAACTCCTTAGGTTGTCTAGTCGATCGTCATTAACTTGATTGACTACTGCCGCAGGTGGTGAAGGTAGTGCCGTGATTTATAGTGAGACATGATCCTGAAGGGCAACATCGCTGACCTGTCGTATGTCTGCGATGACGGAGGCCTGAGTTTGAAATTGTAAGCAGTCGTATTTTAACTCACTTCTCCCTAACTTCAAAAGCATTGTGGTTGGACTTTGGTTAAATTCGCTGATCCGAGAGGAAATGAAGAATTTTATGAGGATGGGTTTCATGAGAAGTTTAGAAACATAAGCTATCGAGATGGCCCTAGAATTTTCGGGGTGGTGGCTGCGTTTGCAATAAAACCCTGGATCATTTAGTTTAAAGTTCAGCACGCAAATCATAGAATATATATATATATATATATAAATATATATATATATATATATATATATATATATATATATATATATATATATATATATATCCAAAAAAGTACAGTAGCGTACGTGTAACTATAGGGATAATACTAAGGTAATAGGACTAATTAAAAATGCGAAACCAGGTTTCACCTCGCATAAATGCGATATGCGACGTGGTGCCCTCTCTTCGAGTTTATTTCTACATATGTTCAAGGAAAATCATCAAATTGATATTAATAATGCTAAAATAGTTTATAAGTCTCACAATTATATACATCGACGCTTAATTGAATCGGCACTTACTAAAGAAATTTCCAACTTTAATACTTCAGACGGCCAATTCAATACTGATAATACCCTAATAAGCAAGAAATTCATACCTCCGTTTCTCAAAAAGGCCGACACATTCTCGCATAATCCACCTTAGCGCCACTGATTTGTGTGTTTGTACGTTAAGCAACTTCTGTATCTCACTTGTTCACTAGCGATTGACAACGATGGACGTGTCCATCGAAACCTGGTTTCGCATATAAAATTAGTCCTATTAATGTGGTTTTATCTATATATATATATATATATATATATATATATATATATATATACCAGGTAAGAAATAAGAAAAAGATTGATTGGAGTTAGCACTTTCATTGTCTTAACATTTTCAAACTCACAATATCTCACAAAATAGAGAGACACCGTATTTATACAAAGCAATGTTTTCCTTATGAGGTCAGATTTTTCTAATGGTCTCTGATAAGTCTTATTAGTGAAAGAAAGATAGGACTAGATCTAAGGAAAACAGGCAGGGGCTTATACTTACACTTCTCTACTTATCCACGTGTTACCTCTCGTGATTTTTACATATATATATATATATATATATATATATATATATATATATATATATATATATATATATATATATATATACATATTAGACTAGTTCACATGTTGTTTTTGTTCCACTACAAAGGTAAAAGATTCGTGCCAAATTTTATTGTAATCGGACATTGTTTAGGGGTACCCCACGAATCAACTATTTTTCAAAAACAAACAATAAAGGAAACAAAATTTCGCAAATATGAAAATAGAAGTTCTAATATATATTTCCTTTTGCATGCACAGAAGTACAAATGCAATAACATTATTTTTGAACTGAAAACAAAAAAAAACAGTTCCCAAAGGCCCTCCTTGCTTTATTCGGAGTCCTATCGATCAGGCTTCAGGAGGGCTGTCCTTGGCCACCACCTTCAGAAGGCACTGCTTCTGAGCTTTTTCTCTGGTGATGGTGGCGTTGAAGGTGGTCATCAGGGCCACTTCCCGTTCGGCAATGTCATTGACCATCTTCACCTGGTCAAGCACCCTCTTCCTCTTTCAGAAAAGAGGATACCCCTCCCAACTGGCGGGGTTCTTAGCCAAGAGTGTGGTCAGTTCCTCTCTTTGTCCTAGGAGCAGGAGATCCCGCGCCTTTCTCGACCGGGCACTGAAGAAGCCTGAAAGAGTCTTGTTGGGATTAAAGGCCTTTCCATCCAGACATTTCAGTCCCTTCCCCTCGCTCTTCATGTTCTGGACCATGGAGTCCTTCTCTTCCTTTGTAACCATTTCGTCGAAGAGAGAGTGAGAGAGAGAGAGAGAGAGAGAACCAATCTTCTGACACGTAACAGAGATGGCGCTTGAATGCCATTAACACCACTTCAGCAACGCGCTTATTGGGGATTCCTCTGCAAATTTCCCTCATGAAGAGGAGATCGTTGTTTCAAGTATGGGAAGGAGCCATGGCCGCGTTCCACTGAATAGCGTAAAGGAGGGCGATAAGGAGGGACACCTGTTCCATGGTTCGAATTTCGTGAGAGGTCACCTGAAACTGAGACCTGAAGAGGAAAATCTTGAGAGCGTAGATTCCATTCGACATCCATCTGGCTTGATAAAACGCTCCTGGTGCCCTCAAAAAGATGTAGGAGAGAACCAAGAGCTTCTTGTAGTCGTCTTTTGGATGGCTTTCTTGTTAGATGGCACGTTTGAGCTCGCTCAAATCTGCCTCCCTTTCATCAGACAGCTCACGTGTCAGTAGAGGAAGGAAGCTTTTTAAACCATGGAGGACATCCAAGATTTATGGTCGAGGAAGTCCCACTAGGCGTGGATTCGGACGAAGAGAGAGAGACTTTATGCCCTCGAGATAGTCCATAACAGTGTTTGAAAACCTCCCCAAGGATCACTTCCAGGATGTGGTGTCTTGACAAAAACCAGAGGAGATTCCTTCCAAAACCCTCCTGAATCTTGATGCAGGTTCCTTCATTGGAAACCGTGTTCGAAGCAGTAGTATCAAACACGATTCTTTGAATGCGCGCCTCCAGTCCAGCGTCAGATACTGCCTTGAGGACTGCCTCTGCCATGTGATGCTCAGTGCCTTGGGAGATCTTGGCTACTTCCAAGAGGTACACCTTGTCCCTACTTGTGACGTGAACGGCTCTCGGTGATGTTCTCCTCCGGGTGACCGATCAACCACCACTGTTTGCAAATAGAAACAATCGCACTTGTGAAAGGAAAAATGGGAATATTGAAGTTCTCTTTTCCGTTAGTTATCGCGACTGAAAATGATAACTTTCAGTTCACCAAACAACAAGTAATGTTCGTACCAATTTGCCACCAAAAGAAATAAGAAGTTGGTGATGGCTATACACCAAAAAGACACTTCCAAAGGCCAATCCACTTGACTGACTGCCAACGTCACCTCAATAATGGACCAGGTGGCGGCCGCATGGAGAGAAGGAGAATGTGTCGATCTGGTGGACCTTTTTATCATATCTGATCAAGTTCAAATTTTATGTGGACCTATACGCCTCAAAGTGGAAAAAAATGACAACATATACATTTAAGTCTGCCACAACTTTTATATTTTCACAATATGAACTTGAACAGCCATAATATATACGAAGGGCGGTCAATAGGTTTTGCAATTCGGATATAAGGAAACGAGATATGAGGAAAAGTGTTTTATTATTTTCCAATATAACTACCCTCGACTTCAATGCACTTGCGCCACTTGTCCCTGAGGCTTTGAATTGCCGACAACCAGAAATATCCCGACTGCTGTTCAATCCACTCCTGGACGGCGAGCTGGACATCTTCATCGTCCCCAAACCAGCGTCTTCACAGTGCAGCCTTGAGCTGGCGGAATAAAAAGTAGTAGCTAGGGGCCAGATTTGGACTGTAGGGGAAAGGTGGTTAAGCTCCTCGAACCCGCACTCGTGCAGGGCAGCTTGTGCAACTCTGGCCTTGTGGACTTTAACTACGTTGAAGTCAATCATGAGGCGTGAGGTTTCTAGGGACCCAAAAGGCAGAGACCTTGGTCATGGCCAAATTGTCCTGGATGATATTGATAACACTTCCATGTGATATTCTAAGTTGTCGCTCGATATTTTCGACCTTCACCCGCCAATTTCCGAGGATCATCCTCTCCAGACGGGCCACATTGTCCTCGTTGGTCACGTCTGGCGGGCGTCCTGGACGGGGGTCATCTTCAAGGGACTCACGACCATGGCGGAACTCCCTATTCCAGCGAGCAATGGTTGCATAGGAAGGGGCGGTGTCGGTGTACACTGCAACCATGCGTTCATGGATCTCTTGCATTCTTGCCTTCCTTGGTCAAAAGTTTGATCACTGCGCGGTGCTCAACCTTCTCCATTGTTGAAAAATTTGTGACTGACGATCTGTGATCAGCTACTGCTTCTTAGATAGACGAGGCAAGGGTGTGCGGCTGCAGATCCTGACTCGTCATAACTTGTCCTAACACCCCCACAAACAGCCATCCCCCTTCCTCTGTTTTGCCCTACCGATTCGCAAAACTTATTGACCGCCACTCGTGTATATATATATATATATATATATATAGATATATATATATATATATATATATATATATATATATTTATATATATATATATATATATATATATATATATATATATATATTATATATATATATATATATATATATATATATATATATATATATATATATATATATATATATTATTCAAGAGGCAGAGAAACCTCTTGAATAAGTTAAATATTTCTGCCATACTCATGTATCAGTCTACCATGTATAAAATGTTGATTCATAATAATAACAATAGTATAGGGGGGTTTATTCTTTCGATTCTTCAGTTTTTCCTAAGCAATACTTTGGGCAAACCGGTAAATCATTAAGTGCACGCTTGACGTAACATAAATACAATATTAGGAGGGGGAAAAGCAGTAGTGCTTTCTTAGTCCATTTATCTGAAAAGTCACCCTATCAATTGAAATTCGGCTAAATTTATTTACAAATCTGATGAATTTATTCAAAGAAATATTATCGAATGCTCATTCATTAATTCCTCGCCTAATTTTAATATATCCCTCGGTCTCTTTAAACTGGCCCCTGTTATTAAAAGGCTTATTTATAACGAAATTGTCCATTTTAAATCTTAGCCCTTTGATTTATTAATTTATTATGTTTCTCGCGTTTATTTTTATGTATCCACAAATATGTGTGTATGTTCTAATTTTGTGACTTAAATGTCTACATTCTTTGCTGACAGTTAGAATTTCCGGGAGTAGATCTTGTTGATTTGGTTTTATGCTTCATACCCGTCTTTAATAATATTTTTCTATTTTGTGTCCTTTCGTTGCACATGGGCGGGGCATTACTCTGTTGTTTATCCTATATTTACCACCAAGTACTTGGAATCCGCATTTCATTTTCCTTTGGGATTTTTTGCATATACTCGTGTATATATATATATATATATATATATATATATATATATATATATATATATATATATATATATATATATATGTATATATATAAATATATATATATAAATATATATATATATATATATATATATATATATATATATATATATATATATATATATATATATATATATATATTTATGGTGGCCCGCAAAACTTTAGTAAATTCGAACTTGAGTAACTCAGTCAAATGTAATTGATTATAATGAATATTCATCTGCAACAATTAAATTGTATTCTTTATTATCTCTGAAAATCTCATCAATATAACTATACAGTTGTTCACGACCCCGAGCAAGATATAATTAGCAGGAGGCGAGAGGAGCAGTGGAATCGAGATGGCATACTACCATATTAAAGCAGGCATGTTCCAATGAATTATTTTATGGCACTGGGCTGCACTTCAAGTTTAGGAGTGGGTCGTGTCACCGTTTGTGATGCCGCCGTGAATTCAGAGAAGTAACAAAGTATTCTGAGAGTTAAATACTGCCCTCAGCTCGATATCGCTCCAGAAATGGCTAAAATGTGATTTCTAGCAGGACACTGCCCAGGCAACATGTTTGCGTACACCATACAGTGACTCCGGGAATACAACAACAGGTTGATGGAGAGGCTCCCTCAGTCTTCGATTATGAATTCTTTGGAAAACTTGGAACATTCCTGAAGGAGGTTCTAAGTAGTCGTTCCTAGCCTCCAATAAGCAACTGAAGGCAGTCTTCACCAAGGAGTGGACAAACTCGCATCATATACCTCAATTGTCTCGCATCTTCGTGTAGAACATGCCTCGAATAATAAAGGGTATCATCACAAAAAGGGATTTTAGACACGCTACTGAGCTTCTTGTATTAGTTTTGTGTTGCTGTTATTAATATATATATATATATATATATATATATATATATATATATATATATATATATATATATTTATATAGGTCGGGTTTTTATAGTCTAAGAGTCCAATCATCAAATTCGTTGGTCCATCAATTATCTTGGAATCTTGCCTCATGGTTTGTCGAGCTCCACTTCAAGTATATTATAGCTTCCACTATATCCTGAAGTTTGCTTTGTTCAAAGGGCCCTATTTTTTCTCTATCCTTAATGAATGCGCCTTGTTCCCCTTTTTTAGCAACGAGAGATGTATGCATAAAATAGAGATCTTCAGACATGAAGTCTAATTTAGAGGCCCATTTGAATATTGCTTAAGTTTGAATCCATTTTTCGTTCCTATATTTTAGCAAGTACATTCTTTTATTTGCATGCCATATTTAAATAAAACAAAAACTTATTGTAGATAAATGTTTTTTTTTTATAATAGTCAATGAAAAGCGAATGCAAGATTATGGCAACATGGATAATTCATGTTTAAATGATTGCATAGGCATTTATTTAAATAGGCCTACACTCCGAAAATTTTTAAAAGTTTTGGCAAACGATTCTAGATCAAACTAGAACGTTCGAGTAAGATAGGTTAGCTATCCTACTCGTGATACATTGTAAAGATCGGATGCATCCAATCTTTACATTATATCATGAATTAATGAATGTTTTATTCTTGTATTAAGCAGCTTATCCTTATTTCCACTATTCAATTTTAGTATTTTATGAAAACTATAAATTTAAACTCTTTATTATCTTAGTTTCTTAGTGCCGATGATGAGGCTAGGACCTCGAAACGTTCAAACCCAGATAAATAAAAATGCTTTTATCGATAGCGTACTTGTTTTTCACTTTCATATATATATATATATATATATATATATATATATATATATATATATATATGCCGAGTAGAGGATGGGGCATGAAAGGGAAGATTTCCTCCTTTTGTTTTTTTTATTCACAACGATCAGATCTTGACTAACGAACACTGGATTGATAAATCAAAACCTTGTTCCAGCTTAGTTGAATGCCAAGGAAAATGATCAGTTTAGGCAAATCAGGTTACACGCACTCTCGATCTGGCCACTTATGATTGGTCGGTTGTGAAATTTGGGACCGACAGTGAAATCAATTGGATAAAGGCAGATATCAGAAAGTGAGACTTAATTCAGGCATATATTGGATGCACCCAATTTGTTGAATTGGTTACAGCCAATCGTAAGCGTATTTCGTGGCGACAGACTAACTGATGCTCAGTGACAGTTGATGCATTCATAATGGAATACTTCAACGAAATTTTGGACACCATAGAGACTTGAGGAAAAAAGGAGAAGAAGAAGGAGAATTATATACACGGAGAATATTAGAATGGCATTCACTCAGCTGGGTTTAAACAATGTCTATTGGTAAAAAGAACAAAATAACCAAACCCTAGATTATTATAGCTTAAAAATTGCCTAGGAATTACTAGTTATCTTTATATGTCTTGAAGAAAATTCAGAACAATTTTAAAAACTTACAATTATTTTTCATGTCTTCTAAAAAGGGCAATAGTTTCTTGATAATCTTATGGTTTCCGCCCGTTTCTTAGAATTTATTGAATAATCAATTTTCCTTCTGTTTCAAATAAAAGTTTATCTATGTTCATTGAATAAAACTAATTAAGCTTTGCAGCAATGCAATATTTGTCGTCATTTGAGTGCGAATCTTATTTTTTAAAGCCAAATTGTGATGTATACGCTGCATAACTGTGAAGAGTTCAAAGGTGAACGTATCCAGAGGAATACAGCCCTGATTAACAGCCAATAAATTGTTTTTCTGAACGAAATGCGAGATACGCTAAGGACTCTTGGTTCGAGCTATTGCCTCATCCGCTATTGAATTTTAAAATATCTTCTACGATTTATCATTTATTTTCCTTAGAAAAGTAAGATTTATAATGAAAGATTTTATGATAAGGTTGTCCTCGAAGACGGAATAAATAAGTTTTTTCTTTAAGGCTCAAGAAGTTTAATTCCTTCATTCATTTTCGTTCTTGTTCTGTTCTCGACTGGATCTTGCGCAATTAGATAATCAAGAAGTTTGAAATATCAATAATGAGAGTAATAATAAGATTCAGTTTTGTATTGTACTTTTCAACTCTATAAGTCCTCACAGAGCTCATAGCGTATGTATACAAGTATGAAAAGGCTTGAGAGAATAGGTGGGTATATATATATATATATATATATATATATATATATATATATATATATATATATATATATATATATATATATATATATATATATATATATATATATATATATGTATATATATATATATATATATATATATATATAATATATATATATATATATATATATATATATATATATATATATATATATATATATATATATATATATATATATACGTGTGAATTTGGGCAGTATATTTTCATTATAGCATGTTTTATTAAAAGCGACCGCTTTTAATAAGAATTAAAATGGACAGATGGTACCTCTTAAACCCCTGAAGAACAGAAATACGGATAATGAAGATATTATAAAACTGTTCTACAAGAATACTATGAGCACAGAACACCAAACAGATGAAAGATCCATCAAGGACATTATAGACCGAGGAATAAAACCGAAAAATGATAGAAGAAAACACCAAAATTCTAGACTATGCTCCCAACAGGCGTCAACTGCTCTTCCTTGAAGCTATATATATCTAAGAGAAGCTATCGAATTTAAACATACAATCTAACTCCAATGAAATCCTGCCTAGCGCAAGAAAAGCTAACAGAGGGACAGGTTTACTCAGAGCTCCCCCTAGCCACTAATCCCCTCTGGCAAGCAGCTTAATCATCCCCCCCTCTCTGGCTACCTACTTCTCCCACTTTTATCACCTGGATCCAACCTACCTATACGTGTATACCTTTATTCATAATTTTTTTAATACATTTTGTAACATATATAAACTGAATACTTTGTAATAATTCCCTACTGTAACTCTGAAGATGATACTCGATGTATCGAAACGCGTCAGTTATATTAAAGAAAGTGCTAAATTACATTAATTTACTTCTACCTTTGGCAAAATAACAAGCATCAGTCTCCGATGAACTTCGGTACGCTTATCCACAGGTTAAACAATGAAGAAAGGGCGAATATAAGACAAATCGAGAAGATTGAAAAAAGAATTATTAATTCGAAACTAGCGGTCGCTTTTAATAAAACATGATCTAATGAATATATATATATATATATATATATATATATATATTTATATATATATATATATATATATATATATATATTGTAGAGATATACGATACAAGTTCGATAAAAGTGGTAAATTTAAGAGACAGTTATTCCTGACCTCTGCTCAAAAGGCCTACCCTCCGAGGGTGTATTTATAAACAAACAAGTCAAAAATTTAAACAGTTGATCTTGTATTACGCTCTCCCAGAGTGGCACGACGCCAAGCACGGCTGAATTGATATCCACTTCTGTCGATTTAACATGATATCCAGTTTCCCTAAGTTCAAAATGTCTAGGAAGAGAAATAACAGACGCCCAAAAACAGGGCACCCACGGGTCTCCTCTTGCTATCCCCCTCCCCCTCCCATTACCCCATGGGAGTAATTCTAGTATAAAACTTTTAGTCAGGAGAAAAAGAGGGCTTTTTTGTTTCGTCACGACACCGATAAAAACTTGCTGGGATAGAATTCCCCCAGCAAGTTAAGAAGGACTTTCATTTTGGGGGGCAATACCAGATTGCAACAAGCATAATCGGCACAGTTCGATTACCAAAGTTGGCCAAGTAATCTTACCCTATCTGAGTTTGACACCCCAAACTAGATAGATTTCTCTCCCAAAAGCGAAGCTCTACAAGCGAAACTAAATCGCTAGAAAATCATACAGCCATTTCAAGCCTCGTCTGAGAAAACCTTTTCAAGGTCATAAATGCCCGACGCATCGCCTCTTCAATCGGCGTTTTGTTTTGGTCCCTTCTACTCCATCGCCTCAAAATTCCGCGTGACGTCATTCGTCCACCTCTCGTTTGAAGTAACGCCGTATATTGAAAAGAAAATAAACTACACTCACGACGCCTCTCCTGACAAGATTCGAATGAAGGTATTTCGTTTGGATTCTCTGGGTAAACCCCATTACCTTATGTGAGTAATCAATTCTTTTCATATCCTCGTTCCTTTAACGTAGATTATTTGTATATCTCAAACACAAATTTTTTTTAACCTAAATTGTCTTCCTTCAAACAAACCAGAAAGCAAGTGTCGGTAACGGGACTTAACAACCATTTTTAAGTTGTATTTTGTACGTGTATATATTAATTTTGTTGGAGTTGATTAATGTACAGTAAAGGCCCATTTTGGTTGAAGTATTTAAATTATCCTTGAACGAATGCGTTGGCAGTATTTAGTATATTAAAGAGAGAACTCCCCTTTATATATATTCATAGAATAAAAATAAGAAAAGCGCTCTTAGAGATCGATCCTGAAGCGATCACTGGAAGTACAAACGTCTGCCCCACTTTATTAATCATAATAATAAAAAAAAACTCGGCTAACCCACGATATATATATATATATATATATATATATATATATATATATATATATATATATATATATATATATATATATATATATATATATATATATATAACACCCTCTCTCACTCTGTTTTCTCTCACCTTCTCTCTCTCTCTCTCTCTCTCTCTCTCTGATACCTCCGCCCGCCTTGATATAAATTTGATTGAGGAATGATAATTTGATAAGTACCAGTGGCACCAAACACCAGCAATTTTTTATGGAGATGAAGAAAAGTGTGATCAAGATTATGAAGTATTAGTGATAGATCAGGAATGATTATAATAGAAGTCTAAAAACCATCAGCCGCTCAAGGAAGGTAGTTAGTTCTGTACTTTTAATGAGCGGAATCAGTGGAAGGGATATGTTACTCGTAGTCTTCTGTGTGATGACTACGAAAAACAAGCCCGATTACTGTTTGCAAGTATCGATTCTCCCAATGAAAGATAGCTGTTCTGCACTGATTAATAGAGTTTAGGGTAGGCCACCTACTCTGATTTTATGTTTTGGAAAAGTCAATTCTCTTCACAGAGATGCTTTAAGACGAAGTGAGTCCCAATTTCTCTCGTTAATTGTTTTTTGTTTTTGTTGTTAGCTCGTTAAATATTTGAAAATAAACTGTACAATTTGATAATAGCTTGAGCCTGGTTTGATAAATTTGATAATAGTTAGGGTTTGAAGGGAAGCTGCACGTTGCAGTCCGAAATTGATTTGATTAATTCGACTGCGTACAACGGAAATAAAGATCCCTGCCAGGAAATTTATGAGAGTCAAGATTAAACCAAAACAAAATAAAGAAGCTAAGCACTTACATTATTCGCGCAAAGTGCCTAAACTAACTTACCGCTAATTGACAAACACTTTACACTATTTAACTTAATAGAGAAGTTATTTTGAAAAGATAATTGCTTGAAATATTATTTATGCTGAAACACCACACCGCTTGAGCACCTGCTTCTATTGTTGGTCGTTTTAACTGTACGTTTTAAAATTGTTAACTGGCTAATGGATTCCATCCAACCCTACCAGAGGGGGGTATGATCGAGGAAAGGTGTGCTTCCATTTATTTCACAAGTCATACGGTGCTCAATACGAGGTGATTGCGCCGCAATATCTGTTTAATAACTGTTAAAAACGATTTGTTAATTAATGAGTGAGTGATGTGAGTGATGAGGTGACTGTGCAGGAATGATTGAAGCGATGAATAGATCAAATAATAGAGCGATGGCATGGTGATTATGCAGTGCTGATTGAAATAGGTAAATACACATCAGAATATTGGAGACTTATCTACAACTTGTGCAGGAGTTATGTCTCTTCTATGTAACGAATGATTCCCCTGACGGGGTGGATAT
This sequence comes from Ceratothoa steindachneri, assembly GCA_963969495.1. NCBI lineage: Eukaryota > Metazoa > Arthropoda > Malacostraca > Isopoda > Cymothoidae > Ceratothoa > Ceratothoa steindachneri. The sequence goes on along the minus strand of OZ018324.1, from coordinate 161,533,446 downwards.
TCTCCGCTGTTATTGCTGATCTTACGAAATCCAGGGTTCTTCCACCATCGAAGTGAAGGTAATGTTGTCGGAGCTCTCCAGAAGTCAGGCATTCTGCAATGAGATGTTTGTAATTGTGAGAAGTACAATGCTGTCGACACAGATACTTCCTTTCGGCGCGTAAGTCATTGGGGATTCCATTTCGATAAGCTTGGGAAGATGCGTCGCATCTTATTTCGGTCGTAGAGTTCTGCTCATCTAGCTGTCCAGACTTCTCGGATGGCGGCTCGTATGGCGACGATGTAGTCTTCGCAGTGGATTGCTTGTTCGGCCTAAGTCTTTATCCTCGTATCGGCACTCTCATTCCCGCTGTCTCCTACGTGTGATGTAGCACAGCAGAAGGCTATTTTTCTTCCATCGCAAGCTGCTCTATATATGTTTTTCAGGGGCGGATCCAGGATAAAAATTTAGGAGGGGTACCCTGAATTCCTCCCTCTGCGGAGTCTGAAAAGGGACATTGATAATTAATAATGTTTATCTTACACAGCAATGATAATAAATAACAGTATATCACACAGGTGTAAGGACTAACTCTCTCAGATCCAATTTTTTTCCACACCTAAGTAAATTATGAATTGAATTTATTTGGACGTTAGCTAAGGTATAATACTGAATTTAATTTTTTAGATTTACCTCTATTGTAGACATGTATCATATGAGATACATTCGCTCGCAACGGTTTGAAAAACTGTTTATTTATAAATTTATATATATATATATAATATATATATATATATATATATATATATATATATATATATATATATATATATATTTATATAGAAAAAGTTCCAAGACAAATTGGTGCGGTTAATGTAGTGGCATTATTAGACAACCATCTCTCGCATGTATTTGGCTAAGATAACCCTGTGATTATATTAATAAAAACGGTCTTCTACGACGGTAAACGAGACAAGCATAAAGGGGATGCTTTGAAAAGTGCTTTGGGGGGGGGCACTGTAGAAGTATTCGCTGAGTGCTGTCTTCCAGTTCGAGGACGAAGGGCGTCATGTGCTGGACCTGAAGTAGAACAGTTGTCTAATAATGCCAATACATTAACCATACCAATTTGTCTGGGATCTTTTTCCATATATATATATATATATATATATATATATATATATATATATATATATATATATATATATGCCGACTGCACTGCATGTTTCAATGCCTAACATTCGGCGGTGAAGATTGATGCTGCCCTTGATAGAGTTACAAAGTGCATGTAATTGCCTGATATCACCAAGGATCTTGTTCCAACTCTGTATTTTTATCCACCTGTATAGTGAATTCCCGGGGGCGTTGCAGCATGGGTAGGAATTGAATTTTTATTTCCATGGGTTGAGTTGGGGGACGTTCCACTATGTTGCTATGGCAAACTTTATAGTTGATTTCCAGAATTGTATTTGTGGAAAAACTAGTAGATAAATGAAGTTCATCCTTACCCCAATCTCCTACATACATAGTCGTACACTAGCTCCAAATAGGTGCACCGCGAAGAAGGTGTCCATTTGGCCGTTTAAAGCATGCGTTATGTTCGGCGAAGCTGGAATCTCTCGATGCTGACGAAGAAGCGTAGTGTGATTTCCGGCCTACGGAAGTCCAGTGGTATCTCTCCTGTGTCGCATTGCAGGCTCAGGATTGGTGAGGATCGAAAGGGCCAGGTAGTCATACTAAGGCTTTCATTGGCCACCGTCTTTATAAGGGCAAGGTGTCTTTTGCACCCGTACTCCAATTTGGGGCGAATTAAGGAGCAGTATAGGATGAGAAGATTTTATCGATCCACTCTCCATTTAGGTTGGGAAAAGTGTGCGCAGGTCGTTCTTTGCCATTAGCAGGAGTTTGTAATAGTTCTGATGTGGGATTCCCATGTAAGCTTACTTTCGAATGCCAATCCCATGAGTCTACAGCTCTTGCCAACTGTAAAGCAATTGGGATTAATGAATATGCTTAGATAACTCTATTAGGATTAATGAATATGCTTAGATAACTCTATTGGGATTAATGAATATGCTTAGATAACTGTATTATTTGCCCGCTTTAAATTTAGACCATAGAATGAGGATTTGAAGGGATTGCGTTCAACGAAAACGAGGTTCGTTAGAAGGGGCACGATACGAAAATGAAAAAGGAGCAAGCGTCGGAAATAGATAATTTAGATTAGGAAACAGTGTAAATATTTATGGGATGAAATAAACTTGGAATATTTATACACAGTATTATTTAAACTTAACAATTAAATAATTTATATAAATATATATTATATGGCTGCGACTTATTGCGCATACCGAAATTAATACATATAAGTAAGAGCAAAGGAGAAGATTGGAAATACAGAAATGAGAATTGCAATTAAAATTAATACAAATGAAAGATATTTAGATGAGTGTGTATTAATTTATAGACATACGGGCCTGATTACGAGTGGTATAAACACAAGTGATAAGACAAAAGGGCAAAATAGTATAGCCACAAGTGGTATGCAGACACGCGTTATAACCCTACGGGGTATTGGAAATACAAATGAAAAAAGAGAAATTACATTCTGGACCCTTGGACATTCGAAATAACTTTGATCATAGGAACATTATTGGTAACTAACTTTGCCTGACGATGGAGAAAACACGAGTTGCTTTGGGTTCGCAAGAGATACAAAAAAAAGGACCTTAACACTGATTGGTTAATTTAAAATCCGTCAGGCAAAAGTTGTGATTGGTTGGGAACAGCCGTACAAAACTTTTCTGGATGAACAGAATCGGACTCTATATGCAGTACATGAGTGCCGTACGCAAAATGAGTAAGTTCTTAAACAGGGAAAAGCCAAAAGTCCTTTTAGGATTTTTTTGTAGTAGCTGGCTAAGATAACAGCTGCTAAAACTGCTATCCACTATTTCTAGAGGTAGAGATCGGGTACCCTAATACACCCACTACGGCGTCAAAAGTGAATCACTTTCATCTTATCGGTTGGGAGTTGGTAGCCATGTGCAGAGGTTCATCGTGTGATGTTGATGGCGAGCTGGATGTGAGGCTCTACCGCTCTATTCAGGAACCTGCTAGAAGGATTTAGAAGTCGTGTGCGTATAGAGTTTGGCTGCAATCTCTTGATGAAGGCTTTCCGAGATTCAGTTTTATCTCCACAGCAAACAGGAGTAGGCTCACGACGCTGCCTTGGGAAACGCATTTTTCCTATGTGAATTAGTTTAGTTTGATGCTTCCCAATCTTACGGAAAAGGTGCGGTTGGTTAGGACGTTTTGAATAAATTCAGGCAATTTTCTACGTAGGCCTAGGTTATGGAGGGTTTTCTAAATGATGTAGTGCCATGACCTGTCGTACGCATTTTTGAGGTCAAGGAAGACAGACACTAAGTGCTGTATCTTAACGAACGCATTACATACCGTGGATTACAGGTGGATGCGGGCGTCCGCGTTTAAATGGAATTTTCGGCATTCACGTCACGCGCATTTTCACAACTTTCTAGATCAATTTACATATGCAGGAATTTAAGTCTATTAAACGGAAGTTATGAGAATCAGTTCGTCTTTACCTGGCTTTCCAAAAGCGAGAATCGTGGTCGTTCATCGGGTATCTTGGAAAGCATTTTCCTTCCATATCTTGTTGGATATATGTAGGAAGAAGCGCTTTCCACCTCAATTATGTTGGCATAGTATTGCGAATGGTACGAGAGGCGGTCAATAAGTTTTGCGAATCGGTAGGGCAAAACAGACTGTTTGTGGGGGTGTTAGGAAAAGTTATAACAAGTCAGAACCTGCACCCGCACGCTCCTGCCTTGTCTATTTAAGAAGAAGTAGCTGATCGCAGATCGTGAGTCACAAATTTTTCAACAATGAAGAAAGTTGAGCACCACGCAGTGATCAAATTTTTGACTAAGGAAGGCAAGAATACAAAAGAGATCCATGAACGCATGGTTGCAGTGTACACCGACACCACCCCTTCCTATGCAACCATTGCTCGCTAGAATAGAGAATTCCCCCATGGTCGTGAGTCCCTTGAAGATGACCCCCGTCCAGGACGCCCGTCAGACGTGACCGGCGACGACAATGTGGCCCGTGTGGAGAGAATGATCCTCAAAAATCGACGAGTGAAGGTCGAAGAAATTGAGCAAGAACTTCCGAATATCACATGGAAGTGTTATCAACATCATCCACGACAATTTATCCATGACCAAGATCTCTGCCCGTTGGGTCCCTAGAAACCTCACGCACCATGATCGACCTCAACGTCGTCAAAGTCCACAAGGCCAGAGTTGCACAAGCTGCCCTGCGCGAGTGCAGATTCGAGGAGCTCAACCGTCTCCCCTACAGTCCATATCTGGCCCCCAGCGACTACTTTTTATTCCGCCAGCTCAAGGCTGCACTGCGTGGACGCCAGTTTGGGGATGATGAAGATGTTCAGCTTGGCGTCCAGGAGTGGATTGAACAGCAGTCGGGAGATTTCTGGTTGTTGGGAATTCGAAGCCTCAGAGACAAGTGGTGCAAGTGCAGTGAAGTCGAGGGTAGTTATATTGAAAAAATAATACAACACTTTTCCTCATATCTCGTTTCCTTATATCCGAATTGCAAAACTTATTGACCGCCCCTCGTATGTTGCCTGGGCCTGAAACCATGTCACCACAAGATAGGAGAGCTGTGTAAAGCTCTTTTTTTAAATATCTCATTATAATTTCGGACTCCCTTGATAAGAAATTCAGAGGAAAAAAACTCCCTCTCGAACCGAGGTTGGGCAAACTCGTGTGTTACATTCGCTATACTTGGGACTTTAGCAAAGTATCCCCATAACCTGTTTATCACGTAAATTACGTTTCATATGGTGTTTCTGTTTTACGTTGTACATGGATGTGGTCTCAGCTGAACTTGCCTAGCACGACGCATGTTTTGCCTCACTTGGTATGGATGTGTTTTTTTGCATTTATTGTGGGAAAGTAAGCTCTCCACGAGTTTGTACACTCTCGTTTAAGAAGATATATATATTTTCATCTTTGTTATTGAACTACATATTTGTTCCCGAACTAGCCAAACGTGTGTAATTCCGCGCAAAGTATTCCGGGTTCCAACATCCAAACAAGGCTGCGACAGGGTTTGGCTCAGGAACTTGAATGGATTCGTCACCTGCTTTCTGCGGAATGGATGTGAAAATCTCGAGTGCATCGCTTGTTTCTGAGGTGTCATTCACCTGGAGGTCATCAAAGTTAGTGAGGTTAGGGAATTTTGGCCAATTGGCCCTGTCCAATCTCTAAAAGTCATACTTTAGTCGGGTAGTCTCTCAGCGGAGGAGAGCATGATTGAGAAATGGTCACTTTCGTTCATGTCATCAGAGACTGTCCAGTCGAAATTCACTAGGTAGAGCGATAATAAAGGGCCCTCTTACTGGTTCATTTTTCCCAGTTGGTGGTTTTCTATTGATTTAGATAATGCACTCCGTCTGACGTTGCAGGTGCTGTCACTCCATTTAGGATGAGCGCTATTAAGCCCCCCCCCCATTATGATAAAAGGAATAGGTAATTGTAAGATCAAGACTTGTAAGTCGACTAATGGGAGAGTTTCTGTGGGTAGGGGGTAAACACTTTTGATTGTATACTGTTTCCTGATTGCAGAGTCACGGCAATCGCTTCTAGGGGCGAGTTTAGATTAGGTGGTAGTATGGGGACATCCTGATGGGTGTAGATCTCACAGCTACACGATGTGTTGCTGTCGATTGGAGCTGCAGTGGTTATACGAGTGTATTCGGTATCCTTGGGGTGGATTTATTACTAACATAGTTTCCCTGGTTGAAGCCCCACTTAGGGCCCTTATTCACCACCAAATACTTTAGTTCTTCACAGTTGTCTCTGATTCCGGGGATGTTCCACCGGATTAGTTTCACTATTATTCTGCTTTTATTCATGAAACGAGCGGTTTGGCAATCTCAGAAGTCGTGGCGTACTTTGATTTATTAAGGACTTGTGGCCACTGTATTCTGCTGTGGGCTGGTCTTTGGGGCTCTGGAACTATTATTTGTTCCCTTGGCGGTGTTTTGGGCATCTACTGTGGGGGCAGTGCGTTAGCGCTCCATCCACAGAGCGGGGAACAGGTGAGTCATCTTCGACACTTGGAAAAAACGGAAGGTGTCGTTCAACTTTTCTGCTAGTGGTGCGCTCACGGCGGGAGGGGCTGTTCCGGATGAATCCTGGGTGCCCTCCGTTTTCCTATTGTCTACTATTTCTTGGAACTAGTGTCTGAGGTAGACGTTTATAATGCAGGGGTGAACACAGTTCTTGTTATAGGTGGAGATAAATGGCCTCTGAAAGATCTTAGGGTTCCATCCTCTCGAGATGTGGATTGATGGGGTCAGAAAGGTCCTGTGGTTCCGTTCGCGAATCTCCTTCTCGCTGGGGGTGGAGTATATCGTCAAGTCTGGGGTGCTGGTTCCTCGCGGTAGGGCAACTGCTTTGGGGGACACTCGTTTCGTTTTTGGCCATTGTATGCCCTGGAAAGGGAAGATCGTTTATGCGGTTTTCTAAGTCGCTCTTTGCTCTTCGGAAACCCACCTCTTGGATAGAAGTAGCCTCCATTGTGGGCGCCTGGAGTGCAAGCTCTTCGGGTACAGACGGCTGCTTTAGTTCTTCGACACCATAATATGAGTGTTTGTAGCTACCATGGGTATAAATAACTCCATCGGTGCAATGCTTAAAGAAAGTTGCCATAAAATGTTATTGTTCTAAAACCGAATGAATAAATTAATTTAACTATTGCTTCTTCCGTAGTATGTCTCCATAGGTTTGAATAAGGCTTCTTCAATACTACCAGTATAAATATACCATACAAATACGAACAAATAAGTTAGGATAGCAAGCTCTGTTTACTTTCCATTCAAAGAAAAAAGTTGAGCTCATTTTAATTTGCTTCATTATTTAATTTCATAAAAATAAAAATTTCATGATTAGTCCTGAAACTATGCAAAAACTATGAAATTGGCATTTTATTTATATTTGCAACACATTTCGATGTGCCATGCAATCACCTAAATGTTTTGACGCGGCTCTATCTTCATTTGTTTAATTTTTATGTTCTATCTCTGCTTTTGCTAGTCGGTAATTAATTTGAAAGGAAATATATGCATATTTCTTTTGTTTTCGGACACAAACAAACAAACTGTAGTTTTCCTACTGTTCTAAAGAACACATTTTCTCTTAAAATATTTTTCTCATGGACTTTCCCAAATTTTAATGTACCGTACCTAAATGCTGCTTTAGGTTACTGAATTTAAGCTTCTATTACTTAAAACCTTTCCAAGGTCAACACAGAATGCCCTTGGTTTATTATTATCACCGGTTCATATGAAAGCATAAGCAATAAAAGTGTCATTATATTTTCTCTTCTTATTTTTACTATGATCATTTCGTTTTGCTGCTACTCCTAAAACTAAACCGTTTTTAGGCCTATGCTCGAAATCTTTCCGTCCACTTGCCTTCGATTGTGCCTATTTCTTTTCAGCTATTCATCCATTAGAGATAAATAGAATGGTTTACTAAATATGGAACATTATAAATGAAAATTATTTCGTCCTACATCTTGAGCTGTCAAATTTCACTAGTTTAGAATTATAAGCAGAAACAGGCAATTGCTTCGCCACTTCCCCCTACGGGAAGAGCTTTCGCTTCACTACTAAGATTAAAATTTAAAATCTAAAAAAAACAGCCTTGGTTAAATTTTTAGAAATTTTCTGAACTTCACCAATTTTAATAATTTTAAAGAGGAACTCTAAATTTCCCCAATTTCAAATATCACGTTGCTAAAATATTAAGTTATAGAAGAAGATATATAAAAATAAATTTTCTGAACTTCACCATTTTTAATTCTTTGGGTTTTAAAAAATTCACAAAATTTCGATACTTATATTTATTTCTAAACTTCACTATTTTTTTTTTTGATATTAAAAAATAATTAGTAGAAATATAACTTTGATAAAAAGAACATGTCATAACCAAACTAAGATGAAATTATTATTCAAATACTCAAAAAATATCCTTATTAAATTACAAAGTTAGTGATGATGATGGAGAAGGTTGAACACCGCGCACTGATCAAATTTTTGACCAAGGAAGGCAAGAATGCAAAAGAGATCTATGAACGCATGGTTGCAGTGTACACCGACACCGCCCCTTCCTATGCAACCATTGCTCACTAGAATAGAGAATTCCGCCATGGTCGTGAGTCCCTTGAAGATGACCCCCGTCCAGGACCCCCATCAGACGTGACCAACGAGGACAATGTGGCCCGTGTGGAGAGGATGATCCTCGAAAATCGACGGGTGAAGGTCCAAAAAATCGAGCGACAACTTGGAATATCACATGGAAGTGTTATCAACATCATCCACGACAATTTAGCCATGACTAAGGTCTCTGCCCGTTGGGTTTATAGAAGCTCCACGCACCATGATCGACTTAAACGTTGTAAAAGTCCACAAAGCCAGAGTTGCACAAGCTGCCCTGCACGAGTGCGGGTTCAAGGAGCTTAACCATTCCCCTCCTGCAGTCCAAATCTGGCCCCTAGCTACTACTTTTTATTTTGCCAGCTCAAGGCTGCACTATGAAGACGCCGGTTTGGGGACGATTAAGATGTCCAACTCGCCGTCCAGGAGTGGATTGAACAGCAGTCGGGAGATTTCTGGTTGTCGGAAATTTGAAGCCTCAGGGACAAGTAGGGCAAGTGCATTGAAGTCGAGGGTAGTTACGAGGGGCGGTCAATAAGTTTTGCAATTTGGATATGAGGAAACGAGATATGAGGAAAAGTGTTTTATTATTTTTCAATATAACTACCCTTTGGAACGACTTCAAATTCTTTGGTTCTACGTTAAAAAGCAGAGGGAGGAGTTGTACTCTCTGGCTTAAGGAGTGCTCTTCTGGGTAGCTCTTGAAGCCTTTTTGTATCCTAGTCTTCTTCGAGGGGTTGCCCAACTGGAATTTTGGGTATACGAAGTGATTTTGAATGTACTTGAAAAATTGGATCTTCCTCGGGTTTTGATTCTTCTTCTCTCTCGGTTATTAAGATCGCAATTTGAGAGTCACTTGAGGGTGACCGGGTCTTCTTTTCTATTACTTGCGAAATTTCTGTTTGGCACTAGGAATGGTGGTCCAGCCAAGCTTCTTACTAAGCCTGTGAAGGATACTTCGGTATGGCACCGATACAAAACGTGATGTTTCTAAGTTGTACAAGAAAGATTTCGAAACTGGGTGAAGGACCGATCTCCTCGATCTGGTCCTCTATTGTCTCTCACCGAATAATAATCTTTTTTCATTTCTTACGGGCTTATTTATAGTCCGGCGCCCGCCCCACCTTAGGGGGACGGGGCGAGGCCACTGAGGGGAGAGCGAGGGGTGAGGGGAGGGTGTCACCGCGGAGCCCAGCTCGGCTTCTTCATCAGAGGCACCGATGACCGTCACAATCCTTGGTGTTCTTTTTGAACTGGCACCATTTTTTGTAGCGCTTTAACCGCGGGCCTCCGGACCTCGTAGGGAATCGGATCCTTTTGAGAACTGCGTAATAGCCTTTAGTGGTTTCCTTGGCACAGCAGCTCACTCCCGACTACCTATGCGGTAGGGAGATCAAAGGGTAGGCCGTTTGACTGTTAGTCAGCCGGCTAACGTTCCCACGCCTCTCCTCATGTGGCTCGATTCTCTCGCTCTCTCCGAAGTGGGACTTTAACGGATATATATATAAATGGCCCTCTGGATGCATATACGTAATACTTTCACTACAGTCAATTTCCTCCAAAGGTTAGTCCGGTAATTATTGAAAGTTTTGAAGGTCGTAAGTTCATAAATCAGAATAAGTGAGAGCACGCTAGTTTTTGGTCAGCAAACCTTGTCTTTTCTGCCGGAAACGAACAAAACAAGAAGCCTATTCTTGTGACACGGCGTGGCCTATAGTTTAAAAGGCCTGCTCTCTGTGATAGTTGTAAAATAATTGTTTTTTTGTTCTCCGTGAATATTATGGTCTTTTCGAAGATATAATTGATTTTTATCAAAATTACGGCCTAATTAATTCGTAAGTAACATTTTTGTGAACGTTGCAGGAGTAAGGATGAAATAGATTTAACGAGAACGATGCTGCAATACCAGTTAAATTTGAGGATTCGAAAGCCCAAGAAAATGTAACTTACCGGATTAATTTTTACGAAATACTTAAAACTAAACGTGCTTAAATAACTTAATACCCATAGCCTTCTATATTGTAAATTTCTATCATCATCCCGAACTCTATAATTTAAGAAAGGGATTTTTTTGAGTATTTGAATAATAATTTCATCTTAGTTTGGTTATGACTTAAGTATATTTTAACTCTTTATCAAGGTAATTTCTAAGAATTTCATTAGAGTTTGAAAAAACAAAATAGTTTAATTCAGAAAAAATAAATATGATTATTCGATGCTTTATAATGTTTTAAAAGAAAATGAATTACAATCGGTGAAGTTCAGAAAATTTATTAAAATTTAAGTAAGGCTGCTTTTTTATTTTATCTATAACTATATTTTAGGAACGTGATTTTTTGGAAGGGGGGAAATAGTTCAGAGTTCATTTTTAAAATGATTATAATTCACGAAGTTCAAAAAATTTATAAAAATTTTAATCTTAGTAGCGAAACCATTGCCTGGTTCTCCATATATTTTTTTTAAACTTAAAAAGTTCTTTTTATAATGGAATAGAATAAATCTTTGCTTCATTTTTATCTACGGCGAAGCGCCAGTTCAAGGTGTCGCTTTTTTTCAAAAGGAGTAGAGTTCAATTGCCCCCATTTAGAGCCATGAAATGAGCCATTCACCCTGGAGATTTCAAATCTGCCATCGTATTTGGGGATGGGTGGCGCCATCTAGTGTCAGAAGCCTCATTTAGCCATTCAAAGGCACTTGTAAGTGATTTGAACCATGGAAAACCATCAATACAATAACCATTCATCATCTTATAACAAAACGCCGCAGGTCATTCGAGGTACTTTCCTTCTTGTTACTATCTCCGTTCATACCCATAGAAGAGTTTATTTATACGCGTTCGAGACTAATCGAACCAATTTTTCGTTAACTGCAAAAGGCAATTTCTAAGTACCGCGTCATGCGAAAAATACAAAAAATATGTGATATGTTTGAACTGGATGGTGTCTTGGAAGTAATTTGGACGTTCTTTTCTCTTATAATTCCTATTCTTTTTGTCTCATCCTCCATCATCTCTCTCCCTTCCTCGCATATACTGCCCTCCTGTAATATATTCTATTCTGACCTAACATCGAATATACTAAATCCATTAATAATTTTTAGTTAAGATATTATAGATTAGAAAAATAATCAAAGTGCGTTGTTTAATTGTGCTCGCACGGTCTTGCATGAAGGAAGCGTTCAAATAGAGGGATAAAGCTCTCTCGTTTTGCTCGTGCTAAAAACAAGTTAAAGTAATCTAGCGTGAAATCCGATTACATACCCCATGCCTTTATCTATCTCATCTTACTTTTGAATGTGTGAGATGCAATATTGTTTCTAATAATGAAATTACATGCCTTCAGACAAGTGATAATGAAAACAGAATTTGCCGATTCTATTTATTTAACTAGCTATTTGAGCTCAAAACTTCCCTCACGATAACAGAAATTCCGACTGAAATCGGATCAATTCTCTGGGATTTTGCACCGTTAAAGAAGACGATAAAGAAGGGAAATAAATCCGTTAATATGTGACGTGGGCCGGTAGAGGCTGAATGCCAAATTGAATCAGAAATGCCTGGAGAAATAATAGTGGAAATAGGGGTAGGGAAAACGGCAAATTAACCGGGTTATAAATTCAAACTCCCAAGCAATCAATAGTGATCAAACTCAAATTTTGGAGTCATATTTACAAATAAACTTCCAGGACGTCCAATATATCTTAAATGAGGCTCTCTACCAGAAGGTCTGACCAATTTTGCATTCAATATTGGAAGAAATGCGTTTGATTTGTTCCCTACATTAGAAATTAAATTTTGACGGTTTTATTAGGTGATTGGAGGAAAATGAATTAAAGGTAGAAATCTATAGAAAACGAAGACATTTGTTTACGGCATGGACAGATAGAAAACTTCAAAGTAAAAACTGTTGTTATAATAGTTCTTGGTGGCAACGATGTGTTTCGGTTAGATTGTTCATCGATATAGTAACCTAATAGATTCCGCGAAGGTAAAAACAAATAATGTTACAATAAATAAAAATATCTCCAGAAGTAGGCCAACATTAAGACTTCAATAAAAGGCAATATACACAAATTATTTCGCCAATAGGTTTACCAAAGTAATGAAAGTTAATGAAAATTATTGAGAGAAATTTTATGATCAAACATAATTTTTAAGCGACTATATTTACCTGAACGTCTTTCTCTTACCTCAAGCCCCACTGGATGAATTAATTTCTTTCCTTCTAGCACAGCCAGCGACCGCTGGAAACTTTATAATGGCGACACCAAGCAGCACTTACGCCATTGAGGCTATTCATTATGTACCACTACGGAGAGGTTCATGGATTCCTATGCACACACGTCCTTGCAGCCGCTCTCGCGGCGAGCCATGTGCCAGTTTTCACATCACCCTTCAAGAAACTTTCCAGCCAAGCAAACTGTAAGCCAACTAACTTGAGTCAACAAGAAAAATTGCAACCTGAAATTTTAAAAAATATTAATTTTGAGCGTGTTTACTTAACCAAACGATCGATTGGTGACACCCAACATGAGCAAGTTACACTCTCTCAAGCCAGCTTCGAGTAACCCCATCGTTCAACAGAATTCTCCATGCACTCGCCATGGCTCTTCAACAAGAAAACAACTAGCATTCCCCTACCACGGACACGGCAATTGTTTCTCCGATTCACGTGCCTTAATATTTGCCAGGTAGGCTGAAACATTGGCTCTGTCTCAGTGAGCTGGTATTTGAGGCATAACATTTATCGTCCACGAAGACAAAATTCTGGCTTCGGGCTGACTTTTTCTCTCTGTCAGCAGATCTCGTGAAAGCAGTAGACTCTTTAATCGAGTTGCCAGAATGGCAGAGGGGCTATTAGTCTTTCAACGGCTTCGTTTTTATTTTGCACCACTAGCCATCTTATAAGCAATGGTGATAAAAGATCACTAGGAACAACACCGTGGTAAGGGAGAAGCCCACAACTCTTCTTTGGCAGCCCCGAGACGTCCGAGTGCCGATTTCTTGGCGGCACAGCTGCAACAAGCCTTTCTCAGTACCTTCCCATTCCAGTGACGCAGATCCTAGAAGGGCTTGGGGAAGTTCAACCCATCGCCAGCATGGCAGAGACTGCCGAACGCATCTTAAGTCTGGATGCATTAGGTGGCCAGGGTCTAGTCGTTCCCACCATTTACAATGTTCCAGCCTATCGATGTTAGCGCAGCTCTCCCGCCGCCAAAGACCGCCATCAAATGATGCAAAGATTGATAAACTCATCGAGGTGGTCCAGAATCTGTCAAAAGAGCTGTGGGATAAAAGCTCGTTCCGAGGTAAGAGTCTTGGTTTCCGCTCGCGTTCTCGTTCTCGGGTCGGTCTGGCTCTTCCCCAACCGAAGACCAAGGGAGTAAGTCACTGAGCTGCTACAGCTGGTACTATCAACATTCACAATGATCTTCAAATGGCTCCACAGGAAAAATCCCAAAATGTGTGGTCTGGGCTACGCAGAGGCCATTCGACAGGTCCAGGTAGACCAATCCATTATCTAAGGATGTTATTGTCCAGATTTTGCTTAACTTCAACAGCATCATGAGCAGGGGATCCTTCCTGCTGAAACCACGTTGAATATTTTCCCCTTAAGATTTAAGATCCTTGGAAACAACTCGATATTCAGCATCTCCAGATACCTTTATCCTGTGACATTATTGTCAAAGAATAATGTACCAATCAGTTTGTATTCAGACAGAGCACACCCTACTATTTACTGATGTCAAATCAGTGATGGTTCTGAGAGGAGCCGTAACGCGTGTTTTGGCGATTATGTGTTCACCGAAAACGTAAAAGTTGGCCTCATCAAAGAAAATGTCGCAGGTGCCAAAGTCGGGGTCACAGTCTACTTCTAATAAAGTTTCCTCGAAAAACTTAACTAGCAGATTTAAGTCGTTCTCGCTCAGTTTATGAATCAATTGCAATTATCTGGTTCTTTTATTGACTCGGATTTCAGCTAACATTCGGTGCAGGAATTTCCTTGGATTTGGAGCCAAGCATGCGAAGGTAGAAGTACGTGTTATTTTGTTTACAACAGTCTTTGGCAGCCCTGAACGGTTTTTTTTTGGTACACACTTCCCATCTCCTTAAATTTGGTAGTGAGAAATTGTGTTTCAATATGGATCTCGGCAATTAAACTCGTATGCTACCTTTCTGTTTCTCTTCGCACCTACCACAGCAAGTCAATCCCAAAGCGTTTTTCTTAGATCAACATGTTTTGCAGCATTATTATAAATCCTTCAAAACCCCACAAAATTAACCTTTTACCGTATGGTGCCTGACTTACAGAATACTCTGTTTACAATATACTCTGGATGATTGCAATGAAAAAGATTTGATTTTTGTACTTTATTAACATAGACAGTAAATAAGTCATTGAACTATATTAATAGAATATTCGATAGAAAGTGGTAACACATAAAGGATAGAATTATTCACTTCAGCGGAAATTATTACTCTAAATTAATTTACTCTTATTGCAGTCAATATATCACTTGACCCCTAGGTACTGTGAAACACTAATTAAATGAGGCTATGGGTTCGTTCATTATGCTTTATAACGTAGGTTAAATTTAATGATAAGGCGTATAGTAAATTAAATATTCTTTGATTACGATTCATTTATAAAAGAAAAGAGTAGAAAAAATTATGCTTTGAAGTTTGGCACTTATTACTAAGGAAATAATGGCCATCTTTAACCTTGAAATGCGGCCAGAGGTGAGCGCCAACTTTGAACTTGGATTGGAAAAGTGAAGAAAGGCTTCTCAGTTGAGGTAACCGTTGCTTCTCCTTGTTACTCCTCGGCCCATGTAAAAGATGGGATTGGAATGTCTGCCACGTATCTTGAAAAGCTGGTTTTATTCTCCCTAAATTAGAGGATCATGGCGTGTTCCCTGCTTGGTTAGAAATGCGTTCGTAGGAAAAGTTCCTTCTGGGATATCTATAAAGGGGATGAGAACAATCTTAGCAGGTGAAAAACAGAGGAGGTTCCTACTCTCATTATCTCAGCGACAACCGAAAGTGACTTTGTTCGCTCAACTTTGCCATGTACCAGTGGCGTGCGGTGACTTTTGAAGATAAGGAAGCCATTCAATTTTTATAAAAATAAAGAGAAGCTGTGCAATTTTATCTTTAAACGAAATACCGAAATAGGTACACGAAACCCACAAAAGGAAAACATTACGAAGCATATAAAAATTCATTACAATACTAATTAATATAATCAAGACCCTAAAACAAATACAACACCGTGATTGGCCACATCTGAAGCTACCGTCTCAAGTCATAAAGCCTAAATTGTAGCCTAAAATAGCGCCCCCTAGCATGCGCCCATAAACTCAAGTATGACCATTTTTTAAAACTTTATTTAAATGTTAAATTAGCTTCTGTAAGTATGCACAACCGGCTAGCTAAGATGTTCTATCATATTGGCCTTCATTGTATTTGCGAGAACAACACTTTGTTTTAAATGACATCTAATGTTGTCGTAGGCCTACATACTTGTATTAATAATAGTTTCTTTTTCATTTTAAGTCATCGCACTCAATTTCCTTTTTAATAATTTATCAATAATGCAATCACATTTTCTCACAACTTCATCTGCATCCATTTTGTTTGAAAGTGGGTTATCACTTTAAAAAAGGAATAAACAATACACCACACTTATCTAATCACTGACTCGTAGCTACTGATCTCAAAGATACGAGGGATAACTCCGGTGGGGCTGCCAGAATCCAGGAAATATTAATGAAATGCTTAAGATACAAGAGCGTAACCATAGAGTTTATACTATGTAGCTGCTTCCATTCTCAGAACGAGTATTTAAATATAACCTAAATATTGTTTAAGCTTCAGAACATAATAATAGTTACGTCATTGTGTCTTAGACATTTTGTTTTTTTTTCCTAGATTCTGGCAACCAGGTGCAAGCGGATGACTGCAAAGCTAAATTTGCTTCCTTTTCCATATACAAATAGGTTATTTTTTTTCTTAATTCTAACACGGCGTTGAAATATCGAGATAAAACTCATAAAACTGTAATGACTGTATATTATTGCTAAGAAAAGCAAATATTCGAGCGTTATCTGGTTAAGTCGAATTATATCATTCTGCCCTTATGTAATCCTTTGTCCGTCGTTAGCTTAAGTAGGATATTCAATTTTTCTCGCCTTCCCTGAATAAAGGCTTGGCGCTGTTAAAAAGAGTGTAACGTTGTGCAACCGAAAAAAATAACGAGCTTAGATATAAACGATTACGAATATAAACGATGATAATAAAAATAATTGTTTATGGGACACTTCGAGACCATGGGTCTTCACAGAGTCCTGTGTATCAACTAAAGAGAAACTAGAGAAAAGAAGTAGATGTTATAGGCATGCTCGAAGCCACTTAAGGGGGAGCCTTAACGTACCATAGCAGGCAGTTCATTCCACATCTTGGGCGCAAATATAGAGCAAGTAAAAACACACTGAAAGGCCTAGGAGAAACAATCAGGAGGTAGGATTCTTAGGTATTGGGATAGTCTCAGTTGGGAAGACAAGTAGGAAGCAGCTGGGTCAATTTAGGTCCCATATATTAGTGGAAGGAGCTTAAAGTTTATTCGGTATTGAATGGGGACCAAGTGCAGATCACAAAGCAGGGAACTTAGGCGGAACAAAAGTCCCCGATGGAGATGAACACTAAGGGTTGCAAAATTGTGAACACGTTGAATGGATCGAAGAGTGGTTGAGAGTGATCCAGCGAGAAGGAAGTCGTGGCACGAGTCAAGACGGAAGGTGACGGTATGAATGAGAATCTCGAAGATGTTGTGGTCAATGTAGAGCGGATGCGGCTGAGATTACGGAGAGGATTTAAAGAGGTTAGCAACGTGGCTTTGAGGAGCCTAGTGGATACAGCGTTGAGCTTGTAGAGTTGAGGCCGGGGTTCGATCGCAGGGAACGCGGACACAACACTTTCAGTGGCGTAAGGAGCTGGCCACCCATTGGGCGGATAAACTGATGCTCACCATGGCAGGGGCAAGTATCTACACATAAATCATCATGAACATAGCCAATCACAACACCACGATCATTTCCCTCTCCGCACCCACTGTACAACATACCCACGCTCTTCTCTGGTTCGGAACCCTGACAATAGAGTACTATTGTGCCTCCTCCATGAGTGCTCTCTCTTTGGGGTGACGAAGGATTCAACTTCGCTGGTTGTTATTAAAACACACACTACAACTCGGACACCCTACCCCTTCCCTAATGAGGGCTGGCCAGAGTTACCTTTGATAGCCAGTAATTGTCTTTGTGATCTTTATGTGCATTTCATTATCCTGCCGTGAGAGCTCGTCCATGCTACTCGGGACGAATGGCGCTACCTGGATATCTACATGAATTTCGAGAGATACCTAACTATTAAAGATAACACCCAGAGCCAGAGAGATGACGGACACGGTAAGAAAGATGACGCCCAGAGCTAGAAAGATGACGCAAAGAGCTAAAAAGAAACAAAACTAGATGAGGAAGTGATCATAAGGAGCTGGTTTTAAGGTTTCAAGAAGCTATTGTATCAATTAGAAATGAGGAGGAGATTGGATCAAGTGTATTGCCATGAGTGTGAGTGCGTGGATGAGACAGATTGAGAGAGAGAGAGAGAGAGAACTACAGAACTACAGAAAAAAGGACCAGCAAAGACCCTAAGGTCAACTCAAGGCCAGTCCGCTTACAGAAGATGTTAACTACCACATTCTAACGTTAGTGTATCATGCTTTCTTTTTTACATGCTGTTTTTTGTTGTTTTATTAAAACTATTTCAACTCTACGGCATTTATATTTTCTTTTATATATTTCTATTGTGCTGTACACACTTATCTACATGTGTATTATTTGACCTTTCTTTACATTCCTCTTCTAACTATTTCAATTCTACGGTACACAGAGAGAGAGTGAGAGAAAGAGAGAAAGAGAGCTACAAGGAGTTACAAAGAAGAAGAGTACCCTAGAAGACCTTACGGTCCATACAAGGAGGAAATTTTGAGCGCAATCCTCGAAAGTGTCCGTTGGCAACCTCAAAGATCACTCGCGAGGATCTTAACGGTGATTTCGCAAGACTTCATCTAGTGTTGATTTGAACTGGTCAACAGAATTGCTGTTGACAACCTCCATCTGAAGTGCGTTCCAGCTACCGCAGGAACTGTAAGTAAAGAATTTCCAACACAAACCACGGTGGTATCGCTTCAGTTTAAGTTTAAATCCGTGATTTCTTGTTCTCCTCTCGCTGAGCTGTAAAATTTTCCCGAAGTCCAGTCTGTCGAAGCCTCAAAGTATGTTAAACACTTCGATAAGCTGACCACGTAGTCTCCGGGTCTCCAGCGAGAACATATCTAATTCCTTTAATTTATCTTCATAACTTTTATGTCTGATAGAGGGAATCAGTTTGGTTGCCTTGGCTTGGACGTGTTCCAATCTCGCGATGTCCTTTCGAAATGAAGGACTCCAAAATTGTATGGCATACTCCAGGTGCGGTCGGACAAGTGTGTTGTACAAACACAGTACAATCTCCTTGTTCCGATATCCAAACTGGCGCTTTAAGTAGCCTAGTATCCTTTGGGCTTTTTTCTCCGCCTCAAAGCACTGTTTCGAGAACTTGAGGTCATAGTGATTGTTGCACCCAAGTCCTTCTCAGTGTCAGTAGATTCAATAGCAGTGCCCTTAGGATGTACTGAGATTGGAGGTTTCGGTGGCCGATATGTATCACTTTGCATTTGTTCACGTTAAAAGGCATTTGCCACGTGTCCGACCACTCTCCAATCTTCCCAAAATCTTCCTGGAGACGGAGCAGTATTTCCATCCTTTGCAACGTTCATACCAAGCTTGGTATCGTCGGCAAATTTAGAAATTTTGGCAACCATGTCACTGCCCATTTCGTTGACGTAGATGATGAATAGTAGTGGTCTCAGGGCAGAACCTTGAGGCACCCGGCTAGTAACGGGCACCCACCCAGAGGCTTGTGCATTTACCACCACTCGTTGCCGTCTGCCACTTAACTAGTTCTCTATCCATCAGGCTACTTTACCGTCTATGCCCAGCGCTCGCACTTCCCAGAAAATGCGGCGGTTTGGTACCTTATCAAAGGCTTTATGAAAGTCTAAAATGACCACATCCACCGCCTTGTCCCGATCGTGCTCACTGAAGACAAAGTGGAAGAATTCCACAAGGTTCGTCAGGCATTGCCGTTGACTTCGGAAGCCATGCTGGGAACTCCTCAGTAGCAGGTTAGACTTCTAAATGCGACGTCATTTTGTCCACCATCATGCTCTCCATAAGGTTACCGACTATCGAAGTCAGACTGATAGGTCGGTAGTTCAACGGTTGGCTACGGTCTCCTTTCTTGAAGATAGGAGTCACATCCACTTCACGCCAGTCTCTAGGAACGCATTCGGTCCAGATTGACATGTTGAAGATTGCACTCAGGTGTCGTGAAACTTGATCGCGCCCTCTTTTCAACACTTTAGGTAAAAACCCATCCGGGCCAGGTGACCTATTCGTCATTAGGTCAGTGATCTTCTTTTCTATTTCTCCTTCGGTGAAGTCCATATCCACCAAATTTTCCCCCGAGTAGGAATCAGTTGGCTGGAGGATGAGACCACACTCTTCAGTAAACACTGAAGAGAAGTAGTCGTTGGGGAGGTTAGCATTTTCTGCATCTGAATACTTTAATGTCCCCTCCTCATTCCTCAAAGGGCCAATCGTTCGACGGATTGGTTTACAGCTGTTTACATATCCAAAGAACTCCTTGGGATTCTCTTTACAAAGTCTTGCCACTCGAGTTCCTCAGACCGCTTAGCCACCCTTATGCTTGACATCACCCTCTTAGCTAGCCTACGGTACTCGTCAAAGTCTCCAGAAATCTTTGACTGCCAGTACACCGTTCTCTTCTCCCTTAGCAGTTGACCGATTTCTTGATTAAACCACTTTGTTTGAACGGAAGACCGACTAAGGCTTTTCGAAGGGATGAAACGTGATTGAAGACTCATAAACGTAGTTTTGAATCTATTTTGCGAATCTTCAACATCATTGCACACTTCTAGCCTCGCATCAGTCAAGCCAGCACGAAGACCTGCAAATTCAGCTCTTCTCAAATCAAGTTTCCTCGATTTACTAGTCGTAGACTCTACTTTGGAATCGTGAATTCGCCTTCAAAATCTCGGTTTGAAGTTTTTATCCACGACTCTGTAATAGCCACCATCTTTGGTTCTTCCATCACTACGAAGCACACAAGTTCAAGAAACTTGTTTCTGATAGACCGCATTAAACAGAAGAACTTTAAGGGAGTCCCCAACTGTACGAATCCCTACGCTCTTCCGTTTCCCGTCTTACTTGTCTCTCTGTTCTCTTTTGGTGGTGTGGTGGCATCTTTTAACAACAAGGAACAACAAGGAAAGAAGGTAGCCCAGGAGACCTTACGGTCCATTCAAGGAGGGTACCTTTGGACTAGCAATCGAGCGGGCACATGGCTGCTCAATTGTTTTGCGTCCCTAAACGGCCACTTTTCAAGACCTTGTCTAGTCTTGACTTGAACTGGTCAACAGATTCACTGTTGACAACTTCCACTGGAAGTGCGTTCCACTTACCGCAGATAATGTAGGTGAAAAAGTTTCCACACAGATTGCGGTTGTAACGCTTCAGTTTATGTTTTAAGCGGTGATTGCGCATTCTGTTCTCACTCAGTGTGAAAATATCCCGGTCGTCAACATTGTCGACCCCTCGAAGTATTTTAAAAAGCCGGATGAGCAGACCACGCAGTCTACGGGTTTTCATCGTGAACAGATTTGATTCCCTTATTCTATCCTCATAGCTTTTATGTCCGATAGAGGGAATCAGTTTGGTTGCCCTAGCTTGTACGCGTTCCAACCTTGCGATGTCCTTTCGAAACGAAGGACTTCAAAATTGTACGGCATACTCCAGGTGCGGCCGAACGAGGGAGTTGTACAGACAAAGTACTATCTCCTTGTTACGATATTCAAACTGGCGCTTTATGTAGCCTAACATCCTTTGGGCTTTCTTCTCTGCCTCGATGCACTGTTTCGAGAACTTGAGGTCGCTAGTGATAGTTACACCCAAGTCCTTCTCAGTTTCACTCGATTCAAGAGCAGTGCCCTTAAGGATATACTGAGATTGGGGGTTTCTGAGGCCGATATGCATTACTTTTCATTTCCCCACGTTAAAAGGCATTTGCCACGTATCCGACCACTCCCTAATCTTCCCAAGATCTTTTTGCAGGTGGGCAGTATTTTCATCCTTTGCAACGTTTATACCAAGCTTGGTATCGTCGGCAAATTTGGAAATTTTGGCAACCATGTAACCGTCCATGTCGTTGACGTAGATGATGAATAGTAGTGGTCCCAGGACAGAACCTTGAGGCACCCCGCTAGTAACGGGCACCCACTCAGAAGCCTGTCCATTCACCACCACCCGTTGCCGTCTGCCACTTAGCCAGTTCTCAATCCAGCCGGCTACTTTTCCGTCTATGCGTAGCGCTCGCACTTTCCGTGAAGGCTTTCTGAAAGTCTTAGTACACCACATCCACCGCCTTGTCCCGATCGTGCTCACTAAACACGAAGTGAAAGAATTCCACAAGGTTCGTCAGGCATGACCGTTGCCTTCAGGAGCCGTGCTGGGAACTTCTCAGTAGCAGGTTTGACTCTAAATACGACGTCATTTTGTCCACCATCATGCTTTCCATGAGGTTATCGACTATCGAAGTCAGACTGAAAGGTCGGTAGTTTGACGGATGGCTGGGGTCTCCTTTCTTAAAGATCGGAGTCACCTCCTGCCTTTAACCAGTCTCTAGGAACGCATCCGGTCCGGATTGACATGTTAAAGATAGCACACAGATGTCGTGATACTTCATCGCACAATTTCTTCAACACCTTGTTTAGAAACCCGTCCGGTCTAGGGGACTTATTCGTCTTTAGGTCAGCGATCTTTTTCTTTATTTCTCCTTCAGGGAAGTCCATTGCCTCCAGCTTTTCCCCCGAGTAGGAATCCGTCGGCTGGGGAATGGGACCACACTCTTCAGTAAACACTGAAGAGAAGTAGTCGTTGATGAGGTTAGCATTTTCTGCATCTGAATGCTTTAATATCCCCTCCTCATTCCTCAAAGGGCCAATCGTTCGACGGATTGGTTTACGGCTGTTCACATATCCAAAAAACTCCTTGGGATTCTCTTTACAGAGTCTCGCCACTCGGAGTTCATCAGACCGCTTAGCCGCCCTTATGCTGGACTTCACTCTCCTGGATATCCTCCGGTATTCGTCAAAGTCACCCGACATCTTCGATTGCCGGTACACATTTCTTTTCTCCCTAAGCAGTTGCCTGATTTCTCTATTAAACCACTTTGCTTGAACAGAGGACCGACGGGGGCATTTCAGAGGGATGAAACGCGAAGCTCGTTCCAGGGATGACTTTGGCGTACTGGCGCACATCCGCTCTCACTCTGGGCCGGACCTTTCTTTGAGTCCACTCAACGACATCTTCAATCAGGTTGGAGAGCACACCCTTACCTTTAAGGAAAATGTGCACCCATCCCTTTGGTAGAGATCGTTCCTACCATAAAATATGGGGTAGGAGTCGACAAAAAACAGCCCTTCCGCTGCACATAAATCTGCTAGTCGACGGTTTAGTGCGACGTTCCTCGAGTGAGCGATCGGGCTTGGACCTCTTCTCGGGAGCATCCCGACCATGACACGTCTGCGGGTTTTCAACCCACTGTCATCCACAGCCCCAATGACCGTCTGAATGATCTCGCCTGTAGGGCCTACCCTACCTCCTCTGAGGTAGAGGTCGTTGCCACTTACCATCAGGGCAACGACTGAACTCTCAAAAATCTGAGATTTCTCAGCCTCTAGTCTTACCTGTTGGTTCCCGCGTCCTGGGAGTGCAAAGGCGTGCCGCTAGCATGGGTTGCAGATCCCTTGATTGAGAATCACCGATAATGACGACCCAGGCAAAGGACAGAGTCTTCGATTTCGGAATCGACTTCTCTGTTTTCTCTTTCTTCTTCATATTTTCTTCTTTTTCTTCTTCTTTCTTTTTTTCTTATCTTTCTCTGGTTTAACATCTGTTTCTGTTTTCTCTTCTTCTGCTTCTACCTTCTCTACCTTTTTTTTCCTTTCTTCTTCTTTCTCTTCTTTTTGGCCCGTTGAGCCAGTCCCGTAGCAGCTGACTCCAGCTCTGGGTCATTGGAAGGCTTGCGTGGCACTGCTCGCTTCTAACAAGAGGGTCTCTTCGGCGGATCCACCCACGTCGGTGGGAGATGTATCGGTAGCCAAATGGACCTCTAGTCTTGAGGACAACTCGAAGATCCTGTCCTCGAGATGGCGAAGCTGACGCGCGTGTTCATCAGACTCTAGGTTCTGCAGCTTCCTCTCCAATTTTTTAGATTTTTCCTCATGAGATTTGAACATATCTTTAATATCCTCCATTCTGCCCTAGGACGCGGTCCGTGCAGATACTTCCAGGGTTGCATTTTGAGAAACACCCCTCTGGGAAATATACGCACCACTTTTCCTTTTGGCATGTAGAGCACGTACATTTTATTGCATCTGGTCCTTTCTTTCCAGTCATGATGAACACTTTTAATCTCTGAATACTTTGTGACCACTCAATGAAAAAGAGGAGGGGGGGGTGAGTTCGCCCCGCGTGAATCGCTCCCACCTATCCATCGGAGACGTTTCAGATCTTTCAGAAAGCACGCTCCATGTGCGGCTGTTCGTCTGACCGAGTCGTCAAACCTCGGCATGCCGTGGCTCCTAACCACGCAGCACTGACGTCCCCGAAGGGGCCATCGATTTCTCACCAGGTGAACAACGGAGCACGCCCCGTACTAAACTTCTACTAGTTCCCTTCACGACGGCCAGAATCTCGGAGTAGCGTTCAATGGATATCTCGTCACACCAACCAACCTGGCCACCAACCTGGGAACAAAGAGCCGTCATCTCGGACAGATGCTACAGAGGCACCCGTCAACGGTCACTAGGAATGGTCAATAATTACGCGCCAGGGAAGGGGTTAACGAGGCACTACCCTCATCTCATTCATAGTGCCCCAATACCTAGGACACCTCTACTCCTAGTCGCTCGCAACCATTGAGCGTCGATTGGCGTTGTTTATAGAGGTTACAAAGCCTCTCTTCTGACGCATGAGGTAGCTGCCAGGTCCTTATATGTAGATAGAGGGAACAAAGGGTAAGAGTGACATGATAGGAGTAGTTTTTTTTGTATAAATGGAAGAGATAGGATAAAAGTGAAAAAAGGAGAAGGATAGAGTAGAAAAAGGAAGGAAGGACGCATTTAGTCTGGAACCTCTTTTCCGACCAAATCAACAAGGAAGGCCATACCAGGGGTACCCAGAAGAGAGGTACCCCCGCCGACATAGCTCGAAAATTTAAAGGTACACATAAGCTCTCTTCCCACGACAAGGGGGCGTCACCTCTCCCTCTACTTTATATATATATATATATATATATATATATATATATATATATATATATATATATGGAGAGAGAGAAAGAAAGAGAGATGTTAAATTATTCCAGAATAAGCAAGCTCGCAGGGGGATTAGAGAGTGCCTCGTTCGGTTCTGAAATTCGCACAGTTCATCGAAGGATGGTCTCCCTTGGCGATTGTTGTAAGCCATGTCAGTTAATATATTTAAAAATCGGCTTGACAAGTATTTTTGAAATGTAAATATTGCATAGTAGGAAGCAGAGATGGAAATGTCCACTGAACGAGTAAGACAGCCAAGAAAATGATGCCAGCGAGTATTACACTGGATAACACGTGTGCAAATGCGTTTTATTTATCCCTGGTCTTTATTCTATAGTTCTTCCTTTCATTTTCTTAATCTTTGTCTCCATCCTTTCATTTTTGTTTTATTTCATTTAGTGCTATAATTTTTAGTGTTCTTATTTTTACTATTATTTGCATTTTAAGTACGGCTCTGCTGTAATTACGGAATATTTTAGTTGTTATAAATTCTTGCTTTTCGGCCAATTCTCTCTTCCCTTCCTATTTTATTCAGCACAGGATTTGCCAATGCGGCAGTATTTTTGCTTCCATCTTCTAATTATACTATTATAATTAATTATCATTGTTATGACAGTTTTCATTATCACTTCTACTGTTATTGATATTATTAGTATTTTACTTAGGGATTCAATACATCTTTGTATGTTGTACGTCTGCGGTGAATCTCTTTTATTTGCCTGCCTTGGATACAGGACCGGCTCTTTCAGATCCCCAATCCGTTAAGCCACGTTTCATATAAGAAGAAATCTATCTGTCAGCAGGATAATGTTGTGGATTCGGCCCTACACCTCGCCATCAAGCACTCTTTGCTTCTCTGCCCACTAAACAATAGTCCACGTAGCCCAAAAGGATGCTTCAACATAACCATTAAACCAACCAGTGGATGTTATGGTCAAGTTCATATAAGGCTAACCTACACTCACTGCTACCGTAGTAAAGATAGGCGCGTACCCCTTCCCGTAAATGCAGTACATACATTACTCAGTTGAGTAACAAACTTTCTGACATCTTAGCTATTTGTAAATCATACAACAATGTTGTAGAGGATTAAATGCTGATGTTAATTCAACAAGAAATTGAATTTATAAGTTAATTACTTTCGTGTTCTGCTGTAGGAGGGGATCTTCTAAAGTTCGTAGAAATGGAATAAAATTAAAACATTAAGAAGTTTAAATTTTATTTTTCAACTTAAGATCCATGAAGTCAAAACACTTTTGCATGCGATGAAACCATCCATCTCAATCTTTTTCTATAAAACTGAGGGATCTAAAAATTAAACCGAGTTAAAATATATTTTAACATCATCAACAGAAGAAAAATGAATATCTTCTATGCTGCCATTTTGAAGGGTTGGGAAACCTCCAAAATGTAGGAGTGTATAAGATCAACTCCAAACGAAATTTTTGCAGAGTTGACTATGTCAAAGAAGCTGAGTGAACGTAGGCGTTATCTTGATGAAAGATGACTCTTCTGTGAAGTTTTCCTGGGCGCTTCTCCTCTGTACCCTTGTTAAGATTTCTCAAAACACTTTCATAATAGGTAGAATTGATGGTTCTTCGCTCTTCAAGAAAGTCAACTTCTTCGTAATTATTGATTATACTGCTCTTTGTCTTCCGGATCATATTGGTAAAACCAGAGTTCATACCCATTTAGAGTTCTTTGCAAAAAGTATTCGGGATCTTCATCTCACTTGTTCAAAGTTGAAGTGAAAGATTAGCGCATTTCTGCAGTTGAGCCCCGCGCAAAGATTTTGCCACTCATCGAGCAGAAAATTTATTGAGATTCAGTACGTCGGTCAAGATGGAATAAACTGAACAAGCCGATATGTTCAATGAGCATGCTATTATTATCACTGTTACTTGACGGGTTTTTTCAATTATTGCCCACACACGATTGCTGTTTTTTCCTCCTTACTGATGTTGACGGTCTGCCAATGCGAATGTCGTCTTTAATCCCATGTCTTCCATACCAAAGCTATTTATTCGTTTATAAACAGTTAGCTTTTAGGAGGGAAGGGGAGCACTGTCTCCAACCAAGTTTAGCCAAAAATATCATTATTGTTTTTGCTTCAAATTTGATGGAATCTATGCTATCACTGCGTGGTTCAAATGTAGTGCGCTGCCATGTCATTCAAAATCAAGCAAGTTAATTTAAGTGTACATGACTAATAGCACATAGGTCGAAGATTAAATCAGTGTAATTAGAATGTTCAGGTGTTATCCCATTTTCTTGTCATATTCCTTTTCTCTGAACTTTTGGAAGGCCATTCTTGTCTCTATTTCAAAAACCTTTTCTCATTAGAGAGCATTAAATAATGTGCATTGACGTATATGTGTAACTACTTTCAGGGCTAGAAAGACATTTCCAATCACTTTCCAATCTTCGCATTCACAACCATTAACCATAACCCTATCAATCAGGATTTTGATAACTTTCAGATAACAGAGTAAACATAACTTTGCAAAATACAAACTAATATTACTCAATACCAAAATATTAATAATTCAGTGAACGAGGCATATTTTTTCCACGAAAGAATTCCTATGATTTCCCCTGTGTAAGATATTACACAGATTTATCTCATTATTTGTAAAATAATCTACAGATTTATCTAATCCTTCGCGATCAAAATAAAACTTTTGTTAATTATCACTAGACAAAAAACTTATCTATTATCTCCAAATGTCACGAGGGGTCCAGGGGGAATAAGACACCGCGGCTATATTCAATTTAATAGTATTAGAATTATAATGAAAGGATTCTAAGTTGCTCTCGACTGGTAATATCGGCAATGGAGAGAGAGAGTGCAAAAGAGAGAAAGAGAAATAATACGAACTCGGCGACAAAAGTGCAGAACGGTGTGCACAGGGCAAGAGAGAGAAAAAAATGTGTGTGTGTGTGTGTGTATAGCGGTAGTCGACAAGCAAATACGAAGCGACTCTCCTCTTCCTGAGTCACTGCCTCTTATGTGGCATTGCCGTTCGAGATGTGGTCGACTTCCTGATAAGTCAGTGCAAGTCGCATCACTAAACAATTTCTCTCTCTATAATTGATTATGAAAAGACGTGGACACAATATATTTGACTTAATGCAATTTAAAACAAAAATCAAAACATGCATCTCCGACACAAAATTTGTAAGGTGAAATCTGGAAGAAAAGTGGCGAAGATAGAGGAAGTAAAATTGCTTGCAAAATATATAGTCATAGTTTCTTCTGCGGCTATTAGAGAGGCGAGGCTTCGCAATTCTCCAGATGTCCGCTGCAGCACACTTATCCATGCCACACCTGACACCCCAGCCGCTTGCGGTTATGGAATACCCGCAAGGGCATGTCAGGTGATATCTGGAGTGCTTGTATGCTTATTTCCCCCCCCCCCCGTCCCTTACGCACACCCGCAGTTTGCCCTCCCGGTCTCAATGCTGTCCAGATGATCTGCGGTTCTATATTTCTGCACAAAAAAATTAGAAGCGAGAACTCCGAAGTCCCAAACATCTCCAATTATCATTATTGGGTGCTAGAAATATTGCTTCAAAATATCCTTAATTTCCATTCATTAGTCTGAAAATGTTTAACATCTAAATAATTATAGATGAATTTCAACTCATATTGCCATGCCGTTAGTATAGCAATGAAAAAGACACCTACACAGTGCATAGAGCAACTCTTAGGGACGCTCTTCATTCACGACAAGCAAGTGACCCAATCCAATACACGATCTAACAGCTTTAGTGGGTACAGTCACTTTGCTTGACGTGGCTGAAGAGCGTCCCCTCGTTATACCCGGTTTACTCTGAAGGCGGTATTCATTACTATATTAAGTGCATTCCGCCGTGCGTACATTACATGTTAACTAACTCTTCCTTTCATGATATTTGAAAAATATCTTGTATAAGAGATTAATTTGTTTCTTTAATCAACACAACATGAGACGCAGCCACAAATTTGGATCCTGAGAAAATGCACTACTGATGCAGTAATATAATTTTTAAATCACATTTATGACTCTCTAAATATTATCTCATTAATCACAATCTTCCTTAATATCGCAAAAGCCTCCGACTCTGTAAACAAGAAAATTAAAAAAAAATCAATCTATATAACGAATCATACTCAAAATACTTGCTTTAAGGGTATATTTTACTTTATTAACCATAAATACAGATAATTCAATGTTTTCAGAAGTTAATATTAAGTTGCATAAGGTTTTCAAATGGCTGATTACTAATAAACTTTTACAGAATGTTGACAAAACTGTATACATATTTTAATCTAGTATGGTAATCAATCACGCCATAAATCGAAAACTTAATGAAAGAATGCTCACTCAAATTGACTCGTTCAAGTTTCTTGGCTGAACAATTGAGAATAAATTCAATTTCAACAAACAGGCTGAGATGGCTACTATATATGTAGATTTCTAAAATAATTTGTGATATAAACATAATTTCATGTTTCTCTACAATTAACATAAAACTCGGTATATATTTTTAGTCATGCGTGGCTCTATATCTCAATATGTCGTCGGTCGGTCGGTGAACGTTTTGCTTTTCTTTATTGTGACTATTCGGCCGATTCTAACGA
The DNA here is from genome assembly GCA_963969495.1 of Ceratothoa steindachneri. NCBI lineage: Eukaryota > Metazoa > Arthropoda > Malacostraca > Isopoda > Cymothoidae > Ceratothoa > Ceratothoa steindachneri. The sequence goes on along the minus strand of OZ018324.1, from coordinate 161,504,015 downwards.
AATTTGAAACTCTTATGTTGTTTTACATTTTTTTTAATTATATAATTGCCAAAGTCCTCCCAAAGTTAGCCCTGGAATTATTTTGTTTTGGCAATAACATCATAAATATCCGGTCGATTCTAACGAAATTTGAAACCCTTTCGAATGATATAATTGCCGAAGCCTTCTCAAGGTTAGCCGTGGAATTATCATCCATGAGCAAAGGCCGCAATCATTGCCTCTCTCACACCTAGTAGACACTAGATCGTCCATCCACTTGCTCCTTTGCCACACCGTTATATCTACCACTCTTACATAATCACTCACCTTTTATGTGGTCTTCTAACTACACACACGCAAGACACTCACTCACCTATATTCTCTTTGCAAGTACATATATCTTAATCCATTCCTCTTTCATGCCCAAACACCTTTGGAACATTTTCAGTCACAACCTCTTTTATACCATAACTACCTGTTACCATGTCATCCCTTACACCATATAAACTGCTATAAATTGGAATCTTTCCTTTTGCTTCTATACCATTCTCTCAATCCTTATGTTTGAGCATTCTTTCATGCATCTTCCTGCAAATTCCAACCTCAAATTCTCTGCTTTCACTAACGTTCCGTTCGCTACTGAGACACTGACCATTCTAAGCAATTTGCTTTATATGTACCACTATCATTCACGATACATGGTCAACCACGGACTCATTTAATATATATTTGTCTTGGATCTTTTTCCACCTTTCGTGTGTCTTGGCTACGATTACGCTTTTAATATATTAATAATAATAACAACGGTTTTCTATGACGGTAAAGAGGCTAAAATAAAGGGGTAAAAGGGTCACGCTGGACCTGAAGTAGATCAGTTGTCTAATAATGCCACTGAATTAACCATATTAATTTGTCTGAGATCTTTTTCCATTTTCCATATATATATATATATATATATATATATATATATATATATATATATATATATATATATATATATATATATATATATCGAAAATTAGTTGCAACAGCGCAATGATTATTCTGCGGTTAATGAGACAAGTTTATAGCTAACTAGTTCTTCATCGAAGGCCTCGGAAAGAGCTACTTCAGAGGGCTTCGATGAACAACTAGTTAGCTATAAAATTGCTTTTTTAACCGCATATATATATATATATATATATATATATATATATATATATATATATATATCCACAGCAGTGGCAGCGTTATTGGTTTTAACTTGTATTCTTTTTATTTTTCTTACAAGTTGTTTGTCTGGGTCTTGTAGGCGAGAAAAAACATTAGCAAAAGACATTTTATTCTGAGACGTCTTTCTACCGTGGTCCGTAATCTTTATGGAATGAACAGAAATGGAATGACTTACAGAATGCTATACTTCTCGACGAAGCTAATATCCCCAAATATATTATATCTTAATTAAAAGCAAGCCTTCGTGACGCATCTGACATACAGGTAGCGCATTGGGTACAAGCTTGCTAAATTGTACGGTGCGTGCCCCAGTTGGCGTCTCTCAAAATAACAGACCATTTTATCAACCTAAGCAACACGACTCTTTACGCAGACCAGGTTGATTTTCTTTAATTTGGGCTCCAACTGCCATTATATGAGTAATTCCCTTCCTTTATCTAAGAGGATTGAAATAGAGATCCTCCTGAAAGACATACTCAAGCTCGAACAAACCCCAAAAGTCGCTCTAAATCCGAACCTCCATACTGAACTTTCTGCAGAGTCAAACAAACGCTGAGACCACTGTCGGAGCTCCCTCATCACCCCTCGACTGAGGCAGCCTTCGGAAGAACTCAGAGAGAAGAAAGATATTGTCATCCGTAGAACCGATAAATCCTCAATATATATATCATCCTGAGCCAAGAATATTACCTTATTAAGATGAAAACAATCCTGTACGACACCAGTATATTCAAGTATATCAAGCGGAATCCCACTAACGATCTATAAACGAAGCTAAACAAACTCATTCGAAAAAATAACATCACCACTAACCCTATGAAAATTCCTATAATCGAAGGCGACTTTAGGATGGGTAATGCCTACAGCAATGTGAAAACGAATAAACATGGAAATCCTCTCCACCCTATCATAAGTCAAACTCCAAGTGTGACTTATCACTTAGCAAAATATCTCAACTCGATCATCGCTCCCTACACTCCATCAGACTACACGCTGCCCTCGTCTTCGAATTTTGTAGATATCCTTCAAACTTCTCGACCAGCAGTCGTACTAGCTTCCATGGAAATGGAATTTCTATTCACAAATGTTCCCGTGGACGAGACCATCGATTTTATATTTAATGCCATTTAACACACTGAAGATTCCATACCTCTCACCATCCCCGAAGACATTCTACGACAACTCCTCCAAGCATGCACAAAAAAAGCCCCGTTCGACGGTTCCGACGGGCAAATCGATGGCGTTGCCATGGAGTCATCCTTTGGCGTCCTTTTTGTCAACTTCTACATTGATGCAGTTGAGAACAAGATTTTCAAAAGTAATATAGCGCCAAAACCTCCTATATATGCGCAGTATATCGACGACATACTTTTTAACGCAGATAACCTGGATTAAGTTAATGCTCACATTGACATATTTAAAAAAAACTCGTGTTTGAATTTCACGCACGAAACAGAAGATCAAGGATCCCTTCCATTCATTGATATTCTAATCAGTTCCCATGAGTCTAAATTTACGAGCCAAGTGTCCGTTAAGGCTAGAAACTTATGTTTCTGTTTAAATAGTACCTATGACTGTCCTGAACGGTAAAATAAATCAGTCATTAATGCTTTCGTCAACAGAGCAATTTCCCATTCCTCCTCGTGGACGGCTGTCGATCTTGTACTGAAGAGGGCTTTCAGCGTTCTGGTAAACAACGGCTACCCACAGGAATACATCGATGCCGCTATGAAAGAAAGAATTAACTTAGCCGCTGAATCTGGTGCCCAGTGTACACCGAAGAAAAATATCATGGATCTTTATTACAAAATCAATATGAACACAGGCTACCGTGAAGATGAAAAGGCCCACAAAGCCACTTTCCATCGAAATGTGACCCCATCCGTCCCTAATACGGATATAAACCTAATAATATATTACAGGACAAAGAAAACAAGTAGTTGTATCATGAAGAACAGCTGTCTCCTTCCGACGAGCGACACCCAGGAGAATAACTTTGTGTATGAGTATTCGTATAAAGTCGGTGACTGCGAACACTGCAAATCCAAGTATATCGTCGTGACCTACACAACCCTGTCGAGGCGACTGACGGATCACCTACAGGATGGAGCAATTAGAAAACATGCCCACTCTCACGGCACTATCTTAACCCGTGAGACGCTAAATAAGAATACTTCCAACATCTTGATACTACAAAACCGCAGAAGATTGCGAATGGCCGAAGCCATCATCATCCAAAATAAAGAAACCGGCAATTAATGTGCAACTCCAGCCTGAAACCATACTTCCGCCAACTCGGTCTCTCCGCGTCGACTGCCGCTAATACAAAATCGCAATTCCCTTTACTTAATGAACATTATCTGAACTAAATTTTTTCCTTGAATGTGTTTGGTCATTTTGCAGCGCTTACATCTGAAAAAATCAATTATTCTGTAGCGCCTATGATTTAAACGTTAGTTTGTCATTAAACCCATTCGTACCGACTGTCCGTTTAAACGGACAGTAAGAAAATCTATTATAACTGATTTAATAATTGTAGTTTTAAAAGTTTTATTGCATAAATATGTTGCCAAAATTTCAGGCGATAAATGTAAAGAAAAAAAATAGTTACAGTTTGTAATACTGTTCCCCAAACAACATAATAAACAACATGGCAGAAAGTGACAAACGCGGGACTAAACAGTAAGCATATATTTACGATTTTTATTATATAAGAAGTTCAAATTGTGTGTCAATGTTATAAATAACATAACCCTATTAGTTTAGCTTCATATATTTCAGAAAATATTACTATGGTATGGGCCTTTTCCTGTATTATTATTGTTTTAAAATTCTGTGTCAGTTATAACAGATGTTCGGCAAAATTTACACGAATTATCGCTAAAAAGTTATAGTTAGAGAATGTCGTTTTCTATGATAATTTTAGAGCTAACTAACTCAGTTACATTTAGAGATATAAATATATAATTGTTGAGGAATTAGGTAGTAAAAATATTTATGAATACTTTATATATGTATATAACGCTGGCCAGAAAGTCCTGATTCACTTAGAAAGTCAAATGAAAAAGGCTAACCTAACCTATTTAGCCTACGTAGGCTGGTATTCAAATGAGTAAGGCTAACCTAACCTATTTAGCCTACGTAGGCTGGTAGTTAAATGAGTAAGGCTAACCTAACCTATTTAGCCTACGTAGGCTGGTAGTCAAATGAGTAAGGCTAACCTAACCTATTTAACCTACGTAGGCTGGTAGTCAAATGAGTAAGGCTAACCTAACCTATTTAGCCTACGTAGGCTGGTAGTCAAATGAGTAAGGCTAACCTAACCTATTTAGCCTACGTAGGCTGGTAGTCAAATGAGTAAGGCTAACCTAACCTATTTAGCCTACGTAGGCTGGTATTCAAATGAGTAAGGCTAACCTAACCTATTTAGCCTACGTAGGCTGGTATTCAAATAAGTAAGGCTAACCTAACCTATTTAGCCTACGTAGGCTGGTAGTCAAATGAGTAAGGCTAACCTAACCTATTTAGCCTACGTAGGCTGGTATTCAAATGAGTAAGGCTAACCTAATCTATTTAGCCTACGTAGGCTGGTAGTCAAATGAGTAAGGCTAACCTAACCTATTTAGCCTACGTAGGCTGGTATTCAAATGAGTAAGGCTAACCTAACCTATTTAGCCTACGTAGGCTGGTATTCAAATGAGTAAGGCTAACCTAACCTATTTAGCCTACGTAGGCTGGTATTCAAATGAGTAAGGCTAACCTAACCTATTTAGCCTACGTAGGCTGGTAGTCAAATGAGTAAGGCTAACCTAACCTAATGTTGCTGTTGCTCCCAAAATCTTGTTTTTTCTTTCCGCTTCCTAAGTGAGTCAGGCCTTTCTGGCTCAGCCTTATAAATAGTATTTCATAGCGTAATTATATATTATTTTTTTACACAGCTTTCTTACAGCGGCAGCATTATTGGCCTACTTAGAAGAGATAGACGAAGGTGGCGATATTTTTATGAGTCTCCCTATTGATGAACTATCTGAGGGAGACAGTGACCATTCAGATGAAGAAGCAGCAGGTTCATCTATTCGACTGGAGCGAGGATTGATGGATGGTCCTGCAGAGATCAATCATCCAGGTGGAATTGGTAGAGTTGAAGAGTGAGAAAAAGAATTCGATCGTAAAGAAAACCCATCCAAAATCAAATGCAAATTAAATGGTTGAAGAGGTTGAAACAACAAGTGAGTATAAATACAGATTGTACTACAACAGAAGATATATCTGAAGAAGATAGAACTTGCTCTAATTCTATTGATTTTCTTAACCTCTTCTTCACTAAAGATTTTATAAACTTGATTGTTGAACAAACTAGTTTATATGCTCTTCAAAATAATAAAATTCTTGATATGAGCAATTCTTAATTATTTGTATTTTTTAGTGGCCTATTATTGTCATCACACAGCCTTCTTCCAAATTAAAGAAAGTATTGGTCATCAGAAGACAATGTACCGAAGATATTATCAAATAGCATTCGAGAGACAGGTTTGAAAATATTCTAAGTAATATACATTTAGTGAACAACAGAACCAATACAAAAATGATCGCACATTCAAAATAAACATTTAGAGCATGGTGGATTGGATGAGCATATGTCTATAGATGAAAGTATGATACCCTACTATGGTAAACATTATTCAAAGCAATTTATTAGAGGTAAACCCATCAGATTTGGGTTCAAAATATGTGCACTTTACTCTAAGCATGGGTACATGCATTCTTTTGAATTGTATACAGGAAAAGTGCGACATCAACACAACCAGGTTCAAATAAATTTGGTGTTGGTGAAATGTTGCGATAGATCTGTTTGCAAAGACTCGCGTAACTCATGAAAAGGGCTATAAAGTATTTTTTTATAATTCTTTTACTAGTGTTAGTCTCATGGATGAATTAACAAGATTGAGATATGTGCATCAGGTACTTGTAAAGAAAACGGAACAGGAAGATGTCCCTTGAAATCCAAAGCAGAAATCAAAATATCACCAAGAGGAACCGCTGACTTCCGCTCATCTGATAATTTGGTCGTTGTTAATAGGAAAGATAATAAAGATGTGATATTGGTGTCTAATTTTGAAACCTACCCAATGAGTTTGATCCAGCGTTCAAAAGAAATATATAAATGTTCCGCAAGCAGAGAGTATACACAACTATAACAAATATATGGGGTATGTAGATGAGCTTGATCAAAACGTTGACAACTATCGTATCAGAATGAGACAAAATAAGCGGTAAGGGCCTATTTTTCCATATAGGTTATTAGTTGAAGTTAGCAATGCCTGTATTTTCATGAACAAAGTTAGCACTAAAATTACTTTATGTCAGTTTATTGAAAATGTGTCACTCTCTCTTTTGAAAACTCTTGGAGTGCAAAGGGTTCGAGGCAAAAGAGTTTCGAATAATGTGAAAGATTTGTGTCGATATGACAACATCGGGCATTGGATCGTGTACATTCCAAAAGAAAGGCATGGTAAGGAATGCTCAGGAAAAAGTCATTTTCAGTGTGAGAAATGCGACATTGGCTTACATCCCAAATGTTTAAAAAAAATATCATGTTCAATAAACTAATAAAATATTATATATTTAGCTGATTTATGTATGTATATTTGTAAATATAAAACATTCATATAATTTATACAGGAAAACAATTTTTTGTTATTTGCAAGTGTATTACTTATAAAAGGAATTTATGATGTAATTTGCAAGTGGAAATAAAACATTTGATTATTATTAAAAATGTGTTTTATTATCATCATTATTCAAATATAATCATTTTAAAAATATGTAGTCACTAGTAACATCATGAATTTTGCAAATGGTACTAATTATTCCAATTTTCACTCTTACAAGCATTTGATATTGAGGATGCGATCTGCCGAACGTCTGTTATAATTGACAGGTTGTAATTCCGTAACCCCTTGAAATATTGAAAAAATTCTTCTACACAATATTACTTATTGTACTCTTATTAGTATGTTAAAATTTCAAACCATTTGAGAAATGATCCAACTTCCAGTACGAATGGGTTAAAAAATGTCCGTAACTGTGATTGCCTAATTTTATATCCCTTATGTTTAAATAGAAAAACAAGCAGTGCCTATGTTTTGAATGTTAGTTTGTCCTTAAAATTATCCTAAACTGTGATTGGTCAATTTTGTATCCCTTATGTTTAAGTAGAAACCCCATTCCCCAAAGAAAAAATCGTGACCGAGACAAAAACGGCGGAAAGCTCATCGAACACGAAGGCCAGCACGTCCCGGCTGGACCCCCGTCTAGAAGCGGCAAAGAGACGCGAAAAGATGGAGAAGAAGGCTGCAAGGAAGCTGAAATAAGCCGAGGGTAACTTGACCAGCGGAGCTTCCTCGGACTCTGAAGCGGACGAAGCAGTGAACAGGGCAACCAAGAGCCCTGTGAGCTCCAGAAGTAGGTCGAAGACCTCGAAGCGTACATACAAGTAAGACGGAGAGGAGATCGACCTCAGAATCGTCTCAAACGAGCAGATTTCCCACCGAGAAAAACTCTCCCCCACGGAAATCCTTAAGGGAATCCAACAAGGGAGCATTAAATGGGTCTACGCCGCTAGCTTAAAAGAAAAAGAAGTAGAGGAAGCACTGCATGAAGGCGCAGTTAAAATTTACAAAGACTCTTGCATTGCCCTAAACAATCAAGAGTTTAAGGAAATATGCAACGGAAGATTCAAAACATAAGAACACCAAGAAGTACACTAAAACACATAACATCTCAGACTGGAAAACACAAACAACGCCTTGAAAATACTTACTCTGAATGTGGATGGATGGAAGGGAAAATCCATTGTTTACGGCAACATCTTCCGTACAGTGGACCCAGACATCATCCTCATATCGGAGCATGGTATAGACACAACCACAGACAACATAAAAATACACAATTACAATGTTATACAGAAGAATCACACCCAAGAACGATACGATGGCGCAGCCATCGCTATCAGAAAAAAACATCAAGTACAGAACATTGCCGGACTTAGATGAATCATTCGTGGCAGTCGAAATCCCGACCCTGGTTGGTGGCCTAACTGTGTTGGCAGCCTACCAGCCACCCAGGCGACAGTACCTACCAATCAACAACTTCTTCACCCTGTTCGGGCACAAAAGGCTAGCGCTGCTAGGCGGGGACCTAAACGCCCGCTGCCGTGCATCTGGCTACAGGTGCGCTGACCAAAGGGGACGAAATCTGGAACTACTATTCGACAGAAATAGAGTCCAGAGAGTAGGACCTGACTTCCCAACCTATATAACAGACTGTTCGGCGACAAAACCGGACATTGTGTTAGTGAGCCCGGAATTCCCCTTTAACATCGCCAACGAACCTGGCCCAGTAGTCCCGAGCGACCACATCCCAATTATCACCAACATTTCGCTTGCGCCAATGCTCAGGCCCGTCCCACATAGGAAAAGTTATGCGAAAGCTAACTGGGAGCAGTACAGAGAGATGCTCAGCGCCTATCACCCAGCTGACCTGGAGGACGCAAATCTGGAGGTAATTGATGAGGAGATTGAGAACATCACCAATCGCCTCATTCAAGCCGACGAAAGATGCGTCCCCAGGATCTCGTACAAAATGCTCCCGCAACCTAGGTGGACGGATGAAATGAGGGACATCGCTAGGGAACACAGGGAAATTTATGAAGAAGCCGGTAGGACAGGCCCGACCCGGGAAAAGAAAGCCCGAATGAGACAACTAAGCGAGGCTATGAAAAACACAATCCTCGAGAAACAGAAGGAAATCTGGGATGATATCATTGGCAGACTAGACCGGGAGACTAATCCTGTACGTTTTTGGAATAGCATCCGAAGACTTAGGGGATTGCCTCCCAGGCCTGGGATTAAAATCAAAGATGGCGACATATTCATAGAAGATCCGGATACCCTAGAAAGAAAATTTAGGGACCACTGGAAAGAGGTCTTTGCGATCTCACCTGAGGAGAACGACGATTTCGACCAGGACTTCGAAGACCAACTGCTCGACGACCTCGGAACGATGATACATAGGACCCACCCACAACCGCAAGTGTCTAGAGAGAGAGATGGTTGACCACGGACGCCCGATCACTGTTGAAGAGACGATTAACACCATTAAGTCCTTCAAACAGAGGGCGCCAGGATGATCTGGGCTCACTAAGAACAACCTAGTGAATGCCCCTAGGCAAATTATTCAGGGAATGGTCAACATCATGAACGCCTCCCTGAATACAGGCTACTTCCCAGACGGGTATAAGATGGCAAAAATCACCTTTATCCCGAAAGGGAACAAGCCCCCAGACCAAGTGGCCAACTACCGCCCAATCTCTCTCCTAGAAGTACCCGGCAAGATCTTCGAGAAGATTATAGCCAGTAGGCTACAAAATCAACTCGACGAGTTAGGAGCGCACAACCCGGCACAACATGGGTTTAGACCAAAACGGGGCACTGAAACTGCCCTGGCGCTCCTAACAGAAAAGATCGCGCAATGCCGTGCAAAGGGTCACTACGTAGACATCGTGATGAGGGATGTGCAGAAGGCCTTCGACAAGGTTTGGCTGAGTGGACTGCAATACAAGATCCTAAGTCTCCAGCTAAACCCGGTCCTGGAAAGGATTCTTTGTGACTTCATCATGGACAGAAGGGCGCGTATCATGATAGAAGATCACAAGGGTCCAGAATTCGAACTTAAAGCGGGCGTTCCCCAGGGGAGCTGCCTGAGTCCCTTGCTTTACCTGGTCTTTACCATCGACCTCCCTACTCCAATCCACGGGGACACGATGTACCTGCAATACGCAGATGACATCACTCAGATCGTCCCCTGTAGGGAAAGGAAAGCAAGGAGCCAGGCAAACAACACCATCGCGGAGATCTCGAACATCAACAACTTCGAGAAAAAGTGGAAAATCCGGACAAACAGGGAGAAATTCACAATTCTCCCGCTGGGCCGTGAGTTGACGTGGCCCATCATGATTGATGGGAGGAGATACGGTTACTCCGCCGTAGGCAACATTCTGGGCCTAAAAATCTCCGACCGCGGATACTCGAAGCACTACACGGTGAGGCGGAATATGGCAAGGAGAGAAATCTCTAAGCTATACAGGTTCAGAGAACTCAGCTCGGCGAACATCAGGAAATTATACCTGTCGTTCATCCGGGCTAAGCTTATCTACCCCGCAGTAGTGACTCAAACGGCCAGCAAAACAGCTATGAAAAGGCTCCAGCGAGTACAGAATTCTGCGTCCCTCTTCATGAACAAATGCAGAAGAAGGGATCAACTTCGGCAGAGGGACCTGCACCGCAGGCAGAAACTGGAGCCGATAAATGTCGCTACCCAAAAATTGGCCAAGAAAGTCTGGTCCACAATGGCCAATGATATCCTACCAGAGTTACGAAGAACTGGACGCAGAATAAACATCCCTGCCAGGTTGCACGGGGAAGTCGGTCGTAACCGGCGATTCCCGAGCACCAAAGTCTGTTCGGAGGAAAACATAATACCAATATACACCTAAAAACACAAAACACCAGCAACACACACCATGGTGACACAAAAATCAAATCATAAATTCATGACACGCAAAACTAAAGAAGATCATTGACACGAAGTACACACACATAACTGCAAGCTTACAAAGGCTTGAAAGCTCAAGTACACAGTTTAAATATCACAGACAAACAAAGAACAAATACAATGAAGAACAACAAGAAGAACACGCACAGAACGAAAACATAAGAACATAACAATACCTAAACAAAGGAAAAATAAATTAATAAATGAAGCAAGCTAACGATGCCCCTAAAACAAGGGCACCCCCCCCCCACTTCACCAACTTTTTTACCTTCTACTATCTTTTCATATAGAGTGATTATTATACCATCAGCATTCTCTAAGTCATTATATTTCTTCTCATTACCAGAAGATGACCAACCACGGTCGAAAGACGTCTCAGAATAAAATATGTCTTTTGCGAATGTTTTTTCTCGCCTACAAGACCCAGATAAACAACTTGTAAGAAAAATAAAGAGAATACAAGTTAAAATCAATAACGCTGCTACTGCTGTAGACTTAAACACTGCATGTATACAACATGACCTCGTACCCAATTATATCTATATTTATATATATATATATATATATATATATATATATATATATATATATATATATATATATATATATATATATATATATATATATATATATATATATATATATATATATATATATATATATATATATATATATATATATATATATATAAAACTCGCAGCATTTTTTAGTCGAATTAAATTGGAAAGCTCACTACATTTTCGAGATGCAATCATTTCATATATATAGCGAGCGTCCAACTAATTTAAAAATGTTATCATATTCGGTGCGTTGTTTTAACATCCGGAATTAATTAATTGAAAATGAAATGATTGCATCTGGAAAATGTAAGGAGCTTCCCAATTTAATTCCACTAAAATTGAATCATTAAAAAAATGCTGCGAGTTTTAAAAAATAAACATATCGAGTTCCAATTACAGTTTGTCTCGAATCATGTCTCTTTCACTGATATTAAAGTTTAATTGGGAATTGCTCTTTATTTGTCATTTGTTGGAACGACCGAAATTTGAAATTCCGTTTCCATGGATATGGACTTTTTACCTATGATTTTGATTGGATATGTGAAATTTGGATCTCTTTTTTCTTTTTTTTTCAGCGACTACTAGCGACCTCCTCGTTGAGATAGGGGCTGCAAAATAACACATAAATTGGTGTTTAATTTAGGATTTATTTATTGTTTACAGTTGGCAGCGAGCAGCCTGCTGTTTCTGTGTTGCAACGTAGCTGGAGCCTTCACCCATTACCCGAGCGAAGCTGCAAGGAGACAAGCCTTTCTGGAGACGAGACAATGCGTGGTGGCCAGAATCAATACCCAAAGGGAAATCCAGAAACAGGTATGTTGTTTGTGCTGGGTTATTCAGGTTAATTATTATTGTTTTTGTATTTCGCTCATGGAGACTATAACACTGTAACTGCCCAACTGGTTTCTTGATTTCTCCTTTCGTGCTCCAACGGTAACCATTGTAAGACAAGGTTCCACAAATATGGGATGAGAATTCCATTGTCAACGCCTTACATCATGAATACCGTCTTTGACCTAATATTCTTCTAGCTGGTGACAATCCAATCAAATATGGATTAATTAAATCACCTCTAAATTATTATGGCAAATAAAGTTTGGGCACATTATTAGCCTCTCTATTCATCTATCTTCTCTTTCCATCACTCCCTCCCCTTTTACTTTCTCTTTTCGCATCCTGTTCTCCCTTCCTTCTAGAGTTGGCTACCTGAATATACCATCCCAAATGGTCGACGAATGAAATTCTGAGAGATTAGAGAAAGAATCGACAAACCTCAAATCTCGGCAACATTAGATAAAATAACCTCATTTTCGTTAAGCAAATGAGGCAACCCAAACGATGTAGGGGAGTTAGAATAGCTTTAACTTTGTGAAGCGAACACAAAACAGTCCAAATTCACTAGTGTCAAGCCCTAAGTCCCCGCAAAAAGGGGGAGGGGGCTGTTCGGACTCTTACACTTGGTACAAGGAGGAGCGGGATGCCCTCTCGGCCCAAGTGCAATAGCTAGGGAAAATTCTGCGACTCAAACCTGGAGGACGATCACAACCTTCCGCCACCAGTTTGGACTATAATAATAATAACAATATTAAAACAATACCAATAATTATGTATAATAATAATATTGCTAATAATAATATCAATAATGATAATAATAGTAATAACAGTAAACTAACAATAAAACTATAGCAATAATTATATTATTATTATTAATAATAAAAACAGTAATACTAACAATAATAAACAATAATAATTTTAATAACAATAATAATAATAAAAAGAAATAATAGTAATACTCACAGTAATACTAACAAAATAAAACAATAATTATAATAAACAATAATATCAATAATAATAATAATGATGATGGTAATATTACTAACAGTAATAGTAACAATAATCAAAGAATAACAGTGATGAGTGAATTCCCCCCTTATTTAGTTCACCGATTTCCAGCTCTTGGATCACGTCTGCAAGAACTTGGCCACTTGGATTAATTGGGAAATCCTCAGAAAGGGTGTGTAGGATTCAGATCCCCAAGGAGGAGAAAGGGCTTCAGATACCATGCCACGATACTGTGCCAATCCGCCGCATGAAGTCAGCTGAGGGAGGAATATAAGCAAAAATAAAAGTATAACGCATATCCAAGTATAACTCCACTGCCACTGACACTGCCCCTGCCTTATACGCTTGAAGCATGGGTAGAGAGCACAGACAAATATGGTCTTCTGAAGGCAAATAAAGGGTCTTTCAAAAAGGACGCTCGAGTTCGTATTTTTTTTAGAACGAAGATGGCATTGCCATAACCGTCAACGGCGAGACCTACAGATAGATGATAAGCAACTTCTTGTGACCTCAACTAGATTATATGGATACTGACGACATGTGGTTCCAACAGGACGGCGCTACGTGCAACACTGCGCACGCCACGATAGACATTTTGCACCAGCGATTTCAGGGCAAGGTCATCTCGCGCGGCGGCGACGTCAACTGGCCACCGAGATCATGCGATTTAACACCATTAGACTAAGTTCTTTGGGGCTACCTTAAATCGGAAGTCTATGCGAAAAATCCGCAAACAGTTGATGTCCTCAAAGTCAATATAACGAATACCATCCAGAAAATTCAGCCAGATTTATGCGACAAAGTCATCTAAAATTGGGCCTCCCGAATACGTTTCACCAAGCGAAGCCGCGGCGAACATTTGAAGGACGTCATATTCCATACTTAATGCCATAAAATGTACTTTCAAATTTAAAATAAATTGAGTGCATATATCACACAAAACTTTTTTTATTTACATTTAAAAATTGAGCGACCTTATTGAAAGACCCTATACATAGAGGAGGAACTTCCACAGCTCCTTTGAGTTAACTCAAATTTCACAAAAATTCCTTTGCAAGAAAATTCCATCTAGACCTAGCTCGAATGCATGCGGAGTCTTTCATCGCCGTAAAGACTCTCACGAGAATGGTGGCAGCGTTCTTGGAGACAGAACACCGGTAGCCTTTGGCCGTAGAAGTCATCGAAGGCGCTTCCGCCTTCAAGGGGTTATTGGAGGAGGCATGACTTGTCACGCGAGCCTTCCATTTCTTCATGCCTAAAAGCTTAAGCGTGTAGGGAGGCTTTGGGGACGCGGGATTCTCGTTGTTTGGAAGGTTTCAACTTTGCAAAGTGCCCTATCTAGCCTCGGATAGTGGCGAAGAATCCAATGCCCCCTTTGTTCCTGTGAGTTTAACAACTGAGGGACGGGGGGCACTGGTTAAAACCAGGTTGCAGCACGAGCCACAGTTGCTACTAGTTTTCCCATTATTGCTCTCAGGATAGGTAGACCCCACAGGAAAGTTTCGAATGCGCGCGATGGCTACACTGCTCGTAGGCCTATAGCGTCCAGAAGTAAAGTGCACTTTTTGAGTCGGAGAAGCCTATGAAGTCTCGGGTCGGAAATAGTGTGACCGGAACAAAACCTTAGCTTTTAGAAAAGAGAATCGTTCCAAAGCCTGAACGTCCATGCCTTCGTTCTCTAGAAGATACCAGCTACATTGCTTAGAGCACACGTGGAGAAACATTTTTGAGCCGTGGGCGACAATTTCTAATGAAAGAAGTCGGCGGGTGATAAATAAAATGTATCTTTGTGTATAATAAACTTTAACTCTTGTATCTTTGTAAATGTTGTTTAAATTTACTACGTGGTGTGATATACTCATGTATTAATATCTTAAAAAAAAATGAATAAGCAACATTTTTATTGACTGACATCACGGAAAATGGCCATACAAATATTCAAATTTCAGTATTGAAAATTTGTGCATACAAATATATCACTCAGGGCGCGATGAAAATTGGGCTCGCGGAGAAATTTCGTCCGCGGGCGAGAGTTTCCCCACCACTGGCTTATAGGAACCAGGATGTGGGTCGCTGAAATTTACCTTCTTGACCGTACATAATACAGATTTGCCATGTAAGGCCTTAAAGAAGTTTGCGCAGATTTCTGGTTGAACCGACTAAAAATGTCTGCATGTTAGATTTGTATGGTCAAATTGGCGATAGTGGTGGAAGCTTTGCAGTAATGAAAAAGATACCTTGACTCGGTAAAAATAACAACCAACCTGCACCGACTCAGGAAACCCGTCACGACCGAAAGTGATGAAGTGTGTAGGGGTGGGTCTCTTGGCCCATCGCTTGTTCCATTTTCCCTGCTCAACCCTAGATTGAGTCACGCATTCAAGCATAACATTTCTACTCAGTTACATGCGTCCGAAAATACAGACAGCTCCCAACAAGAAAGCCTCTATTCCAAAGAGTCACAGCTAAGACCACCCTCGTTGATCCCATTAACCTAGAATCGTATTTTTTGCTATATATCCTGAACAATGGATCTTAGTGGATTCTGAAACCTGTCATGTCTTAGCCCCAGAATGAGGGTTAGATAAAAGCGTTGGACTTTGTTAAGAATTTGAAAGCAGTGAATGACATTGCCCAATGTAGTGTCAAGAGGATGAGTGACTTTTAAAATTTCATAAGAACAGACTTCAAGCAAAGGGACTACTATCACCTTAAGCTGTATAGTTCAATAGACTCCGTTCTGACAGCTTCAAGTAACAAACCCTCATTAATTTGATTGACTGTGTAAATGTCATTGCGAAAATAATCATCAGGTAATGCTTCGCTTTTTGATTGATTAGAGTAGTGACAAAATTTTAATCTGAAATTTGTTCCATTGGTTATATTTCCATTAATTGTAACTGTTAAAATGTCTCTAAGAAGACAGTATTACGTTGCCTGGCGGAAAGATCTTTAAAATCTCGCACACCAGCAGTCAAGCAATTGATTAGCCCTAAGAACAGGAAAGCTAGAGACATTTCTGCTGCAACGACAAGGAAACTCTATAGGAGACGTTAATCAGGTACCTGTCACCAAACGGAGATCCGCGTGTATATCAAAGTCGCTTTATGTACTATACTTATGGACTCGGATGAATAAAACTCATAGCCGTAGGATAGCTTGAAGCATACAGACGAACGCTTGAACACAGACACTATAGCTTTCTCTGCACCCCCACTGATGGACACCACAGAGAGAAGATTTTGAAGAGCGCGGGTGCAAGATAACGTAGGGCTGTGAAAGTGTGCTTTTCAGTTAACTTGTCAGAGGAAAACAAAACCAAGGAAAATATGCGAATACACCCCGTTCCGGCAAGCTCTAGTTAGGAAAAATCACTGATCGGGGTGATGTGCATTTCAACGGCTGACGTATCTTCCTTTGGCTAGACCAAAGAAAGCCAAAACCCGTGCGTTTTAGAAAAAGGAGAAATGCACTTAAGAGTCTGTTTGAGTCGGCACTCTAGCGTAAGCATCTGGGCCTCGCCAAAATATAAGAAAATGTCGTCTACGCATAGTGTAGCTAGAATATCTTCCGGAAGCAGCAAAGTGATATCGTGTATGCTCAAGGCAAATTGAGTAATACTGAAGAAAATACCTTACGGGATGGGCTGCTCTTATGCTGCGGGACCGTAGAGAGCTCCTCCCTCGCCCTCAGAATCTCTGATCGCAATGATAGCGTATCGTCACATGGTATTATAAGCCTTCTCCAAATCGAAAGAATACCGTGGCGAAGTGCTGTCTACGAAGGAGGGTTTCGAAAATAACACTCTAGAGCTGGATCAGAGCATCCGACATGAAGTGGAACTTAAGGAAGCCGCACTGTAGAGCATACAGATTACTTATTTCTTGATCAGCAGTCACCTAACATTTGAAAAAATTTCCATAAACTTACACAGCAGTGTTAGAGAAATTGGGCGAAAAACCAGCCCGGGTGGAGTGATCGTTCTCCAGGTGCGAATAGCAAGTATGGAAGCTATTAGCCAGGAATCGTCTGAACCAGGGTAGTATCCGCGCGCGAAGTGAGAGAAGAAAGCGGCTAGCTCAGCAAAAAATAGTATTTAAAGGGTTTCTCTGTCTTTGGAAGTGAAGCCTAGTCGACTGACCTCAGCATCCATTCGACCTTTTTAATTCTTGCGTCGTAGAATCCTGCTAGAGAATGCAAAGGAGGCAGTCGAGAAATGACTCCACGACGGACACATGGTTCGATATTATGATACCACATTTGGGTAGGAGGGTATATGGGTAGATGGGTTCTTAACTGCCTTTCCCTCATTTCTTTTGACTCACTTCGATGGAAATATTCACCTTCTTTATCAAATAAATATAAATCGCATTGCTTTGAGTTGGCAGGGGGCAATCCGCCTCAATTCAAGCACTTGCCCTACACGAGCTAGTTTATTCATGTACAGCCATGGATCAAGTAAGGAAACTTTGTGGTTGACCTATTATGTGGACGTCGACAGTTTTCGTTTGTATAGCAGAAGCGGTGGCAGTGATAACTCCAAGGAAGTAACGTCACGAATGCTCCCAAGTGGTAGCGATACCAGCACGCCCAGACTCAGGGAGCTTGTATTGGTCGAATGTAACGAATTTGTAGGGGTGGGTATTGGGACCCCCTCATGCCTCGCCACATGCTTGAACTTGACCCCCATGTCGTCCTGTTCATGTTATATGTTCTTTGGTGTAGTCAAGCAATTTTCTTACATATATTCTCGCATTGAGAAAGTTCATGGAAGAATAAGCCACTGAAACGAAATCTGGCCCTATCCACGAGAGAGCCAGTGAGCATCCTTAGAGCGCTCATTATACCCTATTGGGCATGATCAGACGCATTTACCAGAAGATTTGCATCCGAGAAAGTTATTAAATTCTTGACGTTGATGAAGCGTATGTCCATTGGACAACAAGTTCAATTAGTCGCGCGAATAACCAGGAAACGTTTGAAACAGATGAATTCTAAACTTTTTGTATCCTTCCGATGAGAGAAGGCGAAGTCTTCGATGGTCCCTCGCCTGCTCAGCGCAAACCTGCTCCTTTCCTAAGCCTTCCCCGGAGAGAGAGAGAGAACCTGTGCTACTTTTGTATTTCTTTTGGGGGTTAAATAGAAAGATGTTTTCCCACTTACTTCTGAAAGTTGTGCCCTAATATTCTTCCCTCCCCCCATCGCTCCACTGCACCAAGGTGGGTGTGGCCACATTATTAGGCGGAGCTTCATTTACAAAGAGTGCGGCACTACTTTTATTCGTGGCGGCCATGTTTGTTTAATTAGAAAAACGTATGTATGGAAATAAGATATTAAAGCTCCCCACTGCCATGGAGACACGAATATGAGTAAAGATGAACCTTGAAAAGTCGAAAAAAATTCCCTAAGAAGTGATCGCCACGACTTTCATACTAGGGGCGCACAAGCTTGAGAGGGGCATCATTCTGGCTATCTTCCCCAGGGACGCATAGGACCTCTTCTCAAGGTGAATTTATGCCGTCATTTTTCTTCCCTTCCCGGCACAAAGGTGGGATCATGGCACATTTGTGAGCTTCATCTACTAAGAACGCGGTACTACATTGGGTTACAGCGTTGAGTTTTGCATTAAAAACAAATAAGCAGAGGAAGACTCTAAAATGGCTTCCCAATTCATTAAGATTTATATCCAAATTTCACCTAGGGTCTATAACATCCAAACTATGATGATTTTCACATACAGTGTGTAAGGGAATAGATGCCCCACCCCTTCACAAGAGATCCTCTGGTCGTTAACCACAGCATCCTGGGAGTGTAGAGGACGTAGCCCAAACTCGTATCCACCTCGCTCTTGCCCCTCGTCCCGATGAAAAGCTAAACGGTTAAAACAGCAAGATTTCCCCTAAGAGAAGGTATTTAATTTCACCTCAGCTGCGAAATTAGAGGACCATCTCCCTTAAGCCAGAAGGTCCCTCAGGACCAGAAGTACGACGCCCTGAGAAAAACCGTTGGAGAAGGAACCTTCATGCAGCCTGTCTACAAATCCCCCCCTCCTACCCCAGTGGGGGTGGCGAGGTATAAAAGCAAATATCTTTGGAAAAACGGGGTAAACTACGTTAGTCATCAAGGCGACGAAGTTCCCGGCAAGAGGCCCGGGCTACCAACAGAAGGGACTAAGAAGAAGTTCATCCTAGAGCTAGTTTTTGGTGAGCACACTGAACTTTAAGGTAACTTGATTTAAGTTTCAAGTTCAACTTACTCTCGTCAGAGAAACCTCCCTATCTTGTTGTATCGCAAAGCACCAAGATAGTCCTCGCCATTGAGGAAGACCCCGAGTGAACTCCCTCCAGCACTCTCCTGAGTCAAAGGATTCCTGCATTGGTTCATCGCTAGCCAGTGCGAATTATTCCCCAGAGTAATCCGAAGAGAAGAAAGAAACATTCTTTCACTGTCCCGTGGTGCTATCATTTCCTGCCGAAGGCGTGTGGCTCTCCCCATCTGCCACACGCGACAAAGTCCTCCGTGGCTTTAAAGCTATTTCGCAAGAAAAAAACATCTGGACAAGCGGCACGCGTCACCTAAGCAACAACATTCTCGAGGTGACGTAACCATTGAGTTCAAGGCCCGACTCAAACCCGAGTTTATTCGGAAGTATAAAGGTATTTAAACCCCGGTATCCGTTTCTGTAAAGCCTGTTTGCCTTTTTTATATTAAAGTGAGCTGGGGGTCAACCATCACTATTATTTCATGAGTTGTGGGTCAAACATCACTATCATTTCAAGTATGTCATGTTATAAAGCCTCATTTAAATTTATTGAAGTCATTTCTGTGTATTTAAGGTGTCAAATTTCGTTAGTTCATGCTTTGTTTTGTTTTTTGTTTTAATTAAAGTTTTAGTTTTTTTTAACAAACTTTTATTCAATCCTCGAAACGCTAAGCAAGGCACTAGGAACCTTCAAAGTTAAATAAGTAATAATAAATTATAATAATAATCAACCATATATAGCACTCTTAGAGATAAAACGTAATAACGGAGGTTGATGAAGTACGTAACCACCCCATACGTACGAACTGCAGGCATCACTCGGTCCTTCCTATAACACGACACAGTGCCAGCCATGGCTATGAGCCAAGAAGAACCTTATCAACCCGGACCAATTTGTCCTGTTGAGTTGTATCCCTCTAAAGACTAGGGTCTCGTGAGAAATAATGTGCGCTGGAAGCGGTAAAAATAGTGTGCAGCCTTGTACTCTCTCTAACTCATATTCTCCAGTCATCGAGACTTTGGTCATCGCATAAATAGTAACCTCGCAGTGTATCTCGCCACTCGACTAGGTCCAGATACAAAGTTGGAAATGTACCCAGACACCAAAACCTCTCTAAAAAGTAAAGGAAAAGGAAAATTTAAAATGTAGAATATCAATATGCGGGTCCAGTAAGAAGTAAGACGGGTGATCACCTACCTATTATATATCATAAAGCCATTGCAGCAAAGAGGGCGTGCCAATCCCCAGGTATAGCATTCTAAATTTGGCAGCCCCTATTGGTGAGCTCGAACAGTCCGGCCTCGACTTAGTCTTCCACTGAAAGATGAGGCGTCCTTCTTTTCTATTTCCCTTTCATTAGGAGGGGGAAGGGCCACTTCCTTCGTTAGTTCCCTACTCACGGACGGACTCGAGATTCGGAATAGTTTCCACCATGTCCTGATCCGCACCCGGAATTGGCTCCACCTCCTGTTATTGGGCCGATTTAGTCGTGTTTTCGGAATCCCCGGCTCACCTATGGGGCTTCATTATGATATCGAACCTTTGAAGCATAGAGGATCCCGTTCGGGACATATCTTATTTAGGATTCTGGTTAAAGGGCGTTCGGGCCTGCATCCCCATAGCGAGACTAAACGTTCCAACAATATTAAGAAGTCTGGGGTTAATTGTCGGTAGGCCCAGGGGATGTCTCTTCCTAGTCTCCCTGAAAGGATTTGATAGGTATTTCTAGTTTCATACGAGTATGTTTGAGTTTCTTACTTGATATTTTAATAAGAGGCTTCTGAGAAGGCATAGGCGAGGCCATCTCTGTAGGCAGCGCCTCCCGAATTGAAGGAGGCAAAGGAGGAAGGCAATTTACCCTGAGACCTAGTTGATATAGAAACTCAGTTAGACTAGGAGAATTTAGGAAAGACCCCAGTGAAGGAAGAAGGAACATAATTGGGACGAGGTTGGGTTTGGATGCGGCGTGCCCCGATTACAACTATCAGCGCAGTATTTTTTTGTGTTGTTGCCATAATACATTTTACAAAACAAATATATAAGAAGAAGATACTATGGCCTCTCTGTGGTTTGAAAGGTATAGAAAAGCCCTCACAGCAAAAAGAATATCCAGACTATTATTATTTAGAAATACAGGACCTCGGAATTGAGTTAAGATAGATTTTATCAACCCAAACAAAATTGTCATCCGGAGTTTTGCCCCATTAAAGAATTAGGCGGTCATAGTCACGCAGTATGTGCAGTGGAAGTCTTGAAGAGAGTCCGCAGCCTAGAATTCTCTCTGCTTCAAACATTCTTTAGTCATCGGGCTTTCGACCATTGCAGTGAGTAATGACTTCACGCTGTATCCAGCACTGGACTGAGATAAAAACAAGGCAGGAAGTGCTACCAGCCACCAAAAGGTTTTTAAATAGCAATATATCAAGTTGGGAGCTGTAGAGTAGGATAGGTAATACTAAACAATAAAATTATGTGGGTCAACTAAAAAGCAGCAGTGTTATTGATCACTTACATGTTACTTAACTCATACATTATAAATTTGCGCGTAAATTTTGAGTAGTTAAAAAGGTGCGTTTGAGGACCCGTGACACAAAATCAGTAGTGTTAGAGCTACTACCAGCATCTAAGCCTTCTCGGATGATGGGGCTGAAAGGGCAAAATATCCACATATCAGCTGTGCTTCTCAAAACACCACCAGAAGTCTGAGTGGATGAAAAGAGAGTTGCAGTTTTTAGAAGGGTACAGATGAGGACCCGGAAGAAAGCACTAGTTTCTCTTAGCAGTGAATGTAGTGGTACAGTTACAAATACGAGGGGCGGTCAATAAGTTTTGTAATTCGAATATAAGGAAACGAGATATGAGGAAAAGTGTTTTATCATTTTTCAATATAACTACCCTCGACTTCAATGCACTTACGCCACTTGTCCCTGAGGCTTCGAATTTCTGACAACCAGAAATCACCCGACTGCTGTTCAATCCACTCCTGGATGGCGAGCTGGACATCTTCATCGTCCCCAAATCAGCGTCCACGCAGTGCAGCCTTGATCTGGCGGAATAAAAAGTAGTCGCTAGGGGCCAAATCTGGACTGTAGGGGGGATGGTTGAGCTCCTCAAATCCGCACTCGCGCAGGGTAGCTTGTGCAACTCTGGCCTTGTGAACTTTGACGACGTTGAAGTCGATCATGGGGCGCGAGGTTTCTATGGACCCAACGAAAAGAGACCTTGGTCATGGCCAAATTGTCGTGGATGATGTTGATAACACTTCCCTGTGATATTCTAAGTTGTCGCTCGATTTCATCGACCTTCACCCGTCGATTTTCGAGGATCATCCTCTCCAGACGGGCCACATTGTCCTCGTTGGTCACGTCTGACGGGCGTCATGGACGGGGGTCATCTTCAATGCACTCACGACGGTGGTGGAACTCCCTATTTCAGCGAGCAATGGTTGCATAGGAAGGGGCGGTGTCGGTGTACACTGCAACCATGCGTTCATAGATCTCTTTTGCATTCCCGCCTTCCTTGGTCAAAAGTTGATCACTGCGCGGTGCTCAACCTTCTTCATTGTTGAAAAATTTGTGACTGACGATATGCGATCAGCTACTGCTTCTTAAATAGACGAGGCAGGAGCGTGCGGCTGCAGGTCCTGACTTGTCATAACTTGTCCTAACACCCCACAAACAGCCATCTCCCTTCCTCTGTTTTGCCCTACCGATTCGCAAAACTTATTGACCACCCCTCGTACCTTCACCTATTTTATGGATGAATGGGTCGAGAGGAGTCAAGGTCTCTCAAATGGCAAGTGCGCTTTGGTTTACCAAACTACAGGTGACATCTACGAGTGTATTGGGGCTGGAAGGGAGGACTGCTCCTCCAAATGCCAAGTGTAATGTAATAGTCTACATGGAGCATCCCTTTCGGAGTACAGACTTCTTAGCGGAAGGAGAGGAGTCGGAGCCCAACTTGAATCTGTAGATCTCAAGTAAGATTGGCATCAGCTGAGGCAATACGGGGTACATTGGTTCAAAACTAGGATTAACTAACTATGGTAAAATATCTCTTAGAGTAAAATGAGGTTTTGGTGAGCAAAATTCTGGAAAGGTACTTATCTGGTGTAGACCCCTCGTATCAGAAAGAAGCACAATGGAGCGCAACTCTTCCAGAATAAACCTTCTTTCCGAAAGGAGGTTGGGTTAGCTTTAAGCAGTGTGAGATCACGGGCAAAACTTGTGAAAAGAGAGACTGTAATCTCAATTGTTTAGGTAAAATAATTAACTCGTATTTCCTTCTTCAGGAAGGTCTCCTGTTGTCGGTTCTTCCTGAACACGTGGCTGTCGAGATGAAGTCAGACATAGCTGGCAGTCCCAAGGAAACCATGTTCCATAAGATCTACATCCAGAGACACGAAAATGTCAGGTGAGGCATTTTAGGATTTATACCTTAAATTACGGCAGTGACTACCCTGTGACTTTGGCGACCATCTAACGTCAACCAGCTTTCCATATGAAATTCTAATAATTTCCACCAGGCCCACTGACTCGCTCCATCAGACGATTAATATTCCTGTCTCCCTCTTGATCTTCTTTCTATCTTCTTCGTAGTGAACAATCGCACCACATGCTTCTTTCTCTCATTACATTTGTATTCCTAGAGGATGAAGTATATGTTGTAATAGTTTACACATTAAGAAAGAAGATATTTACGCAACAACAGCTTTGAATAATATGATTAAAGGTAGCTTGAGTTTAAGGTGCATAATAATGTGACAAAGTATGATTGATGTTTTAGTACACTCGCGGGGGAAGTTTGTATAACTCAGTATTCAACGATCCCTAAGGCATTCCTAAGGGATACGATAGTACTTCGGGGAAGCTTAATATGCTATATAAGCTTCATGCGGGCTCTCTATACTCGAGGGAGGCGAGGGGTACACGAATGCCTGTGAAACGGTCCTTGATGTGCCTTAAGATGCACATCAAATAGAAACTTCTAGTGTGAGTTCTTAATCGTCTGCTACTCCTGTATGCTCTGAGCTATTAAAAAGAAAGGCGCTCACACTCGCGTGTTAAAATATTCGCAAGAGAATTATGAGTTCTTCAACTTGCGGGAGTAGGCGAAAGAATCTTCAGTTGCGTGTGAACTTGTGTGTTTGGTTTTAGTACCGGTTTTTGCACCGATTTTTATTTTTTTTGGTGGAAGAGAGGGGCTTTCTCAGTGTCGACCTAACATTTAGCATATAATCCAGACCATTTGTTATTATGTACAACATATGTAGCAGTTATTAAGGTTGATCACGCTCAGGACGGCAATAAGGTTACTTGAGTTTACCATGGCACTGTCTCTTGTGAATAAGTAATAGTACCCCTGAAGCTCCTCACAAATAGCTTCTGAGGACAATTTCTCCTGAAATAATTACCGAGGACTCCGGGTTAACTCTGAGAGGAGCTGCGGAAACTATTTCCTCCGGTTCCCTTTTAGCTGTCTTTCATTAATATACCATGTTGTGTCCTACCCTACTTATCTTCTCATGATGTAAAAGTTTCTCATTTGCCTACTAGTGGTTGAGGTAGGAAAGGCAGGAGCGTGAGTTAGAACCAATGGGATGTCTTCTTTCTTCGATGCTCCTACTCCACGAAGATAAGAGGTATTCTCTCATCTCGGTGTGCCTTCTACCGTCAGGTGGCTTCGGTGAGGCGAGGTTCCGCATAGTCGTGGGCTGGTTGGCAAAGCATTTTATCCTTCTCATGAAACTAAACGGTAGTTATCCTATCGGGGATAGGATAGGATTACACATCCCGCCCTATAGACTTGGCAATGGCGGAGCTTGTCATAAAACTAATGATTGATGTACTTAATGTGGAGGAAAGCACGAACCTCCGTAGTAGAACCGCGTTATTTTCCAATGCACAGGCTGCGTTTGGATGACGGGAGGTTGCTGATCTGCATGGGAACAATCACTTTCTCATCCAAATCTCTTTTGCGGGACACAGCCTCTCTCGAAGCCATTAAATTGGTGCTTGGATCGATTACGCTGTGCTGCACTCGATAAAGTGATTTAAATATCTATTTCAGTAGAGGAAGAAGACCGCTGAGATCTTATTCGTCACGCTCATTACCATGGAGGTAAATTCTATTCCTCGAGCATGAGGCAATTTTCCACACCGGCTGCTTACTTGGTAGTCGGGCGACTGTGAGACAGCCCTGTTTCCTCCCTCTAATTTAAAACGAAATACCAACGAGGGCGTATCGCGTAAAATCTTTGTAAAGAGAGATATATGATCATGTCAAGATTAACGAACCTAATATATTTTGGTTCGTTATTCTTTATACCTATGAGTAATTTGGGGTTTGCTCTTCTTGCCATGGAAAAATTGGATAACAATAGTTTCTAGATTGTCATTTTTTTCTGCTTGTAAGTGCCCCATTCCCAGGTATCTTTTAAAAATAAACTGGTCCAAATATGCAACATGTCTACAGGGCTTGCTTGGAAATGCCACCCCAAAAATTGCAAACGCTTTAAGAACACAACTTTTATACAAACTTAATATTTTTGTTGCCAAATCAAGACCTTAATTAAGGTAGTGTATTCATGTTATACATTGTTGGATGGGGAAAATTGGAATAAGAACATCAAATGGGACTTTCGGTTCGAGAAAGATTTTTAATTTTCTAAACACGGGGGAGGGGGGGGGGTGATAAAGTGATCCATCTAACCCAATTTTTCTTTCATTAATAAAATTAAATTTGCATATGTTTACTTTGTGATATTTACATTGGGTTCGCTGTTCTTTACATGAATAATTTTGCCTTCGCTATTCAAACCTGATCCAAGATCGGAAGAAAAATTTTATGAAGCCAAAGAAAGGAGATTCTCCTTCAGACATTGGCTCGAAGGCTCAAACTACGGTGGTTAGGGGTGAGTTGACACACAAACGGCCTACATTGAGAAACGATATGCCTATATGCTTCCTTCAGGCGATATCTTCTCAGTAATTGAGTAGAGCAAGGGGCAGATTGCATTTTATTTCCTGCGTGCGCAAATTGATAGAGAAATTAGTAAATATTAGGTTAATTTATTTCTTGGACAGGTAAGATTATCTGTATTCTGCCTAGTGCCTCTTCCATATATTCTACTCGCCTTATCCTTCTTTGCCAAAGTTTCAGTATTGTTTGCCATGCATTTTTTTAAAGATAGTCTATAATATCCTGTGGCGATACAGTGTCCTCCATTCTATAGGGGTAATGGGACGCTTTCTATCTTCTCAGAGTACTTACGAGATTGTCAACTCTGGATGCGAGCTCGAAAACAGAAAAGGAATAAGTTCTCTGCTATTCCAACCTTCTTTTTGAAGCCAGTGTTTGCTGTTCGGGGTGTTCCTCTTCTCTTCAAGCCCGAGCTGGTTGCAATATAGCGCTATGTACAAAAGACTAGGTGCCGTGCACATTTTATTTTTATCATGGGTAGAAATTTAACTAGTTTCTTAGATATTGGGAGAAGGGATAGTTGGGTGTTGAAATGTTTATACCCTTTTTGGTTGAAACCACAAGATCTTTAAGATAAGGTAAAACATTCTTGCTGAATCCAATGATCACACTCTTCGACTATTTCAACTTCAAATTGCTAAAAACTTTGCAGTCAGCGTTCTTTTCCGCTGAGAACTGTTCTCTCTTTTACACACACACACACCCATACTCTTTGAACAGGACTATCTATCTATTCGATGCAGAATCGTCTTCACTGTCTTTCTTTTTACCTACTAGATTTTCAAACGCTGCAGCCTCCTCTTTCCCCCGCCTTTCTCCCTAGTCTCATCTGTGATGCATGAGTGATCGTTGCTGTCTCGATTTTCGCTCATATTATGATAAAATATTTGTGCGCTGTTACATGGTGCTTATAGTCATTATTTTAAAAGATAGTTCCTAAGAGTTTTTACTGATAAAGACGTAAAAGGGCTATCCATAATAAGAGAAGAAATCGATTATGAGAAACGCCCAATGTTTTCCAAGATGCGAGAAAATGAGCGAGAAATAATTGCAATGTATAAACAAGATGAAACGATCGAAGGCACCAGGGCTTAATTATATTTACCCAACTCATCAAAAAGAGATAAAGAAAACATTAGTAAAACCACTGTGTATAATCTTTATCCGGCCTATTAGGGACACGGTTGTCTAAGCATAGTTCTTAATAGCTAACGTCAGGCAGCTCTTAAGTAAAAGTGAGAAAATTGGTGCTAGTAATATCGTCTTATTAATCTAACTTCAATTGTTGGTAAGCCTTTGAAATCGATAAATAATTATAAATAATTTGTTCTACAACGTTTTTTTGTGCAAAGTCATATTTTAAAGTAATATTCATTGATTTTATTCTTAAAACATATTTACTGTGGTGCTTTCAATGGCCTTCCTAGACAAGCAATTCTAACTCTAGCTTAAATATTGAGGCATAATTTATATTAGTAAACAAGTTTAGTATTTTTTAAGATCAATAAGTTGGTTGCACAGATGCCAATCTTCCAGTGAAAATAAATTGAATTGGCTTACTCTCTTGTCTTCGTATAATCTTATTCTAAGTTCAGGATTTTGTATTTTGCTCGTAATTTATATCAACGAAGAATACATGGTAATAGATATTATTTACCTATATGTACTTCTGAAAAGCCTTTGATACCGTTCCCCTTAAGAGGACCTTAATGAAGCTTAAATCTCATAGAATAAGAATAAATTTTAAGTTGGATTGTAGACTGGTTCTCTAATCATTTACAGTGGGTAATAAATAATATTAGGCCAAATTTAGACTTGCTTCCAATTACTAACAGAGTCCTCAAGGACTTGCACTTGTTCCTCATTATTCATAATACAAGAGCTTATTTTGTAAAATCTCCAAATTCGCTGATAAGAAGACGAAAGGAAACTGTTTTTGCAAGGAATTTGACACGCAGATAACTGGCTGGTAAAATTTATCATAATAATAATAATATATAACAATGTAGGTTTTATATGGCTTCCTGCAAGATCTTGAATTAGGATGTTGAAATTTGAAAGCTAATTCCCAGCTAAATGGGGAAATTTTAGAGTCAGCTATCCTAGAAAGGGATATTGGAGGTCTAATTCTGGAAGACCTCAAAGTAACGAAACAATTTGTCGAAGCTGCTAAGAAACTTAAAAGGATGCTGGTATAATGTGCTCTGAATTTCAAGTTTAAGTCAACAGATATCCTTCTAGCATGCTAATCCCTTGTCCATTGTCATCTCGACTACGCGGTTCAATTTTGGTCTCCCTACCATGATAAAGATGTTAGCGCTGCCCGTAGAACAAATTAACTGATTCCACGGTCTAGGAATAAAGACTTCTATCCTCAGGTCTATTATTATTTGCTTGCAAGCAATTTATTGATGTCTAAAATACCAAAAATATTCAGTAATATTAATTATAGACTACTATTCGAAATGAGTGATGGAGCAGATTTATCCAAATGGATTTAAATTAATAAACAAGTACTTCAACAAGGCCACAGCTCAAAAATTACTTTAGTAATAAAATCACATACACATTGAATTGTTTAATTTGTCGAATACGTCACTTAAAAATCGACTCTAGTATTTTTCATATTTAAATAGTGACCAGGAGGATGTAATCGTCTACTGAGCGAGGAAAATTAAAGAAGAAAAAATATGATACCAGCCAATAGTTTCCTGAGAAGCATGAATACAACCGTGTTTTCCAGTCCTTTCACACTCTATGTCAGTTTATTCTTCCACTGTTAGCAGTGAAAGAGTCGCGTGCTCTCACTTCTTCTGATTTATGACCTTACTACCATCAAAGCTTTCAATAATTCACGGACTAACCTTATGAAGTCCTTGGCAATTATATCATTCGAAAGAGAATGTAAAAGGACATAAGGGTTAAAGTTTCGTTAGAATCGGCCTAATAATTATGATGTTATTGCCCAAACAAAGAAAAGCAAAACGGTAACCGACTGACTGAATAGTGAGATGTAGTCTCCTGCGACTAAAAGGATTTTTTCCTTTTCTTTCTGGGTGTATATATGTATTCAATGATACAATTGGCTTAAGGTTCCATTAAATTAAACCTGCAGGAATCACATTTAGATGCATTAGCTTATGTACTTAGTCCTAGCCTCAGTGTTAAAAAAATCAATGAAAAACATGATTTTAGTTTGTTTATTAGTTAGAATACATGTAGATAGTATGTAGCAGCAGTTCTCGACCTAACATTGAAGTTAAACCCATTTAACTTTGGATCCACTCATTGCAAGATAACTAATATGCTTAGTCTACTAACGTAGTATATTAGTAGAGCTTTCCACCTTTTCTTTTCTGGATGGCCTTGAGTGGGTTCTAGGGTTTTTGTTTGTTTTCACTCTGTAGTTCTTCTATATACTCGATTCCCTCGGAAATTATACGCTATTAACGAAAAACTATGTACCACTAAGAATGGCAAAATACTACGCACTCTCTTCCCGACTAGTGAGTGCATTAATTGGTTCTGATTGCCAAGGTCTCTTAACATCGTTGCAAGAAAAATAGCGTGATAATTGTTGTGATTTGGTCTTATAATGGAATATAAATAGTAAGAAGAAAAAAGTTCTTGTATTATCATTTCTCTCGCGTTCAACTACATGTGAAAGACGGAGGGCTGTCAGAGATATTGTTATAGGCAGGGACATCTGGTAAAGACTGTGAGAAGTTTCGGTAACCTTGCAATTTAGCGCCCTGTCTGTCTGAATGATACTCGACAAAACGACGGCATCGAAGTAGCGTCCCTTTCCTTTCTTCCTGATGTCTCAGTTGCAGCAGGTCTTCCACTGAATATGTTTGCGTATCTTCGTAGTCTGTTTCCATTTACAGAAGGCATATTAACGATACAGGCGAAACGGCCTCATTTAACATCCTCCCGTTCATAAATCAATCTCCATCTCGCTTCTGTCCGTCTAAATACTGATGTTATCGAATGGACAGAAAATGGACAGCTATTCGCCCGTTTGCCAAGTTTCGCATGGAGTCTGATGAGTCTCCCGGTGGTAGCCTGCAGAAGACATTCGCACTTAATTTAAGAATTTGACTGATAAGAGAATTGGATTCCTTCAGGAAAGCGCCTCGTTATTTTGTCGTTAATGAAGACAACCAGAGATGTCAGCATCTTCGTTATTATATCCTTACCCACTTTATGTATTGGGTTGAGGAATAAGTTCTTGCGGGTTTTTTTTATTTTGTGTTGATTTACGTTTTGTTGACGTGATTTGTGCACATATTAAGAAACAATATTAAATAATGAGAGCAAAATTTGCAAAGGTTAGGCTACGTCTCTTAACAGCGTAGACTATTAAGCTTTTGCTTAGGCTACGTCTTCAAGTTGAGTAATAAGTCATTGCGGGTTATTTAAAAGTTGTGTTAATTTAATTTTTGTTCTGTACCCTCAAAATGGAATGTCAAGTTGAAAGAAATGCGCATTTTCGACACTTGTTGTTATTCATTTTCAATGGAGACGGGAACAATGAAAACGCAGCGAAAGCTCGTCGCGATATTTGTTCGTGTACGGAGAAAATGCTTTATCAGAAAAGACAGCTCAATGGTGGTTTTCACGTTTCAAAAACGGTCATTTCAATCTTAATGATGAAGAACGTTTTGGTCACCCCATTAAGTTGGATGAAGATCGATTGAACGACCTTCTTCATGAAAATCCTCGTCAATCGACTAGAGAATTGGCTGTACAATTGGCGTGTGATCAGAAAACTGTAGTGAATCACCTTCTTTCGATGGGAAAAGTTCAAAAACTTGGTGCATGGGTCCGCACGCTTTGAGCGAAAGCAACAAAATTCAACTCTCCACGATTGCCGCAGGTTTGCTTGCTCGTCACAAGGCTACTCGTGGATATAACGAGCGATTTCTTCACCGCATCGTTACTGGCGACGAAAAGTGGTGTGTTTATGTCAACAAGAACCATCGAAAACAATGGCTTAGCCTGTATATAAAAAAACACTTCCGCGATTAAAGCAAGGACTTCATCCACGAAAGACGATGATGTGTGTGTGTGGTGGGATTGTGAAGGCATCATTCTTTATGAGCTCCTTGCGAACAACGAGATTGTCAATGCAGAACTCTACGTTCAACAAAAGTATCGACTCGCCGAAGCTATTCCTGAAAAGCGACTTCATCGACGTTATGGAGTTCTTCTGCAACACGACAATGCTCATCCTCACATTGCCAATATGACAAAAGACGCCATCCAAATGCTTAATTTGGAAATCCTGCCACATCCTCAATATTCGCCAGATTTGGCTCCATCGGATTTCCATCTGTTCCGATCGCTCTCCAACAATTTGCGCGGCGGCGTTTCGTTCAATACTGATGTGGAACTAAGAACCTGATTAGACGAATTCTTCGAGTCAAAATTCAGAGATTTTTATTGAAGGGGCATCCTAAAACTGGTTGAACGTTGGAAAGAAGTCGTAAATAACAACGGAGAATACATTATTGATTAAAATGGATATTGTACTCAATTAAAAATGAAGTTTTTCTAAAATTCTTAATGGTAATGAATAAATTTGATAAAACCGCAATAACTTATTCCTCAACCCAATATAAAATGGGAAGAGTGAAAGTTTTTTTTTATTTTAGTGCATAATAGATACAGTTTGGAAAATTAAGTAAACCCTATCTGGAAATTCCCCCATTGCTTTAGTTAGCTCTTTTAGAAACACTTAAGTTCAATCAAATGAAACTTGAAATAAGAAACGATTCTACCGAATGAATGTAAATTGTGGATACCTTTTCAGCATAAATGTTCTACGAGTCTTTGAAGTTGATTAAAGTGTAGCTTCGTTAATGCAATTAAATAAACAGGAACCTTTTGCATTTTTACTGTAACTGCAATTTAACAATGATAAAACACCGACCAAATTTAATTTTGAAGCATTAAAATTAAGAATAGTTCACCCATGCTATCAAAAATGACGACAATTTTCTCAATTATTAACGAACAAATGAAAGATAAACCCACTGAATCACGCGTAATTCAATGCAGCCACCTTTTGTTGGTGATTCTTGCCAGCAGGGTACTATGGAAGGCCAACTCTAGCCCACGTATTACGTCTCCCTTTGTAAGGCTCCAATCAGATTCAAAGGAGAGGCGAGAGACCTAGTGAACTCTTTGTCGCTCTCATCGGCGCGTTAGTTCCCTGAAATTGTCATTTGAAGATAAACACAAAGATTGTCTAGACATTCGCCCGGCTCGACGTAACAGTAGCGTCACGGATACCATGAACCAGAGGATATGGAGATTCCAATGCCCCAAGAGCACCCAAGGTGCTTTGTGAGTCGCTAAATATCACAATCAGGTCTTAGAACTGGGCACGACGCGTTATGTCCGTTACCGAGGGGTGTATTGCAACCAGCTAAACAATGAAGACAGAGGCAGCATCTGGTAGAGCCTCGCTGACTTTAAACGGCATGGAGGCCGACCCACTCCTGGTATTGAAGACATCCGTATACAATAGCACGGATCCAAAGTGACCCTAAGTGTTCTTAAAAATGGCCGAACGCAATATTCCCAATGCTGTGGAAGATTTTGAAGCAGAAGTGTGTCGACAAATAGTGAAAGATGGTACCCGCAGGGTTGGCGTATTGAGCAAAACCAGAGACGCCACCGAGCCGAAAGCTATACCAAGCTGTCGAAGGTGTATCAAAGGCCTAATTCCAAAGAGCTTAGGCAATTCCTGGCAGGGCATACTAGTAAAACAGCATAATGTAATGTGTAAGGCGCAGAGCTCTTAATAGAGGAAGTGCGAAAGGCATCGCTCGCACGATGGAGACCGGTGGAGTGGATCGAGTTCACCTTCCGCAATATACGATCTATTGTAAATGCTGAGTTTTACAGAACGAAGAATGTCCATGTCGAGACTACAAGAGACCATAAGGATGCGAATCCACCACTTCCAGCTGAACCCCGGTTAATAACAGCTTTAGGTACGGGGGGAGCCGTAGATAGCCACACAAAATTAAATCATCTTAGTCTTGGCCAAGGTAAACCCAATTCTGTGCGCTTTAGCATTAGCAAGCTATGTGCTTCAATGCCTGTTGGAGTCGACGCTCCAGAGTTGGCATCTGAGCTGCACCAAAAGAGATCGAATGGTCGTCGACGTAAAGCGTATTGAGAACATCTTCCGGCAGCACTAAGGTGATACCTTAGATGCTCAGGGTAAAGAGTGTGACACTGAGGATACTTCCATGCGGGAATCCTACTTTCTGCTCCATTGGTCCAGGGATGGCTACCCTTATCCGTATGCGAAATCAAACAATGTCACAGAAATTCAGAAATAAAGAATGGGAGCGTCACCTCGCCCCCATCGTGTAGAGATTCTCCATGATACCGTATCTTCTTAATATATCATAGACCTGTCCCATATCAATGAGCATGGGGGCGTAGTGCCGTCTATGAAGGAAAGCCTCAAAGATCGTATTTTCCAGTCAGTGCAAAGCATTGGATTTTCTCTAGCAACTCTCAAAAGCAGAAGTGTAAAAAATCGGGCGGAACACCGGCCGGGGTAGAGCGATTTCATCCCGGTTTGCGAAAAGCGAGGACAGTAGCTATTCGCCATGAGTCTAGGTGGTTACCTTCTGTCCAGATCCTGTTTTCCAAATTTAGCAGAAATGCCACAATTGCTCACCTAGATGTCGCAGCATAGCATACGGGACATTATCCAGACCTTGCATGTGTCTGCGCATGAAGCGAGAGCGGAACGTAACTCACTCAATGTAAACTTGTCGTCGAAGAGTCCCCCGCTTCCAGGATTCAACTCCAGTGGTGGCCTTCAGCGACATCACGACGTACATTGAAGACTGGCTGAGTACCATCTCAGCTAATAATGTAAGGAAAGCGGTTGCGAAAGACACCGCCGTGGATCCAGGCTCCGAGATTGTGCTCCTGTTCTCCTGAATAACGGTAGGAAGGTCCTACGAGAACTTGCTCCGTATCCTTTTGACCCGCTTTCATAACTCTGCAAAAGGGGCCTTCCCGTTAAGTGAAGACACGTATACCCGCAAGGAAGAGTGGCTGGCGTGTTTCTAAATATACTGGAACCTACTCCTATCTCCAAGAAATTCACTGAATCTGAAATCGTTCGGGCAGCGCTTATAGCGAATATCACTTCTGCATGAATAAAAAGTATGGGTAACATATGCAACTAGCTATGCTTTCAGACTATTTTTTAAGTCTTGATATAGGACTAAAAATACCTAAAGTTTAATATTTATTTATTTATCTCATATGGACAGCTCTCATAATAATGATTGCCGCCACCTATCTCTTATAAAACTTGTCTCATAATTAAAGATTATGTAATTTTGAAGAAGAGGGGCGCACACTTCTTAAGCAGCTAAAACCTGTAATAATTTTTCCTATTCTTACAATTATGTCCTATTAGTATTATTTCAATGGCAGAGAGGATCTTTCACACTTATTAAAGTCACAAAAAGACAATATTTCAACCCGATTCCTCAACTCAAGAATTCTACCATGAGACAGCCTAATTTACGCTCGATCCTTTTGTGCGAGGATAAATCGAAGTTTATTTACTTCATTTTTTAATCTAAAATTATACTAAGCATGCATAAATATCTAACTACCCCTAACATTCTCTATCGTTGGTCGGAAAATAACAAGTAACTAATATTAAGATTAAAACAGGTGTGTTTTTAACGTCCTGAGCAACGATTTATGAGGTTAGGGGAAGCAGGTTATCTAATCATGTTTAGTTTTTGTAATTTTACGGATTAACGCCAAAAGGCGTATAACGTGAATCTGTTTACGTTCTGAGTAACAATGTATAAGGTTAGCGGTGGCAGGTTATCTAAAAAGTTTTAGTTTTGATAATTCTAGAGATTAACATAAAAAAATAGCCAACAGATTTTGTTGCTAGACCTGTTTAAATACTCTTACTACCTCTAACCTTCTACATTGTTGTTCGAAAAATAAAAATTAATATTAACATTTAAAACAGTCGTGTGAGCGTAAATTAGGCCATGTCATAGCGTTTCAAGATGGTGACTGGAAGAATTCATAAGTTGCACAAATGAGTTAAATATTTACTTTTTGTGACTTTATAAAGCATGATTTACACTCTCTACCATCGAAATATTAGGCCTAGAACACTATAGGACACTATTAAAATGATACGAAGTATTACAGGCTTTAGTTACATAAAACGCGTACGTCATTCTTATTCAAAATTACCAAAAATTCCTATATTTAAAAAAAAAATATTCAAACCGCGTTTTCCTTCTTAAATATTATTAACTTGTTAAATACATACTAAAGCGACTGCTGCATTCAATATTCAGATATTCACTGTAGCCGCCTAGTTCAAAGGATCGATTCCATATAAATTTGCTATGGGTTACATACTCTCCAGACTCGGTTTTAATGGATATTAAGAAGAACTTTAACAGAATTATTTGAATTTTTGCTAAAAATTCGAAATAAAATCTCCTTCTATTCGTTGTGTTCCTTTAAAATGACCTAAACCATATTTTAAGACCTCAAAAATCATCATATCAGTAAATTTCTTTGAGAGGGGAAACACTTATAACAAGTTGCGTAAGACAGCGAAAGACAGAAAAACAGAAAGACAGCGAAACACTGTGATCACATCTTTTGTTTTATATACTGAACCTCAAAATGAGAGATGGCGCTATCTGCTCATTCTCGACCCTTTTTAAAAACATACAAAACCTTTTGACAAATTTTCCAATAAACTAATTCGAATTCAAATTTCGAATTTATTTGGATTTGTATAAGAAGTCTGTAATATTTTAATCCGAATTAACTCTATTTTTTTGCGAGAGAATTAACAAATGACGCTAAATGGATCTTCTAATTTGCGGAAAATAAAGTGCAGTCCGTGTACAAGTATCATATAATGCTCCATGTCTAGACATAGCAAGTTTTCAGTAAATACTCCTATATTAAATACGCAGGAATTCTTGAAGGTGTTTTAGGGTTAAATATTATCGTTTTACATATATTATAAAATAAATTCATTGATTCATTGACAAATGTAGTGTAAATATCAATTATATGATAGTAAAATTCCCAGCCACGGGTGTATCTCGCTGTACTTATTGCGAAACGAGTGTAGTACAAAAAATGTATTGATTCGTTAAATCTTATAGGTCTATAGGGGCTAGATAATGATTTCTCTTTCGTTGTTTGGTAGGCTGGGTTATGTGATCAACGAGCTTCCTTAGGATTATGGAAAATATTTAGCTGGATTCTTTATTCCTTGATAAACAACGGGAACAAGCCTCGAAATCACGAACAGTAATGACAACTTCTTTCTTCTTGAATAATAATGATTGCTAACTCTATTTTTCTACAAAACGCACCTATATAAATAGTAATTCTATCTACTCATAATTTTACAAAATTCAACCAATCAGGATTGAGATACATTTAATTGTCATACTTATGTTCATTTTTGAAATAACAGACCTTAGCGTTAATAAATTGAACAATCAGCTTTTAGACATAAGCACTGCAATAATTGTCCAATTAGCGTCACGATAGATTTAAAAAGTTAATAATGCTCAAACCGTTGCATGCAAACACGGCTGAAATCTTTTTTCCGAATTTTGACTTTGCTTGTCGCTCGGATTACTCTCTGTCATGGAATGGCCAGACTATATATTTATATATACGTGGGTACTTTTTGGCTTGGGCCCAAAGTTGGTTGGAGACCGATAGTGAAAGGGAAAATTGTTAAGAGTCGAGTGGGGATAGTTTATTATTACTTTGCGGGGTCCTTTTAAACAAATATTTCAGAGTGCAAGTTGGCCAAAAATGAACAGGTAGCTGGTACGCGCTAGAGTTGCAAAAGAAAGACAAAGGCAAAAATATAATTTTACTAACAACAAAAGAATATATATATTTACATAGAAATTGGGTGTAAATGGAATGGTAACCCAGACGGGGTTAAAGATCCACACGCAATCAGGTAGGTTAATTAAGGGATTAAAGAGGTCAGATACAGTGGTGATTTAAATGGGGATTTTAAACTGTGGCGTTCACACAAATAATGGAGCCATTGGATAGGCAAGATTTAAGATCAATCTGCAGGTGGCACACGTTAGGAATACCTTATGTGTTCGTTGCCGAAAAGGGGCCAGTTGGAGGTACGATGAATGCGACGGAAGAAGTTGGTTTACCTCTGGCTTCAGACGAGGGAACACTAGTCATCTTCGGAGTTGGGAATCCTTGTAAGTCCTTGCCGATTTACTCGGGCAGAGTTCACTGATGTCGAAACTTGCCGATTGACTAAGGCAGAGTTCACGGATCTATTTATCCTTCACTTGAATCAAAATCGCCGCTGGGGGATGGGGGATCGTCCTTTAGCTCGTTCGCCGGAGTAGGTGGAAGTCTGACAGTGCTGCTCTCTAAACTCAGTCGAAGCGGTATATAGGCGCCTGGTGAGGAGGCTCCAAACGCGGTAGCGATCTTGGGAAAAAGTCGGTGACTCCTTCGGGGGAAGGGGGAATCTTGATAACGATCGTTGGAATGTCCAACGGATTCCAGTCCTCTAGCTGAAAGCCCGAATGATCGTGGAGAGGTGCCCGCGTTGGATGGGGGGGAGGGTGAATGACGTCGGTCCCTAGGCAAATACAGCTGGGGCGAGTGATAACAGCGTCGGCCGCCTCCTTGCCTAGGTTCCCATGCTTTCACCAGCTCCATGCGATGATGTCCGGATCCACGTGGTATAGAAGGGCACGTGGTCGCCATTTGACCTCATTCTGCTACACTCTCTTACATACTCATTGTGCAGTAAAGTCGAATTTTGGAGAAATTTGATGTGAATTGTCCATTCGAATGAGGTATTTTGTTTTCGCAAACCGCATTGTTGTGTGTGACCGGAAATATTATCTCTGGTGATAGGTTCGAAAGTGACTATTTTCTGCTTGACTGGCCTCATTGAAGGCTAGTTGAGGGAAAGGAAATGAGCCCTTCTTCACTCCATCAAGGTAAGGTGCTTGTATTGTTCAAAGGACAGTTTTTTCCACCTTGCCCACATATTTTTTCCTTTTTCATAACGGACCCCTGAACGCACATCCTCACACACAAATACACACGCCCAGAAACTCAGCCCTCTCGACTCCCTTCCTAATTACACCCTTGGGTGATATGAAGGAGTGATGAAGGAGACCAGGTGCATAGCCTTGAGAACCTTACCTGACCGGCCAAAACCGGACAGGTGTAAGGTTTTCGAAAAGATTTACGCTGAGCTAAATATTGCTATCGTACGCCTCATCGACATACCCAATGGATATTTGGCTATTTGTGCAAGGGAGGTGGACACTGAAGGACGAATACCATCTGCCCCCCTCGAGAAGACCCCAGTCTCGGAGTCGTTTTTAGAGTGGCCATAGATCTAATTGGCCCCCCACTCTTGTTGAGTTTGCAACGAGACCCCCGGCACGGTCTCCCTTAAATAAATAGATAGCGTGACGTGTGCGGAGAACCTTATTTCTATCTTTTCCCGCGTGGGCATCTTGAAGGAAATCTTGCTCGACAGAGGTAGACGGTTCACCTCTGAGCTAATAGAACACGCCGGCAAGCTCCTTATGATCAAGCCCTTGTTCACCTTGCATTTTCACGCCGCCGCTTATGGTGTCTGTGAAAAGTTAAATGGCACTCTGAAAACCATTCGGAAAAAGTTATGCCATATTCAGCCCCAAGAATGGCATCGATACCTGCCGGTTGCCCTGTTTGCTTGCCGAGAAATCCTCCACAGAACTTTAAGATTTGCGCCCTTCGAGCTCTTGTATGGCTGAAATCTACGTGAACCAATGAGCATTTGGAATGAACCTTTTTCCATTCCCTGCCTGGATGAGAAGATAAAGTCTTCGTATTCCTACGTGCTAGATCTTAAGAACCACTTGAAAGAATGCGCCGATATAGCGTATAAAAATTCGAACTTAAATTTATAAAAATATAGGACCTATTTTGACGTTAGGTCCAAAGAAAGGCGATTTAAGTCTGATG
Source organism: Ceratothoa steindachneri (assembly GCA_963969495.1). NCBI lineage: Eukaryota > Metazoa > Arthropoda > Malacostraca > Isopoda > Cymothoidae > Ceratothoa > Ceratothoa steindachneri. The sequence goes on along the minus strand of OZ018324.1, from coordinate 161,464,492 downwards.
AAGAGGTGATGCTCCTCCTACTTATGGAGACAAGCAAACTCTTGTCCCAATGGAAAGGCCTTTCCCAATCCTAGAAGCCCGCGGTCCCGTAGATTACGTAATACAGACCCCCTCAGGGAACAAATGTTTCATGTAAATATGCTTAAGCGCTATCACCACCGCGCCTGCATTAATAATATAATTGCCCTTGACGAAGAGGCAGTAATGGAAGCCTTTTATCCGTCTCAATCTCCTAATTTAGTCCAAACCGTATGTGTTGAAGCGGACGAAAACTACCCTCTCCCTTCGCTCCCTGGTTTCAGGGTAAACTCGACCCCGAAACTCGATTTAAACCCCCAGTTGAAACCCCCTCAGAAGACGCAATTGGTTCTTTTGTTAACTGAATTTCCCGATGCAATTTCTGAGAAGCCTGGTTGCTATTTGTATTTTGAGCATGATATAGTCCTAACCACCCAAAATCCTATTATATATTAGCCCCACACTGTACTCATTCACTTGCGCCCTACTTTTAATGCCGAAGTGGAAAACTTGCTAAAATTAGGAATAATTGAACCTTGCTCTCCCATTGTTATAGTCAGAAAGCCGGATCAGTCTTTTCGCATGTGCGTAGACTTTAGAAAGCTGAACGCAGTAACAGTTTTTGACGCTAAGCCTATCCCTTTTATAGACCAGAGCCTACATCTATTTGAAGATGCCAAATATATTTCAGAGATAGACTTGCGTAAGGCCTACTATCGAATCCCTCTTAATGATAGTGCCAGGAAATATATTGCATTTCCCCCAGAAAAAAAGCCTTATGCAGTTGAAGCGCCTACCTTTTGATTTAGTTACTGCCTGTAGTAACTATAATCAAATGATGCGCAGGAAACTGGATGGGCTGAGTAACATTTCCTTTCACTTTGATAACGTTTACGTGGCCACTCGTACATGAGACCAGCATCTTATCTCCCTACAATCTCTCCTCATTAGACTTCGTGAAAACGGCCTCACTATAGGCCATAGCAAGTGCCATTTCGCCTATAGCACTATTAAATATCTCGGTTTCCACATTCATGAAAATCAAATGGCCCCTCAAAAGAAAGAAGTGAAGGCAAATCGCCGACATGCCCCTAAAAAACAATTGCGCTCTCTTCTCCGGTTGACATCCTTTTACCGACTCTTTGTCCTGAATTTCGCCGCCTTAGCGTCCCTACTAAAGAAACGTTCCCCAGACCCCTCGCATGGAACTCCAAAGCGACCGCCCACTTCCATCAGCTGGAGGAAAGACTAACATCAGCTCCCATACTGAGACTCCCGAACACGAACATACCTTTGGGATACGAACAGATGCTTGTAATGAAGGCATCAGTTGCGTCTTGCTCCAGTATGAAGAAGACGGCACCCGTTACCTCATTGCGTACGCTAGCCGGAAGCTATGGTCACGCGAAAGAAACAATGCGGTCATAGAACTTGAAGCTATAGCGATTGTATGAAGTGTATAGAAATTCCCAACATATTTGTTAGGTAAGGAGTTCGTGATCAAAACCGATCATCGCCCATTGGCTTACTTAAAGAATTGTAAAAGCCAGAACGGAAAAGCTTATGCGTTGGAGTGTGCTTCTAATGGAATACCAGTTCCGGATAAGGTACATTAAAGGGACAGAAAACTGTGTTGCAGACTGTCTAAGTAAGAATCCGGTCGAGGATCCTCCCCCTGCGAAATAAATTGTGTTAAGTATTGTACTCCCGTGCACATAATCGACTCTGTGTGCTCGTTTTGTTTTTTTTTACAATTTTAGAACTCCGTCTTAACCGTGTATGTTTGTTTCTTTCGTTCTCATATAAAATTCTGTTTTCTTTTTGTACATATTTGTCCTTTGTGTGTGTTTTGTTTTGCTTTTGTGTTTTTGTATTGTATTTTTCTTTATTTTTATTTATATATGGTTCCACTACCCTTTTATAAATGAATCCTTTTGATTGTATTTTTTTTGTAACTCGCATTTGTGTGTTTTTTTGCGCTGGTTAACGACGATACCCTTTTTCAAATATACCCTGCGCCAGGGATTAAACGAAAGTCATTCATTCATTTCGCGACCGCTGTCTCGACTCAAATTTAAATGTCCGACCTTAGTGTACACCTGTAGAGTCAGATCAAATATTTTTCCATAAACGACTCCTCTTATGTTTGGAAATGCCTTTTTCCCTACTGTTCGCATCAGGTAAACGTCATCTTCAGAAAGGGAGGCGTGTAAAGGGATGCTCTCGAAGGACCACCGTGAGAGGAAACCCATACGGAAATACCCCTCTCTTCTTTCAAGACCACCTGCGCCCAGCGTGAGAATTTTAAAAGTTCGAGAAAGAATCCCTCCTTCGCTTAATCACCCGTCACAGATTTTGGACTCCACTCGTCCCGCCCTCCTCTGCGATAACACCGTGCGTAGCCACATTAACAGTATCCCCATATCACGAGGCAAGTTTGATCGTCTGGAACGACGCGTTATCATGAAATGTGTTTGCTTAGACTGGCGCCTAGAATCCCTTAGGGACCGCCAGGCCTTAAGGCGTTTATCGGATGAGCCACCCGGGTATTTAACCCGAAGCTCACCATCTCTCAGGGAGATTGAGAGCCCGCCATCCATTCTGTTCAGAGTAACGTCTTTTTCCCGTGAACCCCTGTAACCTGTCGTCGTACTTCGTCGAAGATCTCGCCAGCAGATCTACCTTCGTTAAGCTTTGACCCCTGTTCAGAGGAAAGCCTGAGACTCTCTGCCGATCTGCAGAATCGTCTTGAGTTGAGATTACGTCTCTCTGGAGCAGATAAAATCTTATTCTTCATTACGAAGTAATCCTACCGCATCTTCGGTTCCTCCTTGTCGGGACTCCCCGAAGTATCTTCTTGAATACCTGCGCCATTGTCTTTCAATTCGCCCGCTCTTGAAGGTAAAGCGATCTTGTATGGTCATCCCCAGATTACCTCGTTAATCTTCACTTAATTTATTTAACTACCATAAGTAATTTGTTCACTCTTTTTGTATATATATAAATTGCCACCTTTTATTTTATATATTAAAATTATATTTTGGGGGCAATGTCTTTATATTTATATCCTTTGAACTGCAACTTGGCAAGCCATTAGTCAAAACCCGGTCAACCGTAAATCGCCCTCTTTTTTACTCGCCCTAGAACATATCTTAAGCGACCTTTGGTCAGCTGTCTGCCCGTGCTTGTGTACGACTATGTGCGCCGATCTAGTCTACACAGGCATAACTCGACAGAAAGAGAAGTACACACTATTTCTAAAAATACATTTCAAAATCAATAATTACCTTTCACATAAACTTGACCCCTAGCAAACTGTTTAATTTTAGGGAAGGGTCACAACCAGAAAAGTTAGAGAGATAACATCGTTCTCATAATGAAATGTCGAAGCAAAATGGTGTTAATGACGCATATTTTTTGTGGCCCATAGTCATCTCACATTTCCAAATGGCTGATATGAGTTCACGTTACAATATCCTTTGCTGATTGGCTATTTCTAACTCGATCGCTTCTTGGAAGATCCATTTTGATTGGTTGATATTTGCATTTCTCAAACTTGTTCTACTTGTGTGAAAATATTTTGGTTGAAAAATAGTGAAAATTGTTAATATATAATCTAATGAATTGCACAAGAAATGTACATCACTTATTTTTAAAGGATACAAAAAACTCATAAAATAAAATTTTTACCTTGCACTTTGGCCTGGAGTCAATATAAACTAGTTTCTGTGAATGCAGAAAATATTCTTAAAACTGTCAATGCACAGACGCTTTTTTAAAAAGTGGTTCGAAAGGAATGCGGCGAAGTTAGGTTAAATGCGTAGGTGGCAGGTCCCCATAAACCAATTATTCTAGTGGGTACGCTGTTACTCTTCTATCCTCGAGGTTACTGGGTTCAGCTCCAAAGGAAGATGGACATAACGGTCGGCCCCCAATTTTGGTGTACGCGATGTGCTTACCCCCCACGAGTGTACGTATGTTACACAGCTCAGTGATCACACACACAGCCTATCAAACCCCTGCTATCTTTCCTCCCCCATCTTCAAAACGCACACTTTTCATCATAGTTCTAAGGAATCCTGACGATAGCTAGTTGTATAGGCATACCCCTAATGTGTAACGGATCTTCCTTACCCCCGGGGGCAAAGAAAAATTCCTACCTAATCACGGTGTGGTGTCAAAAACACAAGGGACATTCCCACATCTCTTTTCCCCAATAATGACTGGCCTGTAGTGCCCTTGGATTAACCAGCTATTGTCGTGCTGATCATTATTTTGGTTTTGTTGGGGATCTCGTCCACGAGCGAAAGATGGTTGGGGCAACATATGTAGTAGTAATATTATTCGTATTCAAAAGGGGAAACTACCTCGAACGCAACTCTCCCGAATTTAACTCCTCGAACGAATATCTCACTAATGCATCTATGTTGCACGCATCCTCTTGAACGCGTCTCTCCTGAATGGATCTCTACTTACGTATTTTCCTGAACTCATTTCTCACCAACGAATCTCTCCTGAGCTCAACTCTTGAACGCATATCTCCCGAAAGCCCGTCTTCTAAACACAGCTCTCGTGAACGCATGTCTCCAGAAGACTCACCTGAACGTATTTCTGATGAACTCATCTAACTTGACAACCTCTCAGAAACGCATCTCTTTCAATCGCACCTCTCTTTCACGCAACTCTCCCAAACACATAGCTCCTAGAGGCATCTCTCCTGAACGAATATCTCAGGAATGCATTTCTCCAGAACGCATCTCTTGAGAAAGCACCTCTACTGATCGCTGGTCTTCTGAAAGCGCCTCTCCTGAACATATTTTGCTGAAATCATCTCTCCCGAACGACTCTCTCCTCAACGCATGACTCTTGAATCTCTCTCTCCCGAATTCATATCTCCCAAATACATATCTCCCACACTCATCTCTTCCCAATGCATATCTCTCAAACGCATATCTCTTGAACGCATCTCTCTCGAACGCATCGCTCCAGGACCCATATGTCTCTCCTGAACCCATCGCCCCTGATCTACTTTCTTCAACGCATCGCTCCTGATCTACTTTCTTCAACGCATCTCTCTTGAACGTATCTGTCCTAAGGGCGTCTCTCCTATACGCTTTCTCCCGAATACATCTATCATGAAAGCGTCTCTCCTGAACCCTTTTCCGGTAATTCTATTTACAGATTAACAACTCCAATTTTTTTTTATTTAAGGCATTCGATCTATTCCTCTGGGCCTATCTGAAAAGCCTTTTTTTCTATTTTATTTTCACGCGCGCACAACAATAGTTTTCCAGTTATTAGCACATAAAAATAGTATTTTCCAATACAAAATTCTATTATTTGCCGCTGCTATGATGTCATAATCCTCGTGACAAAATGCTTGGTTGAACCGATTCAAGAAATAGATATTATAAAGTGATGAATCATATACAACTACGATATAAAAGGTTAGAATATTAGATTATTTAAGTACGTTTAGTTTTAAGTGTTTTCAAAAAAATGCTTCCGACCAGGTACATTTTCTTTTTTTGTTTGTTTTCGAATCCTCAAATTTAACTATCATCTCAATATCCTCCGCAGTACATCTAATTTAGCCTTACTCCCACAACGTTCACAAACATATTCTTTACGGTTTACTCCCTGCTTTCGACAGAAACCAATTATAGCTTGAAAACGACCATGATATTCACGGGAGAACGCAAAACAGTTATTTCATTACTATCATAGAGAGCAGACATTTTAACCTATAGGCCTCGACGTGTCACAAGAATAGGCTTCTTGTTTTGTTCCTCTTTGACGGTAAAGATAGAAAATTGAAAATTAATCAAATATACTCTACCCCCTCCCAAATTAACATATCTTAAAGAAATAGAAAAAAAATAACTTACCTAAACCCCCAAATAACCCATTATTTTGGTCGTTTAAAACAAGATATTAATGACAAGATGGCTGCCAATCTACTTTTTTACATAACATCTGTTAGAATTATTACCGCGAAAGCAGGGCAGGGCTAGGCAAGGTGGTAGCGCTTAAGTCAGAGACATTCGTCTCCAATTGATTCTGAAAGTTACAGTGGTCTCTCCAGAGAACTTATTCGAAACAATGTTTAGTTCCGAATGCCCTCGTTAGATAGAGTTTAGTTTAAGGTTAGTTTGAGAGTTTAAGGAGAGTTTGAGAGAGGTTTGATGGTTTCGAAATGGATAAAGGGTTATAAGTTTGAAGGACCGAATGTTAAATGAAGCTAGGTGAGAGGGGGGCCAAAAGAGAAAGAGAGAGTTTGATGGGAATTCGAGGGAACTCGTAGAACCAATACGAGGAAAAGAGGGTATAAAAGCTTACCTTGGTCGGAGAACCAGGGCGAGGACCTACTTTCGATTTGGAGTGCTTCACTGTGCAGCGCACTTCCGAAGTTTTCCGTCCTGCCGAGTTCAAGAGTTTGGGAGTTTTTGAGTTTGATTCTATCTTCAAGCTTCAGAACGGTCCCGCCCAGAGTCCAAGAGTTGTTTCCTTAATCCAGCGTCTGATCTGGAGTGGCCGTTTGTCACTCATGCAAGAAGGTTTCCAAGGAATCGGAAAAGGGGAAGTTGGGATATAATTAAGAGGAAGGAAACAAGGAAGGCCGGCGTACGAGGTCCAAAACACGTAATTTCCTGTGCGTACAATAAAATTATAAACTACCGAGTCCGGGTCTACCGTGCCAATCGCCAAGGAGAAGGAGCGCCAATATTCCTCCAGATACTTAAGACGGCCCCAAGTGTGTAAACACCCTCCTCCTCCTCTAATTAACTCATAAACCACTCGGTCTTTGATAGCCTAGAGAATAGGCCAGAAAGAGGGGAGGGGGACCTACTACACTATCCTCCTTTGAACTAGAAGAGTTCATGCACGCTCACAGGGACAGGTAACATAGTGCAATAGGCCGTAATCTTAACACATCAAAATTAGAAATTTGCGCTCCTGAATTTGTGAAAGTGTTATATAGTGCGATATACACTATATAGCATTTGCGTATTTTTTCAAAATAGAGATATTTATAACAAAGCGCCTTCTTTTGAGTTGGAGTTGTTAATCTGTAAAATTCTCGCCTTTCTTGAACGCATTTCTCCTGAACGCATCTGTCCCGAATACATCTCTCTTGAACGCTTTCTCCCGAACGCATATATCATGAAGACATTTCTACTGAACGCATCCCCTGAAAGTGTTTCTCCCAAACGCATCTAGCCTTAACCAGTTTTTCATGAATGCAATCCCCTGAAAGCATCCTGAGTAAACGCAGCTCTGCTGAACGGATATATTATGAACGCGACTCTCCTGAACGCATTCTTCCGAACGCATTACACTTCACTGCATTATTGGCTCAACAAATCTTTCATGATCACATTCTCCTGAATGCATCTGTTCTAAACGCGTCTATCGAAAGCATCTATACTGAACGCAGCTTCCTGAATGCATTTCTACCGAGCGCATTTCTCGTGAACGCATCTCTCCAAAATACATATCTCTTAAACGCAACTCTCCGAAATGCATCTCGTAAAGAGACTCTCCTGAACACATTCTCTCGAACGCATCTCTCCTGACCGCATATCTCTTGAACGCATCTCTATTGAACGACTCTCTCTAGATAGCATGTCTCTAAGACATGTCTCTCCTGAACTCATCTTACATGAACGCATTTCTCCTGAACTCATCTTACATGAACGCATTTCTCCCGAACTGGTCTCTTTTGAGCTCATTATCCCTTCAAAATGGATATCTACTGAACTCATATTTCCTGAACGCATCTCTCCGGGCGCTTTGTTAATCCGACATCATGCCGGATTTCGACTGGGGTATCTCTGACGAGTTGAAAGGAGGCGATCATTTCCCAATCATTCTCGCCTCTCACGAGTCACTACCCACCTCGGGTATGTCTCGTTGGAGATTGGACAAGGCTAATTGACCAAAGTTCACCAATCTCACCAATTTGAAAAGACCAAGTATGTTAAGAGGTGAGGGCAAATTCTAACTTGAGAAACACCTTCATTACTCGGAAACTTCTTAAAAAATAAGGCTTGTAAGCACAAATGAAATTTACTTTATTCTTTAGAACAGTTGGATCCACTACTTCTCCACTCGCGCCACACTCACACACACACATTCGCATCAATTTCACTTACCGACCACGTGATAAGTTTCGGTCAAGACGTCTGCGAGGTCAGCTATGTGACCATGACCAAGCGCCCGGCCTCGTTGCTTCAAATGGCGAGTAGATGCTGCCCGTGTAGTTTGTGGCCGGTTACAGGCTCACCGCGGCCAATTACAGGGACATCATGTAAGACGTCTTTCAGCAGGACGGTGTTATGTCCCACATGGCCAAGACCATGCAGGAGTTGTTGGGGTTGAACAGGAACTTCTGGTCGAAGAACATTTGGCCACCGCAGTCGGCCTATCTCAATCCTCTCAACTACAGCGTGTAGGCACATGTCGAGGGCAAGGCATGAAAGGTCTCTCACGGCAACGTCAATGAGCTTTGGTCGGGGTTTTCCCGAAATTAATACAATTTGAAACAGAAATTAATTGTCGTATGTGATTCTATTTCACTTCCCAATGGAATACACACACGTACATATACTCCGGTACCAATCCTCGTTTGAAAAACTAATCCAAAATTATCTTCCCCAAATACCAACAATTAAATTTATCAGTAGAAATGTAATTGTTTGTATCAATGTAACTTGGATCAACTAAATGCGCTATTTTATCGCCTGGATCGACTCCGGTGACTTTAATGTCAACGTTATTCTATTGCTTGAATTGACTCTATGGTCGAAATTCGTCTATCGCTTAAATTGACTCCATTGACTCTATTCTCAACGTTATTATATTGCTTGAATTGACTCAATTAAGTTATCCTATTGCATGCAACGATGACTTTGGATTAAATTTAAAATCATGTCACTATTGTTATATTGATTTAGATTAGCGATTACTATAGCAATGCTTATAAACTACCTTCGCAATGTATTGGTCACGCCTGAAGGACGCTTTTCGCCTACTCAAAGCATGTGGCATGTGGCTGCATCTAACATACCAATCAATCATGCTTCCCCCAAATAACTGGGTCAATTTGTTATTCTAACCTTTTGCCCTCTGAATACCCGAGATGTTTGACCCTCTCGTAGGACCACGTTGTATGGCCTTTTCTCATATTATTTTCTTCGCTTTTCCCACGATGCTGATATTCCTAGCATGTAAAGCAGATGAACAAGAATGTGGAGACGAACTGTCTGAGTTTGCATTCAGTTAGGCTGAATACCTAGGTAAAAAAAAAATATATATTAATATATATCCTAAGAATCTGTTTGAGGTACTCATTTGGTGCATTGATTATGGCAGAACGATATCAAATAAACGATTCTTCCGGAATAAATATTAAATTTATTAATGACGCATAATTCTGCCTTATTTTTCTCCCTCACACACGACGCAAATATTTGGCTACCAATTGCTGGACGCGCTGTACTTATCCCTGGGTAGATCTCACACTTCTCGCCGCACAACACATAGCCAATTACTATACTTCTTTCTATTATCTCCCTTCTTCACAACACACACTCTGTTCCAAGGGATCCTGCCAATGAGTATCTATATCTATATACCTCCACTTACTTGGTTTTAAGTTTGAATGAAAAGTAAAATGCTTGGAATTCGCTTTTCCTTCACTTTCAGCGGCCATCATTCACTTGCTAGTTTATTTCAGTCTTTCCTTCCGAAAATATTCATTAAGTCATCATTACCATGAAGAAACCTCCTGTATGAATGGTTTTCACAAAGGAATATTTATGTGAGAAAGGATCGCCTTTCAGGTCGTTTAAGTGTTATGCGAGAGAAGTCTTCGGCGGATATATAATAAGCTCCAAATTTTAATTTCGTATTAATGTAGACTTCAAAAATGTGGTTTATGTTGACATCAGCCCTTTGTGAATGCATCTACCTGCGAGGTGAGTCGCAGACTTTAGGAAATCAGTCTTTTAGATATAAGGTTGGTATTTCCCGACACAAAATACCCGTTCTGGCAGCAGAAGACTGAGCAAACTGCGGAAGCGCACTGATCATTATAGGAGGTGCCACGATTCAGGCTAATGGATGAGTTCTTGTATAGTGCCATCAATGAAGCATCCTAAATTCCCCTCAATGAGACTACTTTTCAACTAAGGGGGCAGTGGTTTCTCCTAAATTTGTTTTCAAGAGATCCTATGTGATTAATGGTATAAATTTGTCCACTAAATAGAATGCCTACTAACGATTTTAAATATATTTTTTTTATGATAATCATTACCTTTTCCAGCCTAATAGGTACCATACGGCATAAGTCGTAACAAAGAGTTTCCAAAACTAATGCATTAAAATGTTGGGTACTTGTCCTTCAAATGGATCGGTAAGTGGGAGCTCATAAATTGTGGCAATCTCTGGGCATAATTAAGACAAAAATAGCACATCAGTTAGATTTGGTTTCTAAAATTAATATGCAGCCTGAGCGAATTGCATAAGTCTTGAAGAAGAATTGTTAACACTATGTCGTAGAATTAGGCAGTTATCACCTAATTTTCGATTCCTTCGTTTGTTCGGGAAAGGACTACGACAGCCCAAAAGAATAATTGGAATTGAATTTTGTTTATGCGCGGGTTTTTTGTTATTCGAATATTTTAAATATGGTTGGCCGGGATTGGTCTTATCTTCACTAACTTTATAATTTAAGAAGGGGATTTTTTTGAGTATTTTAATAATGATTTCATCTTAGTTCGATTATTTCTTATGTTTTTTTATCAAAGTAATTTCTAGTAATTCTTTTATAATATCAAAAAAGAACAAAATCGTGAACTTCAGAAATAAATATAAGTATCGAAATTTTGTGAATTTTTAAAACCCAAAGAATTTCAAATGGAGAAGTTCAGAAAAATTATTTTTATATATCTTCTTATTCTATAACTCTATATTTTAGCAACGTGATATTTTGAAAGGGGAAAAATTTAGTTTAGAGTTCCTTTTTAAAATTATTATAATTGGTAAAGTTCAGAAAATTTATCAAAATTTAACCATGGCTGCTTTTTTTTAGATTTAAAATTTTAATCTTTGTAGCGAAGCGCAAGCTTCCCCTGTAAGGAGGAGTGGAGAAGCCATTGCCTGGTTAAATTATGTTTTAGTGGTTGGAGGACTTAAACAAGAATTGCAAAAATAATCTTTAATTAAAGAACAAAATATATAATACATATAATTACACTCTCTAGTTATTTATTAATTCGGCAATGGGAAAATTATTAATAATTACAAATAATTACTCATGCCACAAGGGCTCAATACTTCGAGTACTAACCAGATAGGGTTTAGGCTAAAACTACGAATGGAATCCTAGCCTAAGGGACACAATAATTCACTTTAGTTATCCGAGATGGCTTGGGAGGAGACTACTTGAGGGCATCACACCGCCTTGACGAGTAAAATATAGGTGTAAATATCTTACTATTGGGGGGTGGGGGTTACCACAGGGTGCTGCTCGAGGAGGAAAACTCTTGTGGGGTTTAGCTTGTGCGCTTCTTCTGGACTGGTCCTTCGTTCCTGACGCCGTCGTTCCAAATAAGATCTTAGCTGCGGGCTGGTATGACACTGTTTTATCGTTCGAGGATACGCACCGTCAGTGGATGATTCCACAGACGTCTTAAAAGAGGCCGCCGAATACCTTCTCTATTTTTCGGGCTTGGCTAACTCGGGAGCAACGTGGAGACAGCCCACCACCACGACCCGAGATCTTCTTTAAAGGGGAGGGGGGGGGGGGTGCGTACGTATTCGAGCTTCTTCCTTAGGCAGATTCTGACGGAATACTTCCACGATTAATTTTGTGAGGGAGAGTATATAGACATTTGTTGGAACTCCTATATTTGCTAACGGAAGCAATTAAGTCCTGCCTCACCGCCTCGGCGTTTATAGCTCGGCACGACTCCTTTGAACAAAATCTTACTCGATCTCTCTTTTCTTCTACGCACTATAGTTTTTGAATTGGTTTTTTTATTGTGGCATGAAACTTTAGCAACGTTTAGATGTTTTGGTATTTGTAATATCCCTATATCTACAAGGGGTTAAAAACCCTTAATTATTCGAATTAATAAAGCTTTGGAATTAGATAACTTACGTCACTACAAAACATTTTAGCTATGAGCGGAACATTTAGTGTCTTAAATAGCTCTTTCCCACACTCATTTTACGAATTAAATTAAATACAAATTAATTCATTATATCCAAATAAATAAATTATTTATCAAAAGTTAATATTGGAAGACAAGAAAGGTATAGAATTGCCATGTCATCAAATACCAAATTAAAATTTATCCTACAACATCACTTTCAATTATAATTTTCGTTTTACCATTACTTAATTTGGAATGAGGTTTGTTCACGAAACCAAGACCCTCATTTAAACATTTCTAGTGGCACATCTAGTTTGATCACATCTCAATTTAGCAATATGTAATGCCATACATAGGAACCAACGTGATGGTTTGTCTGAGATTGAGATAGGAAATCAGTTTCACTCTAATCCAGCTTTCTTACCACTCTATATAATCTTTTGATTCGTTTTTAAGTTAAAGTGGAACTAAGAACATTTTCTGCTAGACCATTCTACCAACTTGTTTCGTGAGCGAAGTGATTTATTTGTCTTGCTCACGCAACATTCCTATTATTTTTCGTTCGATTCACACTAATGCTCCAGCTTCCACGAAGCTTCTATCTTTTAAAGGTTTCTTATGGATGGTTTAGAGCCGTGTTAAAACTGTAGATCCACCATTTATGTATAGATATACTCTCAATCTCCCTTTTAATACTTCGTATCTCTGAAATTTGTATCCATGACAGGTGGCGTTCAGTTGCAATACTTCGAAGTATGACGCGATCAATACCACTGGTAGGATAAAGCAACTAATACGACTTAAGAGGTTTATTAAATAATAATACAAAAGCTTTCAATGTCATCTGGAACAAGAATATATGTTTTAAATATTATAATATTGCAGTTACTTCATCCAGAATTTTCTTTACCCTTTCTCTCTTCCCTACCCATTCATTTTACATTTAGTGTGCCTTCATGAGATCACGTTTCTTAGCGAGTTTAGTTTGAAAAAACGGGTATTTCTTTCCTGAATCCTTTTGTTTCCAACGAAAATAAATTCAATATTTCCCATAATGGTTAATATTTAGTAGACCTCCACATTGTTTATTGGAATCGCATTATGTTTTATTATTTATCATATTGAAGGGAATTTTTTTCTGAATTAAAATATGATATGGAAATTTTATATTACTCAATATTAAAGAAAATATGATTGATTTAAATAGCATTCGGGGGAGGGGCTTATAGGTCTAAAGTCAAGAAGCACAGCATAAAAACAATGAACATTAGAGCGCCTAACGACGTCTGGCAAACCCCCTTGAATTTGACCCAAATGTTAAGCTTTGGAATTGTGAATGCTACTAGCTGATTAAAAATCGCGTGGTGTGTGGGGGGCGTGACTCCTCACTATTAAAGTGGGGTATGGAGGGCGAAGCTCCACCAATTCGAAATACTCACCTTAGGGTTCGGATATATTGCGATGGCTGTGTATTCAAAATTTACCAAATTGATGCTTGTCGGCAATTTTATCAGTAATCTCATAGCGCAAATATTAACTCCAGAATTATGATATGGAGCATCCGAGATTCAGAAAGAGGCACCATTTTCTCTTAGATCTATAAATAAAGTATCTGTGACAACTAAATCCACGTACGTTGTTAAAATTCTTTGAATATCTATAACAATGTTTAATAATGTCGAGTGCGCTTTCTATGGGTGCTTCTATATTAGGCTAGTCCATATTGAGAAAGGGGTTTGGAGAGTCCTAAGAGTGTGTCGGAAAAGGCAACATAAGCCCTGGCCAAAACATTTCATTATTAGGTGGCGCACGGGCGTCGTTGTTATTCTAGGCGTTGATGCGCACTGATTTCACCTTTTTGTGAGAGTAGCGAGGGTGATGATGATGATATTTAGCATGGTATAATTTTTTTTCCGATTTTTTAATACAATCCTCATAAGTGGCCTCCCCGAAATCGGGTATACCATGAACCCACGATGCATTTCGGAATGACCAGGGATTTTGCATTCCCTTGTCAGTTAATTCGAGAGTTGATGCGTGCCAACCGCATTCTTTTGTAAGAGAATGGCAATGATAATGATATTTACCGCGATGTAATTAAATTATGTTTCCAGAATCAAACGTATAGAACTTTATCATGATTTTATATTGAATTTCGTTCGTCTTTTTCATGTCCTTGGCATCGCCAGATAGAAAGATGCAAATTTTTGTTTCGAATTTTTGTTGTTTGTTTAGATTTTAATTTCGTTATGTTGTTGAGTTCGCTAAGTTTATTTCTTTGTTCTTCATCTCATTTTTTTGTCTATGTTGTTTATTTCGGTTCGTTTTTTCTTTTATTCTATTTTATGCCGTCAGTGAACTTCACCTCTCCTCGAGGTGATGATGTTTGATGCCATATTGTATTTCTCTGTCTCCACTTCAACCCTCTATATTTTCAGTTGCCATTTCTTCTTTTATATGAATCTTTCCCTTCCTCTCAAAGCATCACTACCTCTTTATTACATACTAACAGACATATATGTACGGAGCTGAACCTCACAATGGGTGATGGAGGCGCTGTATTGCTCCTCCAACTTTTGCGTTGAATTTCCGCAAGTGTCATAATACCAAACACCTTCTGACTCATTTTAATAGATGCATTTTTAATTTGACTAAACTTTCCCTAAATGGAAATTTGAATAAATATTTAATGACTTTGAATTAAATGCATTTTTTCGTGATTTATTTAGATCCTTTCGGTGCTGACTCATTTGAGAAACATTGCAACACATTTTGTGCCGCCTAGGACTCAAGAATAATACAAGTTTGATCCTAATCATTTATATAAGCTCCTTACCTCCTTCTTCAGTATTTGAGATGGGATTCGTTTGATAACAATTATTACTTTTTCATTTCTATTCACTATATTTTGCAATTATTTCCCTCTATTTGTGTTCTCTCTCATTGTCATGTGAGCCTTCTCTCGGTTCATCTGGAGGACGAGTTCTCTAATGCCTTGGGGAAATAAGTAACCAACCGATGTTTACTTCGATTTTTGTTTCATTTTCTATTTTAATCAGTTTTATTCCGAATTTGGAAGTAATTTAATAAAAAATAAATCCAATAGTAATGCAAATAGGAATGGAGGGGGGCAAGAAATAAGAAGATTAATTTTGAGCAGAAGTTTCAAAGCGAAACTCATTTTCCAAGCGAACAACGTCTTTGTTTAAAACTCGTAATTATTTATATTCGAAGAGACCGACTCATGACAGATGTTCTTTGATTTTTGTTTTTAAGTCTTTGTTAAGGTCTTTATACCATGTCCTTTGCCCTGACATTCAAGTCAGATTTTGGCTTCGCATATATATATATATATATATATATATATATATGAACATTAACCAACAGGAAAATGAAAAGATGAATCCACGCACTTTCGAACTATATTTTCAAGTTCATTTTAAAGGAATAGCATGAAAATAGAGAAGACAACCTTATAAAAGGTACAAACATACATATTACAGACCAATGGAAAAAAAGAGAGAAAAATACCAGGAAAAAGAACAATAGGTAACTAATAACAGATATGTGCATCCCTAAAACGATATAGACACAACAACGCCATGTATAAGAATGGAATATGGTTAAATGAAAGAAAAATTTTAAAGGATTATCATTAAAGCGAAAACATTTAAGGCTAAGAGTTAATCCCCAGGCACAACAAAGAAACGTGGTGGGAAGGCAATGCGAATGATATTACATTAATAAGGAGTGACAACAGACTGCATTATGAAGTTATTTCATTTAGTACAAGTTTTTTAATAACAGGGTCGAGTTTACAAAAGCCAAGAGAAATGTTCATATTGGGTAAGATGCCAATTAAGGAACACTCGACTATATTTCTTTTTGTGAAATCAACGGAATGATAAAGGAATTTTGCAGAATTCCAGTCAATGGGGTGGTTATTTTCAGATAAATGTAAAAATATAGCGCTGTTTATTTCACCTTTTCTAATATTATACTTAGGTTGGTAAATACTAGTAGATAAAGATTTACCAGTTTGCCCGAAGCACACGTAAGGTAAATTACAAATAGAACATTCTATAGAATATACTCCACCTTTTTTCATTGTATTATTGTGGACTAACATTTTATATAAAGTGGATTCATATCTGAAATTTACAGAGATATTAAGTTTCCTTAAAATACGGGTGAAACAAAAAAAATGGTTTAAAGTATGGAAAGATTACACAATTTTTGTAATTGAAAACCGGTGAGTTATCAGTTCTATAAAAAGTTCTCTTTGCAAAGTTTAATGAGGTATTCAAAAATTGACGAAGGTAACAAAGTTTCTCACCTATTTCAAAGATATTGGACAATTCCTTATTTTTTACGCAAATCAACATAGAGCATCGTAAAAGGTCATGTATAGAGCATAAGCAATGGATAATCTACAAATAAAAGAGCGTGATATATTCGAACGAACCTTCTTTTATTTGTTTCCTTATTCTGGGCGAGTTTTAGACGTCCGAAGAAGATTACGATTTTGATTGTCTAATCCTGAAAGTTAGGTATGGATTTAGATTAGTGATAATTTAGCAGACAATATCATGGAATTAATTACCTTGTTCTAGTACTAGTTTTATCACATGATAGGGTGAATTCCCAAGGATTTTGTCAACTTTAGATGACCAAGTGCATCCAATGGCGCAAAAGCTCTTTTACACAGGTGGCGCCATCTTACTGGACGATTATTCACAAATTCACACCATTAAAGTTGCTCATAACTGGTTTGAAATGCAGAGACAATGACGTTGAACATTGGATATGCCCCCAATATTGCCAGATCTTAATATAGTTGAATATTTGAGGTATAAATGGGAGCAAAAACTAGGAAACTGATTCATTCAACCAGCGTCCCTGAAAGAGCTAGAACAAGTTTTGTTCGAGGAATGGGTTCAAATTCGTTTGAAGGCTGTCAAAAGCTGTATTCGTTAATTCATCGATGAATTGAAGCTGTATTGCACGTCCTCTTCAAGATGTCTTAAAATGTTCCTTAATGTTTTTCGATATAGTTTTATGATGGAGTGGATAATGAACTAAGGCAGAGTTGATTAGATTAAATAGCTGATCCAGATCCGAATGCGGTTTCTGAATCACCTACTTTAACATATGGCATTTTCTGACATTTGGGGCAAAATTATAAAAAAATAATCTAAGAATATGATTTCAGGCTCGATAAATTAAATGATATCAGTTCTTTTTTTAGGCAGATCTGCAATATATTATATCTGAATATTAGGGCATTGTACGAGGGGTGGTCAGTAAGTTCTGCAATTTGGATATAAGGAAACGAGATATGAGGAAAAGTGTTTTATTATTTTTCATTATAACTACCCTCGACTTCAATGCACTTGTGCCACTTTGATAAAAATTTAAAATATACTTAAGTCATAACCAAAGAAGATGAAATTATTATTCAAATACTTCCAAAAATCCCGTTCTTAAATTATAGAGTTATTGATTGATGATTATGATGATGATAATGATAATGTCTTTGCTCGAACTGTAAACTAAGGACAATGGCCTTAGTGAAGGTACGCGCTCTCTTGGTGCTTTCTAGTTGAAATAGAGTTCTCATTATTTATTTCAGACCATTCTAAAGAAGCCTGTGTATGTTATAATATTGGTGTATAAAAACTGAATTAGATTATGTTTAGAATTTACGCCATCTGATGTTAAGCCACACAAGACGACTGGGGGATTAGTGAAGGGAAGAATATAAGTATGAATAGTGAATGAAATTCTGGAAAATTAAAGGTATCAAGGACTCCAAGAACAGTCCTTATCGTTCCTTATCAATGAAGGAGGCGATTATTTCTATAGAGAGAACATAAAGAGAACGTTTATAGAACATTAAATGTAGAGATAAGGTAAGGTGGTCCTAAATTAAGACTTTTAGTATCAATGAAATGTTATTTAAGTATCGCTAGATGTCAGTTACGCTTACAGAACATTGTTTCCCATTTTTTCAGTATCCTTTTCGCCGACATTTGTGGGTTTACAACGCTGTCAGCACAGTGCACTGCTGAAGAGTTGGTCCGACTCCTTAACGAACTGTTCGCGAGGTAAGTAGCTATGAGCATTAGTACTCTACGTTGATTTTTGAGACGTTTTGGTTAGGGTGTACAGCTCAAATCACAAAATAAAGTAGGCCCGTGGCACCCAAATTGAAGGATAGGTAGGCCCAGCGAGGAACCCCCACAAATCGATGGTCGGTGGATCTATGAAAACCTAAAAATGGTTACTCGCATAAATTAATGAAATATTATACCATGTAATAGACAGGGAACCAAGAGGAATCAGAGTAATAATATATATCACAATCGTGTATTTATTAGGGATATATACGAGGGGCGGTCAATAGGCTTTGCAATTCGGATATAAGGAAACAAGATATGAGGAAAAGTGTTTTATTATTTTTCAATATAACTACCCTAGACCTCAATGCACTTGCGCCACTTGTCCCTGAGGCTTCGAATTCCCGACAACCAGAAATCTCCCGACTGCTGTTCAATCCACTCCTGGACGGCGAGCTGGACATCTTCATCGTCCCCAAACCGGCGTCCACGCAGTGCAGCCTTGAGCTGGCGGAATAAAAAGTAGTCGCTGGGGGCCAGATCTGGACTGTAGGGGGGATGGTTGAGCTCCTCGAATCCGCACTCGCGCAGGGCAGCTTGTGCAACTCTGGCCTTGTGGACTTCGACGACGTTGAAGTCGATCATGGGGCGTAAGGTTTCTATGGACCCAACGGGCAGAGACCTTGGTCATGGCCAAATTGTCGTGGATGATGTTGATAACACTTCCATGTGATATTCCAAGTTGTCGCTCGATATTTTCGACCTTCACCCGTCGATTTTCGAGGATCATCCTCTCCACACGGGCCACATTGTCCTCGTTGGTCACTTCTGATGGGCGTCCTGGACGGGGGTCATCTTCAAGGAACTCACGACCATGGCCTAACTCCCTATTCCAGCGAGCAATGGTTGCATAGGAAGTTGCGGTGTCGGTGTACACTGCAACCATGCGTTCATGGATCTCTTTTGCATTCTTGCCTTCCTTGGTCAAAGATTTGATCACTGCGCGGTGCTCAACCTTCTCCATTGTTGAAAAATTTGTGACTGACGATCTGCGATCAGCTACTACTTCCTAACTAGACGAGGCAGGAGCGTGCGGCTGCAGGTACCAACTTGTCATAACTTGTCCTAACACCCCCACAAACAGCCATCCCCCTTCCTCTGTTTAGTCCTACCAATTCGCAAAACTTATTGACCGCCCTTCGTATATGGAACAAGCGGATCACCAGTATCTCACATGGACACACTTACATGCGCACACTAATAAACAGCTGTAGATCATAAAGGACTCGTTGATAGATAAACTGTGACAAACTGAACAAATATAGGGCAATGTATGATTTGACTGGTTAAGGTTTTCAAGGGGCTGTGAATAGCAAGGAGGCACAGGAATCATAGAAAAACGTGAACAGGAGAGATTCACATGATTCTTGTAGCTGCTTCACCCAAAAGGAACCCAGCGAGCTTTCCTGATCGTTGGCTCCATCCCGCATCCAGGTCAAGTGAAGAAGGGTCAGGCCCCTTCGAGAAGTGTTGCTTATATATATATATAGATATATATATATATATATATATATATATATATATATATATATATATATATATATATATAGAGAGAGAGAGAGAGAGAGAGAGAGAGAGAGAGAGAAAGAGAGTCAAGATAAACAGGGAATCAATCAAGTGAAAGCTGTTAGCAGCCTATTGCTATTAGTAGCGTCGCGAATCCGTTCCCTCACTCTTGAGTCCTGCTGACCCCTTAGATTTACTTACATAACCTTTAAAACAGAAGACACGTATACCCGCGGAAAATTTGAACGTTTCCGCTTGCTCCCAGTTTGGTAGGCTACCCGAAAAGAATAAAGCCTATTATCGAGGCACCTTCGGCAACCCTGCCTAAAATCAAATTTCCCTTAGAACTTAAGGAGTCAGAATCTAAATTGATTAGACCCGTCGATACTCTTCACGTCACCCTCTGCCAGACGCCATCACTCACACACTGGCACGATTAACGGGTGCCTTCCTGGAGCGCAATAGCATCGAGGCCTGTTTTAGGGATTTGTTATCTGCTACTAACTTACCGATTGGGCAAAGATCGGGCAAAGTCCTCCCAAAGTTAGCCCGGGAATTATTTGTTTTGGCAATAACATCATAATTATTCGGCCGATTCTCACCAGAGGAGAGTCCCCCCCCCCTCCCCATCCTTTCAAGATAGGTATGTTTAACACAACTGTTCGGATCCCTTTTATCATTATTGGTCACTTTTCTTGTGACTCGTTGTCATGAAAAGTTCGATATCCTTCTCTCAAGCCTTGATCTGCTGATGTTCACTCCTGGGATTAATTCCAAATTCGTACACGGATGGGACAACGAAATTACCGCTTCCGTTTGCATGATTGCATCTTCTTCCAGCCCGCCTCTGTCATCTACCTTAATATTAGATAGTGGAAAGGTTCGGGAGAGTTACGCGCCCGTGCAATCGAGAGCTCTCCAAGTAGTCTCCTCTTTAGATTTCTCTGTTTAAGTATCTTCAATTCATTTTCATTTTCCCCAACTTCACTAGTTTGTTTGTTAACTTCTTATAAATCAATGACATATACGCCCTCCTTGATTTTCGCTTGTTTGTTTAATGTCCCAATTTGTTTAGTTTGATAAGAATGAAATCCAATTTGACATCATTGAAGGAATGAAGAACGAGGAAAAATGGGATTGCTCTCTCCAAGCTGGATAGGTCTTCAAACGGGACACACTCGAGGGGTGCATTGCCGTTTGATATGCGCTCCTCTGCACTTTACTGCGACGACCCCCTAGACCCTCGGACTGGTTGGCACATTCTTTTTAAGTGTCCCAGGCTGGACGATCTTCGCGCACGTTACCTGTTTAGGTACCAAGACAAGCGGGTTAGATACCACATGTCCTTTATATTTAATTTTTTGGAGGAGTTTAGCCTCTATTTCATTTGTCTCCCATTGGTGTTGGTCACAAGTTCCTGCACTGGGATGAGGCGCAGCTTTTTTGCCTCTGCTTTTGTGTTTGTTTGTTTTTTTGTTTTTTCATCTAGGCTATAAGATAATTACGGCGAGTTAGAGCATTGTAGTGTCACCAGATGAGCGTTAAATAAATCTAAGCTGGATGGTAATACATCGGCGTTGTTATAATTACTTTAGTATAAAATTTAAGGAAAGATATTAACTGACGTAGAGACTTCGATTGTAGCCGATAAAACTTGATCATGATAAGAACAAAATTAATGAAATCTACGAATAATACTATATTGCAATGAATTGTTACTTAAGGCCATTATGAGATCTTAAGATTTTAAAAAAAAAATCAACAATAACTGAACTGAGAAGTCGCTTAAATGCAATAATTGTGGAATTTGGAAACAAAGAAATGTTTTGTTTATTTATCCATTATTGTTCATTCCGCTGGCGGTCACCGACGAGAGCATTGTCGAAAGTGACTAAGGTTAACATTTATCGTCTAAAGTAATAAATTGAATCCAAAATATAAATAAAACTCTGGAAACTCCGACAGAGAATGGACAGCGAACGATAAATGTAGTTGGTTTCTGCCAGAAAAAAAGTCACCAGGAGCGACGTTAGCCTACTTTGGAGAGATCATTAGTAGATACGCTATCGGTCAAAGAAAGGTCGTCGAGAGGGAGAGTAGCTTGCCGAAGATAGATCGTCAGGATAGAGAGTAGCTTGCCAATGATAAATCGTAAGGAGATAGGGTAACTTGCCTTGGAGTGATCGACAGTAGCGTGCCATGGATAGGTTGTCAAATAAAATATGAGCTCACCATGGATACATAGTCAGGAGAGTCGGTACCTTGCTAGTGACAGGTCATTAGAAGATATGGTAGTTTTATGTCAAGGCGTTGATGATGTCAGAATTCAAATATTAAAAATATACGGTATCTAACTTTGCCATAAGAAGGTCGTCAAGAAAATTATAGAAATGGTGACAAACGTTGGTTGTCAAGTATGTCAAGCACGAGAGGAAATTAGCATGACAAACAATGAAGTAAAACTTAGTTTGAAACCTTTGCTGTGAGTGGGTTTGTCAGTTGGAACGGAGATGAGAGGGTCGTAAAGAAAAGAGGAAGCTTAATGTTGAGCAAAATCCCAGAGTTAAAATGAAAAGGACATTGTTGTCAGTTATTAGAATCTCGTTCCAGAATTAAGTACTCTCGCTGTGTTTAATTCCTTATTGCCTGTTGTTTTTCTCTAATCAGCCTTTGGTTGTAGTCTGTGGTGAGCTATGACGTGAATGGATAGTATCTTTGGTTAGACAGCTTAGGGCTTAGAACCAGAAGGCCAACGTGGTATTCTCTTGATCTTTTTCAGCTATATTCTTAAGTGATCTAAAAGGTGGGTATTTTTTATATACATCAGGAATCGAGTCACATTACAAACCCGCCTTTTCTTTCAAGAGTTGCCAACAATGGTCTCCTCATATGTTTACTCCCTTTATTTTGCTCTTATCAATTTCTTCATCTCCTTTATCGAATCCTTTTCCCCTGCAAATGATTGTTTCATGATACCTTTATTTCGAGCAATTCTTCTGTGGGTACATAGAGTTTACTGCTTATTTTAAATTCGTCTTATGTCTTATATATCGTTTACTATCAAGAAAAAAGATGGTAAGTTACTGATTTGGAATGTTTTAGTAATAAAATTTATTTCTATAAATTAAATCTACAAAAAGCTCTTGCGCTATTTCTAGTACGTTCATCCGTATTGAAGCCACACTTCGTCCTCTAAAAGAAGGATTATATCATGACCGGATATCGTCACCTCCTTCGTAAATGTGGCTCAAATTTTCATCAATGAATAATTTTACTATATCAGAGTCAATTTGCATTGGTTGGAGCTCAAACAACATTTCGAATCCTTCTTTGGGGATGGAAGGAGTCCTATAGCGTAAAATGCGGCAACAAGCCCCAAGTTAATTTAATTAAAATTCCTACTAATATGGCGAAAATAACAAAAAATACTAATTCATGTAAAAATCAAAGTAGTGGCCTCTTTTTTTCACTTCTCTCGCTGGGGTTACTTACCATATGAAACTTAATCGGAATTCCCATGATGTGCAAAGGAGACTGAGAATACTGTAATTCTTTATTATTCCCATGTCCTTCATTTTGAATAAAAGTTCAACTGGTACATACATTATGCAATTTTCCTTTCCTTCAAATATTTTATAATTAGAAGAACGAGGATTAGCTTAGGTAGATGTTCTACCCCATCTTTTTTTCGGAGGGGTGTGACGTCTCCTCCATCTTACCTTTAGTTGCCTTGCCACTTCAAAGCATATCTTGCGTACTAAATTTCGGACTTCCGCACCTGTGAAATATAATCATCATCATCACTAACTCTATATTTTAAGAACGGGATTTTGGTAATACTTCAGATTCGGGGCGCACGGTAGATGGCGTTGTTAGTCGGCTACAATTTTGGGCTACAGCATATCTCTTATGACGTCAGACGGTAGCGTCAGATGTGACCATTCATGGCGTTATATTTTTTTGTTCTTTTGGGGATTTGTAACTTTTAGTCTATTATTTACTAAATATCTGCGCTCTGCTCGTTTATAGTTTTTTCTAAGTTAGGTAAGGTTTCTTGATGTCTTTTATTGTTTTTTGTTTTGTTTTCATATTTTTTGTTTACTGCGAAAGATAACAGCTTCTTACTGGCAATATCGTAGCTTATAAATAGGACCCGTTTTGCAAATGTTTTTCTTTCGTTATTGTGTTTTCGTGCTCTCCATGTGCTTCTTTGTTATTCGAATTCGGCTTTACTTTGTATGATCGCGAAAAACTTTTAGATTATTTAGAGGCGCATAAACTAATCAAGAAACCTATAAAAGTGAGAATTGTTTGTTATTAGGTTAGGTTTTTCTGCCAGTAAAAAGCTGCTGGGGAGAAAAAAAACCCCAGTAAATTCAAGGGGACTGCTCGTGGGGGAGATATCACTGCAGGAAGACCACCCCGCGATGATCCTGAGTTTCAATCAATTGGGGGGGTCTGGGGGGCGCAGCCCCCCAGTATATACTCATATACAAAAAAATATTACGCCGATATTGTTCACAGCTGACGCTACCGTCTGACGTCATAAGAGATATGCTGTTGCCCAAAATTGTAGCCGACTAACAACGCCATCTACCGTGCGCCCCGTATCTGAAGTGTTACCGGGATTTTTTGCAAAATAGTAAATCATTTTCTTTCTTAGTTTGGAAATGACTTGGTGTGTTTTGTGGATTTTAAAAAATTAAGATAACAAGAGGAGGGCTTCGCCACTCCTCCTTACAGAAGATGAAGCTCAGAAAATTTCCCTTTATAAATCTTCTTCTATAACTATATTTTAGTAACGTGATATTTTGAAAGGGGGGAAATTTAATTTAGAGTTCCTTTTTAAAATTATTATAATTGGCGAAGTTCCGAAATTTTTTTTACAAAATTTTAGATTTTAAATTTTAATCTTATAGAATTAACTTTATTTGTTGTTCTATTTAGTCTGCCTTTTGTCCTTCCGCATTGTCTCCTTGCGAGAATTTTATTCTGTACAGGTTTGCTCTTTCTGCAAATTTGACTAATCTGTTTCTCCATTCATTTCCTTCATCTGTCTCTAATTTTCTATCCGATATACTATCAGGTCTTTGTTCTCAATTTTTCGCCTTTAATCCACTATAATGATCTTAAACTGTTTGTATTTTTGCATGTGACGGTTTTACTTTTATAATAGGCCGAAATCACTAATGTCTAAATATTTATAAATTGCCAGTTATCATACCAAAGTGACCTGATCCATAAGCCTGCGTATAAGTTGATTGTAATATTCAATTGAAATATTTATCCTAGAAAAAATTATGAAATTTACATATTTTCTAGGTCTAACATATTTAAATACCTTGGTTTTAATTTTCAAAAACCCGGAAAAATCTAAGCACTCTTTGTACCTTTAAATTGAAATCAGAATGAGTTAAAATGGTGCACCCCCTTTAGGTTTACCTATTTCGAGTGGCCTTTCCTTATGTAAGTTGGGACAAAGTACAAAATAAGTTAAATACGCAATAAAAGGATTTTAATACTAGCAAGCTGAATAAACACATTTTTATCTAACGACTCTACTTTTCTTAAATAAATGGAGGTGGATTTAAATTTTGTAGGAGAATTAATTGTATGGTAAGTGGATAAAGTTGAAAATGATACTGATAGAAACTTATACTTTAAAAACCGTGATTGAGACTCATCTTTCCCAGTCAAACTTTCACAGAAAATTAAATATTTGAACTTTATGATCAAAACAATTAAAAGTTAAACATAATATCTAAAGTTCACATGAAAGTTAGTAAATTATGAACAAATTACTTCGAAACCTATCCCTACATGAAACACTTAAAAATACTTAAATCTTGATGTGAAATACTGGTTTTAAATGAAGCTATTGCATTTTATGTCAAATCTCCTGACGGCAAGGTAGTGGGAGAGAAGCCTTCGAATGTAGAGAAGGATTTCCGTATTGTTGGCTCGTTTCCAACGGATTCCCTCGTGCTAAGCTTCATCGAATGCCTTCTAAACACCTTTGCTGATGGAGAGTGTCTTATGTTTGGCTTGTCGTGCCTTTTGTATTGTTATGAACGATGGTCACAACCGCTTGATTGGACCGATCTCGCCTAAAGCCATATTGGCAGAGTAATAACCGACACCCTCCTCCAGGAATTCACGGAGAAGGGTGTTGACCATACGTTGAGTATTTTGCCTAAGAAGTCTAAAAGAGCATTAGGCATGTAACTGTTCGCCTGCTTAGCGTTCTTGTTTTATTTTTCTAGTAATATTGTGTGTGATGTTTTAAAGATGTGAGGAGAGTGTCCAGAGTAGAGTGAGGCTTTGTACAATTTTTTAAGTGTTGTGAATATATTTCCAGGTATGTGTTAAAATATTGTGGCTGAGAGGCCAGAAAGCTCGGAGTGCATTTATGGATTGTTTTAATGTAGGTCTTTTGTTTCCTCCACGTTGATGGGAATGGTTAGTGTTATGAAGTTATCAAACATCTGCCTTCGTACCAGAGGTTGCGGGCCCAAGATCTCCAGAATGAAGCCGACACCATTTTCGGGTTTATGGTAGTGCTCCTGTGAATATGTTTTGGGGGGGATATTGTGTGTGTGTATGTTATCCCAGTAGGACATGAAATCGCCGAGGATGTTATTAGTGCTAGTGATAGTGTGGTTGTTGTGTTGTAGGGTTGAGGGATTAAGTGGGTCCATGCCAAACATTATCTTCCCGCGGCGCCAGAAGAAGTGGGTCGTTCTTCCGGGTTGCCCTCTTGTCTTCCTCAATTCTTGTTCGCAGCTGTTTTGCTTTCTCTCCGATGTGCTTCACCAGGCAGTCTTAGCATCTGATTTAATATACTTTTTCGGCTAGTTCATCTTCGCTCCGCCTGTCCTTCACTTCAGGACTAAATTTTAGCAGGTCTTGCTCGGTGGATGGGTTGGGTCGATGTTGTGTGGAGGAAGGAGTCTTGCCATTATCTTCGATGTCTTACTTATTTAAGCAGGCGTAATTATCTCCCGATGTGTCTCATCGTCTTTCCAAGGTTTTGATGTTTTTAAGGACTTTACAAACCAGTTGGGTTCGTTATTGGTCGAAAACACCGATTTCAAATGTTTTTCTTCCTCACCCCGTAATCGTGGGCTGCTCCAGTCCTTTCTGGCCCTTCTAAACAATTTAGTAAACGTAATTCTCCTGTGTATGGCAGGGTGGACAGTATGGAAATCCAAAACCCAGTGCGTGTGTATGTCTTTCTCCTATATATTGTCGTCTGTAGAATCTTTTTAGTGCTTCTCATGACCATAACATCCAAGAAGGGTAGTTTTGAGACTCGTCCCATCTCCATCATAAATTTTCTCTCAAGAAAGATACCGTTGATATGTCGGTGAAGGATTACAAATGTGTCGTCAATGTACCTCAACCATATGACAGAAGTAAAGGGAACGTTAAGAATAAGATTTTCAAAGCTCTGCAAGAGGAGTTTCGCGATGATAAAAGAGAATGGGGATCGGTACGCCCTTCTCCTCATGCTAAATCTTCTTGTCAAAGAAGAATACGGTTTAGTTAAGGTAGAAATCAAGGAAACGCAGGGACTCGTCTTTAGTGAGTTGTTTGTCATGAAAGAAGTTGGAGTCTTCTTCCATGGAAAATGAGTGAGTTTCTCTTGCGATGTTAAGTTAAATGGATGTGAACAGAGCGGTGACGTCAAAAGACAGGACTTGTTCCTCCCGCAGTAGCAGCCCCTTATCTTCTCTGAATTTTCTTGCAGTGTTCAACCTGTGGTTGGATTCCAAGGTTAGTTGTCTGGATCCTTCTACTAACCACTTGGACAAGCCGTACGCGGGTTCTCTCGAGAAGGAGACGATGTGTCTCTGGGTCACGTTTCCTTTATAGATCTTGGAAAGTCTATAAAAACATGGTATTGTGGATTCCGGTGTTTGATCCAACCAAAGATTGAACAAAGTTCATATTTATCTACCAGCAACTTCTCGAAATTATGACCAAAAAGAGGATTTCTTACGATTTAGTGGTTATTATTTAACAATTTATTTAAGTATTTATGGGAACTCTTTAGGTATTTGGCAATCATAATACAATAAAATGGTAAATATCATTTTTTTACATAATTGTTGAATTGTACTCTGTTGAACAAATATGTTCTTATCAAGATAGGGTTACCAGTTTATGGTGGTCAATAATATTATAATAGGTAGCTTTGTTTCTGAGATGTCGGAAAAATACCAGTTTGTAGAAGGCTTTACTTAGGGCTGAGCCTGGGTTACCCGTAAAGGGGTGTCGGACAAATGCATTTGAGGTCTCACCGTCGAGTTTGCTCTCTCTCCCAAAGTTCTTACGAGGAATCTGTTTATATGATGGGCTCAAAAGGTAACTTGGTTATCACTGGGTTAAAAGAAGGAGTCAAGAGGAAAATGGTGTTTTGTAGGCTTTATTCTTGGCTTAGGTCTACCTTAATTGGGGCAAGCTAGATAGTCGAGTCTTACGTGGGTTTTTGTAAATCTTCTTCTATGTTAGATAGTTGGGTCTAGGGACGGCTGGATTTAAAGACGAGGAACGAACTCGTGATGACAATAAGATTAATGTGAATCTGGAATCAAGAGGGATAAATGTATCCTACTAATAATACTGATGTTACTCCTCTTGGAAATTCTTTGCCTGTCCTATTTATACGAACCTCAAGTTGCAGGCCGTGACTTAGCTATCTTTAATCAGAGCGCGAGGCTGAGCCTCATAGGTCAAAGTATGTTCGTTTGTTCATTTGTTGGGACTGCTGGGTGAAGTCAAAGGGTGTGTGTGTTTTAATGAAGACCCCCGGGCTGGCTTGGGTAGCAAGGTGATTAGCAAAGTTGATTTTGTCGTTTCGCAGGTCCATGTCATCTTTAGTTGGTCAAACCCGACTCCATTCCAGCTGATTCATTATGTTGTATCGAGACCTTTCAGCTCGCAGCTTTTTCCTCGCGTGTGTATGTTTGTACATTCGCGTGGGAAACTCCAACTCTTCGCTTGCCTTCTTACACTCATGATTTTATTAATACATGTACAATTCAGATTTAACATTATATATAAATATTTTGCTTTATTCTACATTAGTTCATTACTACTACATGTCATATTATTTCAGTAGTTGACAGATGTGCTCAATTTTAAGATTTCATAGGTCGAACAGGGTTCTCATTTGTGAGGTTCCTCATTAAGCCTACATCACCTTGCAATTCGGGCGTCGCTACATATTTAGGACTTTTGATTAGCAATCATTTGAATTCTATATATCTGAAATTACAGGGGCCAAATCGATTTATTTGTCACCTTTTGGTGCCAATATCAGGAGCTTAGTTGTGAGGAAGTTCACATCTCAATTAAATTATAATTCCAACATCTTTTGGGTTCGCAAGGTGTTAAAATTATACTTTTAACCGTTATTGATTTTTCTTCTAAGGGTATAGCTACAAAACTTTGCAGATTTTGGAAAGAGAATTGGTGCATAGATATTAGAATAACAATAACAACCATATATTGCATTTCATCATAAAGAAAAATTCATTCTGACCTAATATTAAAAGCTCTCAAGATCCTTAACATGTGTTACTTTATGATTGTCAAACTTTATTTTTTAATGCAAATAAGGAGCCATTAATTTAGAAAGGAAATGGTATAAAATACTTTGTTTATTATAAGAGAATTCATGTTGTGTAAAAGAAAACACTCCTTTTGTGTGCCACGTTAGCAACTCTCGTTAATTACACTTAATCGACCTAACTTAACCCAGAAAACCCCCCCAATATTTTAGTTATTATTTTTATTATTATTATTAACTTTCTATGGATAAATTAATAAAATTTTCTAATTACCAGCTTTTTGACAAAATGGGTGCAGTAGAAGTGTATTAAAACACAAATCAGTCAATTTCAAACTACAATTTAGATTTTCTTTATTCACAGCTGGTACTAAAAATTGTAAACTTAATCTTGTCTACTCGATCAAGTCAGTCTATGAAACAGAAAATTCTCTAAAATTGTTTCTATTTCTTTTGCTCACTTTCTAACTCTACCACACTAAATTTGACTTCTAAAGAACTAAAATTTGGGGTTATATGAACTCTATTTTCGCCCCTTTAGTGTAACAAATAAAATAAATATTCTTCAATGTCAACAGAAAATATTGATGTGGATGATTGGATTTATATAGACAAACAAAACGATTGGAACACTGCCAAGTACGATTCCAAGAGGTGTCCACATGTACCTTAGCGGAGTTTTCCGTGATTTTGTGATTTCCCATAACACTAGATGGTTTAGGTATATATACCAGTTTTCGAGTCAACAAACGGATAGTTGGGGTTGACTTTAAATTGCTGTAATAGTGCAGTTTCGAGTGTGTTGGTGCACAATTAACACCATTTTCACTGAATGCCGCCGTTCTAACACTATTATGCGTACCTCTATCATGTAATTGTTCCAATCCTTAATGGTATTTGTGTCCATTTCAAGCTGCAGTTAATTCCCTGAAGTGGTGGCCATTTGTACGCTCAAACGCAAATAAAATGTCTGCCGTGAGAAATGGTATGCGTGAATTCTTAAACCAGTTGCCTAACAACATATTTACTTTTCTACTGCATGAATGTATGTTACAGCACCCATGGACTATATTACTGAAGTATTCTGTGGGCCTGCAAAACGAGACAGCATTTTCCTGGTGGCAGTAAATCATAGATTTTCATCGTGAGGCAGTTTCCTAAGGAAAGTCGCTTCAAACACCCAAGATATGATGCATCTTCCACTGCAGCCTAGAACAAACTGTTTGTTTTCTTTTTAATGTGCATGAACCCATACGACCATAGGGCCTTAACCGTTCCTAGACTTAACTAGGCCAAATAACTTAACCTAACGAAACGCAGCCAAGATTAATTAAAGTAAACCAAACTTAATCCTATCCTTATCTGACCTAGATCAAGTAACCTAACCTAAACAAACTTAACTATAGTTTAGCTAAGCTTACACAAAATTTATTCAAAATCTTTCTGACCTTTTGGTCTTGCGTTAACAAATAGGTACAAAGAAAGATTGGAAATAATTTGTTCATAAGTGGAGCATGAGAAGATTTTAAATGAAATATCATACGCTAATCCCGCAGATTATGTATCCATGTGAAATGACATCCAGTGACAAAAATTACCTCTATAGGAACAATGAATTCACTCCAAAAATATAGCAAGGGTTCTTAGCTTCAGCATTAATAAGGTCGGGTAGGATCAGGTATTCCAGCAGTGGCTCGCTTTGTGCGAACATTTGTTTGAGATGTTCAGGTTCTGTTTCTGCGAATTTTCATCAGGTTCTCAGAGGATCGGATCTTTTAAACATGTATAAGCAAGTAAGAGGTCAGCAACTTACCTTTCTTCAGCTGAGAGTGCCATTCCTTTGCACACTGTCTCTCTAGTTCGACCATTCGCTTAAGGATTTTGACAAGAACCAGCCTCAGGATATCCCCGCCGAGATACTGACATGATCATGGCTAGACGCCAACTCGCCGGCTAATCACTACGGCACGGCTTTACCCTTCCCCTTCTGTAACCAGGCGACACACACCGCACTTTTCGGGGATCGAACCCATCGTATACATGGGTACCTGGTGACAGGATCTCGATTCATTTAATATAATTCTTGACGACCTATCCATGTAGTTCGTTATGCCTATTGGTGGAAGCCAAAACAACGCTTTTCTGTTATGGCTACCCCTCGGGCACCTAGGTATGCCTCCTAATTGGGGAGGGAGGTCCTTTGATGTTATAGATTATTATGATTCTTTTTTTGATTAGTGTTTTAAAGGGGAATCTGTACTCTCGTTAGTGTACCTCAGATGATAGCAGTAAAATTAAAACACTCGCTCTAATTTGGTGAGAGCGAGTCCTAGAGGGGGTTCATGCCACTCGCTACTCTGGGAAAATAGTACACCACACAGATTCATACTATCATTACTTTAATCCATAGTGGGCTAGTGAGATAGGTGGGGGGGAATCTATATCCTTCCTTCCTTTTACTTACCTTTTTTTCTCTATCCAGTGATGCCCTTATTGGTTGCAGGTAGGACTTAAGGGAAAAAATTCCGTAACTCTTTTTTTTATTGATCTTTAATCTCTTTGATTTGTAACTAGTGCACCCCTGTGGCCTAAAAAGGCGAGAGGTTTTAGTTTTCTTCAAAACACAGATATATATATATATATATATATATATATATATATATATATATATAAGAAAATCAGAGTTCGGAGGGTATTCGTCGCAATATTAAACTGCTAATTTAACGCATACTTTTAATACCTTCGCTGTCGGTCTTTTTTTTCTTAAAAACAATAGCAATTTTTGCTTTAATTTTGGCAGAATATTTGACTATGGAAAATGTTGAACCCAGAAATTTGTTGAAAAGTGATGGAGTCCTCCCTGAAATCTAAACCAAAAGGACAAACTTGGAGATTTCAGACAGCGGATTGGAAAACCCCTGGCCGACAATCTGACGCCATCAAAACTCAGTAGTTCTTCATTGAAATTCAGATAATCAAAGATAATTCCAGAAAGTCGATGCGTGCCATTTCGAGGGAGAGAGGTGCAGATGAAAATCTTATAAGCTGGTGGTGCATAAGGACTTTCCCAACTTTTCTTACAAGATTAGGAAGAGGCAATTTCTGTACGAGGTAATACATGTTCAATAACTCAAGTCCACCAAGAAGCTGATCAACAGGTTTAAATACAATTACGAGCCAGAGAGTTTGTGGTTCTTTTCCGACGAGAAAGATTTCCGCCAAGACCAGAAGATCAACTCCCAGAACAACAGGTGGTTCGCTGTCGTACCCATTGGCGCCCTCAGAGTCATTTAGAGGAAATTTCCAGCGGGAATAATAGTTTTATGTGTAGTCGGAAGTGAAGGGCTTCAATATGAGCACCAACAGCTACATCCGTGTTCTGAGTAAGGTGGTGAAACCCTGCATCAACTGGGTAGATATAAGGAGGCCATACGTGTGGCAACGAGAATTGCCCCTGCTCTACCAGCCGGAAGACCCATGCCTCTCTGTCGGAGTATTTCTTCGATCAAACAGCACCTGACATTAGGCCTCCCAACACGCCTGAGTGCAACCCCCCTCGACTTTTTTGTGTGGGGCACGTTGGACTGAGAGACTAAGAAGGTCAGTTGAAAAATAGGATTTCCAGGGCCTTTGGTGGTAAATTGGAAGAGAGTGACGAACGCTTTTGGCCTGTTCCAAGGTCGCCTGGAGGCTGGCATCGAGATAAACTAGCCCAAATTTAGTGAATATATATAGAAAATTAAAATCTGTTTTACCTTTTTCTGAAAGTCATCATGCGAATTTATGCGGTCTCCACCCTTAATATTCGAAGGAGGAAAATATAGAAAGCAGCGTCAGAAATCGAAAGGTTCTCAAAGGTTTTGTACCTCAAACTAGGACCAACCATCTTTAGTGAGTAAAACAAAACAGAAAATTTTAAATAAAAATAGCTAATTAACAGAAATAGTTAAGATTATAAATAAAACAATAAATGAAATTTAGAGACGTAGCAAAACTCTTAAAAACTCAGCAAACTAGAAGTGCATATAAATGTTATAGGTTAAAATACATTTAAATTACATGGTTTTAAATGAAACTAAAAAAACAATATAAATACATCTAGAATATATAAAATTTGGTAGACAATATTTGGCAGTGCATAATAAAAGTTCATTGAAACTATTTAAGGTTAAAATAGTTATATATCTTCAAATGAGACAATTACTAAAGCAATAAAAAGAAATGTATAAGTTAGGAAACTAGATTCAAAATGCATTAAGAAGTTTACAATAATAATAAATATTTTAAAACATTACAGAAGGAGACTATTCCATTGGGGGGATTAACTCAAATGGGTTGCTGAAGGGTAGAGGGGTTGGCTTACGGAGGATTCCGGGTGAGACGTCAGGGTAAGGTTTCACGGATGTCTTCTGCAGGCAATAAACGTGAGGTCAAGGGCTCTCGGAGCTTCTGGGCAGGAAGTTGAAGTGATGACGGTTCTCCAAGGGAGGGGGGCGGTCACGTCCAGGCCAGAGGAGAGTATTTCAGCCACCCGAAGACAAGGAGGGAGCGAGGAGGGCTGCTACAGGAGTTGATGAGTGGAGTCGGAAAAATCGCTCGGTGGCGATCGTCAAATGGAATACCTCACTGGCTGGGCTAATTCCAACAACACGAAAAGTTCAGCCATCACTTTGCTTCGTTGTTAAGCACCTGACTTGTAACTAGGAGGAATGGTTCTTGGATCCTGACGATACTCTTCAACTCTGTATCTCCCACCTAGAAGACGAGCCCTATATATCCGAGGCTCCCCCCGCAGGGTTGGGGGAAACATGGGGTGTTTGGCCAGCGCTACTCTGGAATGGCCTCGAACCTTCACACCCAGGTGATTCTAACCCGCGTAAAGGTGGTCCGGGGTGGACGTGGTTCGAGGCTACCTCTTCTGGATGGGGAGGGGAAGGCTTACCAATTTAAGCCTAACCAAATTCTAGAATTTTCTTTAACGCATGGACGTCACTTCCGTGCTGGAAAAGAAATTCCACGTCGAATTTCCCCACAAAGGGACTCTTGCACGCCATTTTGCTCCATATTTTCATGTCATGGAGTTTCCTGTGTAAGTCTTTTCTGAAATGGTTGATGATGGACCAGAAATGACGTTTTGTAGCAATTCCTGCCTGGAAGCAAATCCATTTGCAATCACAAGCCTGGAGATTCTACGACGGTCCCTGTTTCTCACACTTTCTTCTGTCCGCAATTCTGGCGAGGGTTTTTTGCATTTTGGGAGTTCTGCCATTGCTTGTAAATTCCGCCACCTCCTTCACATGATGACTTTTGGCGCGGCCAAATGCAATCACACCTTTTTGACATTCCATGATGTCGCTTTTCCGGACCATTTTAAGTAGAGGTGATTTGGGTATCTACAGATTTTTACGCCGTCCGCAACACCAATAAAGCCTAAGTAAGGTATACACTGAGTATAGCGAAAGATTAAACACCCTCCTTGAGCGAGGCCTGCATTAAGCTTGAATCTTTCACCTTGGCAATTCCCTGTGTATATGTATGCATATCTTTCCATGACGTAGTAGCATAAAAATTTTACAGAGAGTTGTTCATTTCCAGATTTTGTATTTTATGTTGTATGCCTCTTTGCCAGACTTTATTGAATGCCTTTGATACGTTTTGGCATACAATGTCCATACTGCATTTCTCTCCATTCACTTTGATCATTTTTTCTGCAATCACTCTGAGGGCCATCTCCGTATTCCTGTTCTTTCTGAAGCAGAACTCTTGATTGTTTCAGGAGTTGTATTCTGAGATATTCATTTAATCTTGTGTTCAGGATTTTTTTAAACAACTTCCCGATGAAGTCGATAAGGGATATAGGTCTGAAGTTTTCGACCTCCAAAGGCGGTTTTCCCCGACTTTGGTATGAATATCATTTTGGCTATCTTGAACTCATCGGGAAGTATCCCGTGTTTATACAGGCGTTAAATACGATCCTTATCCCCTTGAGTATATTATCCGGTGATTCTATATAATTCTTTCTGCTGAGTCCCGATTTTCCAGGGGCACTTTGTTTAACATTGGAGATAGTGTTCTTTAATTCCTCGATTGTGATATCGGTGTTAAATCCTTCGTTTGCATACCGTTCCTATTCTACGTAGTGATGTGGAAAAGTCCTTTCAAGCTGTTTATTTAGTTCATCAATTATTTGGTTTTCTAAGTCTATGTGGTAGTTTTCGTTTTCCTCTTCGCTTATGTTGAACGCTATTTCCAGTATTCCCTGAAAAGTCTTTCAATCTCGCCTTCATCTTCGATTAACTTCCCGTTTCTGTCCTTAAACTTTATTTTCTCTTTTCCTTAAGTATTTCGCATTCTTTTTATCTTTTTCCAAAATTCTCGGGGCATTAGCTCGTTGTCAATATTTTGACCGGCTATGTCCTAATAATCTCTTTGTTTGTTCGATATTGCGCTAAGTAGTTCTCTCCCCTTTGTTTTCAGATTACAGTATTTTTCTCTTGATATTCCATTTTTTATGATGTCCTCGTTTCTCGTTTTAATTTTTGCATTCTTGTCTTTATTTCGTTTGCCCATATAAAGTATTAAATAATTTTGTAGATGTGTCTTGGTATAGCGATTTTGTTAGCTGTTTGTATCTGCGTCCTTATTTTCTCTAATTCATCGTCGATTTCATCTAAAGTAGCTTCATTTAATCTATTCGGTTCGTAGTCATTCAATTCTTGTCTGTATTTTTCCTAATCCACTCTATGATACGCCTTGCACTGTTTAGCGGGTATTTGTAATGGTTGCTGGTTTATGGTTAATAGCGTTGCTATATGGTCGCTGCCGAGAACTTGGACAGGTTCTATATGGTACATAAAAGGTAAATTGTAGGGCAGATATCTGGAGTAGTTGCCATTGTGTTTACGATGTATGTTGGGAAGTATGGTCCCAGTCTTCTCAATATTCTTCTTTTTATTAAGGTTTATAGGTCCTTTCCTGTTTGGTTCTTCCTTCTGTAGCCGGTATCTGAGCATCTCGCGTTTAGATCTCGCACAAACAAGTTTGTTAATCTATTATTAAATATCCTCACAAAGTTATTTATTGAGAGATCCGGGTGTCGCGCTGTTTGTTACCCTGTAGCAATTATTATATTAATTATTTCCACTTTAACCTCGATTGCGAGGTAAGATTCGGTAGGCCCTTGTTTTGTTTTGTGCTCTAATCCTTTTCTATGGCTATTGCTGTTCCGTCGTGGGGTTGGTTTGTGTGGTTAGTTGATATTACGCCGTAGTTCCATATTTTTAGTTTGCGAGTCTCAAGGTTAATCCCGTGATCTGAAATTAGAATGATGGGATCTATTTCTCTAAAAATATTTCCGTATGTGTTTTCTTTATCCTTCCAACCGGTTATTCGTATTTATCTGTAGAATTTTTAATTTACTATTATCCAACTTGTTTGTATGATCTTTACGCGGTTCTTCTTTTGGGAAGAGTGAAGGTAGTACGTAAATTTATTTGTATCTTTTCTGGTATTTCTGCCTTTCATATCTGTCCTTACTGAGGCCTGACTCTTATCTATTTCACATTTCGCGGTTGGTATTTCCGGTCTTTGGTCGCATGTCGAGGTGATCCTAGTCGATTTTCTTTGTTGTTTTTGTTTTTTTGCATGAGTTTCTTTTTACGTTTTTCTTATTATTCTCGTTAGTGCTGCACTCAGATTCTGTTTCCTCGCTTTTTGTGTCTTTCTCTTGTTCAGATTCAGTTTCCTTTCTTTGTGTTTCTTCCAAGAGTTTCTTTGTTGTATCTTTTGAAATCTTTGTGTTAAATATAACCGATGAATCAATATTTTGCGTGAATTTCATTGGCTCCAGCCCGTTTTCCTTGAGCATAGAGTTCAATGTGGTGGCATATGTTCCTGGTTGGGCAATATTTAAGACGTATGAGTGTAGAATGCATGTCAGTATTTTTCACTTCGGACATGTCATTGCCATTGGTCTGTGGCTCCCTCCGCAATTAACACACTTTTTTCGTAAAGTTTGTGCAGCTCCTCCAAGAATGTGGGCCACGGCATTCTGAACATATTTCTCCTTCCTTTCTTGGGCAGTTTGCGGTGATGTGGTCTTCCATTTTGTAGTATCTAAAACAGATTTGTATATTGTGATACTGGTCCCTTTTAATGTTACAAGTTGGGATTCTCATACTGTATGCGAGGATTCCCTTCTGTAGTGCCTTTGTTTCAATCTCGGTTGACTCGCACACTATTTTGAACAGATGTGTGTGTTCCTTAAATTTGATTATGTCATGTATCTTCATCCAGGGTTGTTGTTGCATTATTTCATGTTTTATTTCGTCGAAGGAGTGTTCCCACACCCATGATTCTACCTTCCAGCATACGATGCTTCGGTTGGCAATAATCTGGGGTGGTACTTTAGCCTCTAGGTCGATTTTCCCTAAAGTGATGGTACCTGCCGATGAAAGTAACAGTTCGACATCGTTGTTTTCTGCACAAATGACAACAAATCCATTAGGTATTTCTCTGCATTTGATTAGGGCGATTTGTAAATCCTTGAAAATGCTTTGTGCTACATCCTGGTGAAGTCCTGTGGGTCCATGTTCAATTTTTTATTCCCGCCAAGGAGAAGTGTTTTCTGAAAAATAAGGTAGTAGATTATTTACCCCACTTCAATAGTAGGAGAAGCCCCCTGTCTCACCTGCCTGCTCTAGAGCCCACACTCCCTGATCACCCTACCTAATTTATGCCTAGCTCTCTAAGTGATCCTCATGTCAGATTCGTGCTCGTCACCGATTACCGGGCTCCTTATCTGGCCCCCTAATTAGGTCTTCTTCGGGAGTTCACTAGACCCTACTACTGACTGTTTATGGGACCGTGCTGGTGGTCAGGTTTTTGTGCTAGATTAAAATAAATTAGGAGCGTTTCAGATATAAAAAAGGTATAGTGTGAGATCGGAAAATTTAAGGAGATCACCGTGTAGAGAAATGGCTACCTTAAGCATCCGGGAGGAGTATAGGTACATTAAAGGCCCCCCCGCCTCATGAGGAGAAGCGTGGGAAAGGTAGCCGGCGAAACTGCATACCATGTGTGATCTCCCCGCCGCTGTGGGCAGTTGGAGCTAACATCTGTTTTAAGGCGACCACCTAAGGTCCTTAAACGACGCTCTAACGATCCAATTACCTAC
Source organism: Ceratothoa steindachneri (assembly GCA_963969495.1). NCBI lineage: Eukaryota > Metazoa > Arthropoda > Malacostraca > Isopoda > Cymothoidae > Ceratothoa > Ceratothoa steindachneri. The sequence goes on along the minus strand of OZ018324.1, from coordinate 161,425,879 downwards.
GAGACCCATAAACCCTTGGTTATGGAAAAAAAAGCGGTGCGAGTCCGAAGGCACGCCAAGTAGCGGTGCGGTTGCGAGCCTCTAATTTGCGAGCTTACTTGGGCACCCCAGTGCCACCTCAGGAATTTTCGCTCGCCCCAGATGCTAACTCACCATTCGCCCCCCCCCCTCAACTTTTGCCTCTGTGGCCTGGTCACTTCCCCTTTTAGATGGGGTGGCAATCCGCCTATAAATAAGCCCCGCAAAGAAAGAGAAAGAGGATTATCAGAAGTCGATACGCTAGAGGAGGATTAGTTCGTGAAGATCGATCCATCGGCCAGACAAGAAGATTATTAGAAGTCGATTCGCCAGAAGAAAGATTAGTTCGTAAAGATCGATCTTTCAGCCAGACAAGAAGATCAGAAGTCGATACGCCAGAGGAGGATTAGTTCGTAAAGATCGATTCATCGGCCAGACAAGAAGATTATTAGAAGTCGATTCGCCAAAAGAAAGATTAGTTCTTGAAGATCGATCTTTCAGCCAGACAAGAAGATTAGAAGTCGATACGCCAGAAGAAGGGTTAGTTCGTGAAGATCGATCCTTCAGCCATACGAGACTATTTCCGTGAGAAACGATAGGATCAGATTGAGAAAATTGATCCCCCCTTCCAGGGCCGTATTAACCTAAATAGTCAAGCTTTATATCGGTAGCATACCGAAGAAGCCTGTTCAGTCTACAAAGAAGTCCGACTGAAGAAAAGCAAAGCCGCTCACACTTGAGCGACTCTCACATCTCAAGCTCCGTAAGAGTGAGAGGAGAAGAACCCAGCCCCAACGAGCTCCCGTTCTTTAATTATGTTGAAGAATCAGCCCCCGTTACAGGCGACAAGCAATCCCTCATCGACGAAAATTCAACCAGCGGCCACAACTCTTCAAAGCGAGAGATAAGTCCTTCAGCGACATCGGGAGTTCACTAGACCATACTACTGACTGTTTATGGGACCGTGCTGGTGGTCAGGTTATACTGTGCTAGATTGAAATAAAGTAGGAGCGTTTCAGATATAAAAAAGGTATAGTGTGAGATCGGAAAATTTAAGGAGATCACCGCTTTGGGTGATTCCGCGCGAATCAGAAAGAGGAGGTCTCTCCAATCAGTCCAATTCACGCATATATTTCTCCGTTCTTCTCTTTGGTATATACGTAAACGTATATAGAAAATTCTCTCTTTGCAAAGTTATTTCAAGTCAAAAGATTGATGTAACTTAGCAGTGCGTAGATCACTGTGAGTTGTCAGATGAACTGAGCCGTCAATGACAAAAAATGATCGAATCTAATAGAATCTTTGTATAGAAAGCAAAAGATGAGAAAATCCTGTGTGGCAGGAGATCTTTTAGGTGAAGAGGAGCCGTTCGGAAATTAACTCATGAGAGGATAGGAGGAGGTAAAAAGCCTGGTGGCTACACACTGGTGTGGGGTGTCATATGTGTGTGTGTGTTTCAATGATAACATCACTGTGGCGGTATGAGGGCTGGCTTGGTGGAAGGGAGAAGCGGCTATGTGTGTTTATTTTTTACGTGCGTGTATTACCCCCGACAGATGTGTCGAACATGTTGTTTTGCGGACTGGGCTGGTAGACTTGTTAGTTTCTTATGGCGTGTGTCAGACTACCGCCATGTTTTGTTTGAGCATAAGTCGCGAGCGGTGGTTTTCTGCCTCGGGGTTTCATGTTTCGGCTTAGACGCTTCCGCCACCTCTTGCTCCAATGTTGGAAGTAAGTGTTCTGTTGCTGTTGCTACGGGATCGAGTGTTAATGGTTATGGGTGGTGGTTTGTGTAGGGTGATGAATAGGGAGTTGAATTTTTGAGGAGCAGGGCCTAATATGGTGGGAGTCAGATCGATCTCCGGAGAGAACGTGAGGTAGAGGTACGTGCAAGGTGTATCGACAGTATCGTAGAGAGTGATGGGAATTATGGGAGAGGAGCCAGGACCGGTGTATGGGACGTCAATCATGAGAGGAGGTGTAGTAGTGAGGGGGGGGTTGTCCTGGAAGGGAGTAGGAGCTAGAGAAGGAGCGGGGGTAGGAACTAAGAAAGTGGTGGGAGTAGGGACTGGGGAGGGGGTAGGAGTAGGAACTAGGGAAGGAATAGGAACTGGGGAGGGGGTATGTTTAGGAACTGGGGAAGGAATATGAATAGGAACTCGGGAAGGAAGAGGAGTAGGAACTGGGGATAGGATGGAGGATAGAAATGGTAGGAAGGGGGGGCAGGGATAAAGGAAGGGGTTGGTAAGAGTAGTGGTCGAGCATTCTGGCGTTTACGTGTTGGTGTTTGTGTATGGTTGGCGCAACAAAGAACGATGGTCGAGTGATTCTTTTGTGCGTCTCTTAGGGTGAATAATGTCTTTGGGAAAACAATTTTCCCTAGACCATTCGTAGCATAAAGCTGGATGAGTGCCATGGCGCATGTGCGGGGGTCACCCCCAGATATGTCTTTTGCCACCGTGGAAAGTACGGTGGCCAGGTGTGTAGTAGTGTAAGTGTGGTGTGAGGGAGTTGGTAAGAGACATGGCCGTGTGTTTGTGCTGTTGTCCCCCTGACCACTGACTGCCGTGGCGTAAGTTTTGTGAATAGAGGGGGTGGAGCGGTGTTGATTGAGTTGGATGTGGTATGAGTATTTTATGGCGAAGTGTGTTGTGGCCTCCTCAGTTCAGTAATGACGTCAGCGCGCTTTTGTTTAAAGTAAGGAGATCTAAAACTAACAGTGACGTGACCGCCGCCACGGTTTACGCAGCGGGGGGTCATATATGTGCATGCGGTGTAAAAGTGACCTTTTACGAACAGCCTGGCTCTGATTTGCAGGAGCCGTCCTGGTAACCGGTCTTGTAACATCATAGGCCCTGATACGGGCGTATGTTGTGTTGGCGCCCCATTTTTTGCGTGAGTGTTTGGGTGCCCAGGACGTCAATGCCCTGGTTGAGCAATGTATTTGCGTGAGTCTCGTCTTGTAGCGTGATTAAAGCCCAGGACTTGTGTCTGTTATAGTAAAGGTCCAGGACTCTGTTTTCCCCGTACTCTTCTTTAAGAGCTTCGAGTATTTCCTCTGTAGTGAATCCCAGCCAGAGTGGGCTGGTACGGCGTATTCTGATTTGATGTTTTTGTTCTGTATTGGGTAGCGTGGTGTAGTGGTTCGTGTTTCTTAAGGTAGTACTAGCATGTGAGTGGAAGTGATGGGTGTCATTTTTCGACCTGAAATTCAGTGTCAGCCCAGTGTGCGTGTTGGTGATGTTAGATAAGGTTGTGGCAATGTTCTTGATAGACGGAGAATTTTAGTGTGAGTTATCGTGGGTGTGTAATCTGTTTTGTGGCGTAAGTGTAGGGTTGTGAGTTGAACCATGTTTTAGGTGTGTGTAAAGGACAAAAAAGAGTGTGGGGACAGATAGCTGCAAATAGACAAGTGGTAAAAAGAGAAAGAAATGTGGTATGGTGAAAAGAGATGCTAAGTGCCTGGTGATCAGGCCTATCGCTTTTAAATATTTTCTTGTTATGTGGTTCCTTTGTTGTCTTTGAGATAGTTTATATATTATGGCGTTCAAGCCATTTGTCTTCTATAAAATTAATGTTCTTGGATATGTTATGCGCATTTGCTGTTGTAGTAATAAATTACTTTAATTACTTTAGTATTTTGCTTAGTTTCTTTGGGGGGTTTGTTTTGTTTTTTGTAGTGAGTGTAAATCGTGTCTATTTTTGTCTCTTTTATGTCTTCTTCATAATAATTGGGTCTTCATCGGTGAATTAGCTGTCAATATTCGGTGAGTTCTTGTAGAAATTGGTGAGGATTCGTAATTAGGTTTTCTTTTCTTGATCGGTTTTATTTGTCAATGATTTGGGTAAAAAACATTCTTATTCTCATGCGTAGAACGGCACTTCTGCTCCGCCAGCTAAAAGCCCAGCGGAGCTCGGAAATCTGGCGTGATTTATGCCTCTTCTGTTCTGGTTAATCATTTGAACGATATCATCGTTCAATTCTCGATTAACTAGTACCTGTATATTCCTTGTCCGTTCTTCTATGACAACGTTAACGGGACTCAACCTCGCCTCCCGGTGCAGCTCTTCCTGGCGTCTTCTTTCTGGCCTGAGTGTACCTGTAATAAGGTACACACATTTGTTCTGCACACCTGGTAGTTTTCTCTTTTGTGTCTTCGAGACACACGAGAGGAAGGTAGTGGGGTATAGCAGCGTCGATCTTACAAATGCATTGTAGATCTTTTTCTCATTGCTTTCAAGGAGATATTTGAACATGTATAGAGTTCTGACTGCAGCTGTTGCCTTAGTGATTTTTTCTGCGACATGCTTCCTATACCCGGTTGAAGTAATCTTCATTCCGAGTACATTGCACTCCCTGGTGTATGAATAGCTTCTATCCCCCACACTGACATCGTATAGTAGTCTCCTGCTTATGGGGACTATTTTGAACTTTTCTTAGTTCGTGCGTATTTTCCACCGGGCCTCGTAGATGTTAAGGTTCTCAATTTCTGCTGCTCTTAAACGAGCTTGCCAAGGTGCACTCCTCCATGGAAAAGTGATTATCTAGGTGAAATAATCGGCGAATTAAATGTTGAGGCAAGTGAGGGTGCAAAGTGGTTGGGACATCAACGATGTAAATCAAGTAGAGAGTGGGGGTTAGGCACCACCCTTCTGTGAAAGGCCCGCAGTGAGCGGAAACTTTGGTCCGTCCGTGCACCCTAAACTGATATACACCGCTCTCTCCATGACATAGTCAGAGATAATTCTTGCCAAGTTTTCACTTATGCCCAGTCGTCAGATCTTGCATTGCATTCCACGTTGCCACACCTTCTCAAACGCCTTTGATACATCCCGACAAACAATGTCAAAATAACTTTTTTCCCTCTTTACTTGGGCTAGCTTTTCTGTGATGACATTAATCGCCATCTCCGTAATTCGCTTTCTTCTAAACCCGAATTGATATGGGTTGAAGAGGGAGTTCTCCTCGAGGTGAGACAACAAACAGTCTTCGGTTGAGGATCTTCCCAAAGAGCTTCCCACCAAATTCTAGGATTGAAATTGGCTCGTTGCTCTCCTTAAACATTGGGTCCTTTCCATGATTTGGTAAGAAAATCACCTTTACCCTTTTATAAGCATCTGGAAAGTATCCTGTATTCAGACAGGCGTTAAATATCCTTCTGATCCCTTCAATGACATCTTTAGGTAGAGATGGTCCTATACTCGGATTTAGGGATACAAGCACTATCTGCGTTGATAAGATGGTTATTGAGGTTGTGGAGTGCCTCGTCAATCTCTTCGAGAATTGCCTCGTACAAGTTGAGCGGATCGTAGGCATTAAGAAGGTGCGCGTAACGTGCCCAGTCTGCTCTTATGTTGTTCTTTCTGAATACAGCTGGGACCTTTTATAGGGTTCCTGTTGAAAGTGAGTAGGATCCCTATATGGTCATACATGGTACCTGAACTGGTTCCATGTAGTAATTAAACGGCAGCTGACGATTCGCCAGACAGATGTCTAGTTTTGTTGCACTTCCTCCCCTGACAAAGGTGGGGAAGTCGGGGCCATTTGCTGGGCAATATTTCTATTCAGCAATAGATCCAGGCTTCTTTCTATACCGTTGAAGGTCCTGTAACCGGAATCTCGGCATCTGGCGTTCAGATATCCCATTAATACAGTGGGGGCTCTTCCGTCAAATAGGCCAGTACGAGTGTGAATTGGTAACATTTCTCTCCTTAGCGGTTGATATCCGGTAGCAATGACCAACTTTCCTATGTCGAGCTCGACCTCAGTCGCGAGGTAGGATTTCTATAGATTTCTTATTTGCTTGTATTTAATCCCTTTCTTTATTGCAATAACAGCACCTTCGTAACGCTCCAAATTTTCATTTACATGTGATTTATGTGGTATTAAGGAACAACATTTCGGGCGTATCACCCATCTTCAGGTTCTAAAATCCTAAAATAATAAAGTACAGTTAAATATGATTAAATTGTTATTGTCAGAAAACTTATTAAGAAGTCAGAAATTTTGTTAAAACTAGGAGTTGAAATATTTTCATAGGGAAAGGGCGTTAAAAAAAGATTTTTTAAAGGCTAAAGTAATGGAATTTCATCAAACTAGAAAAATTAAGAGGAATAATAATATAAAACTCCAAAAAATTATGAACAAAACTAACATTATAAAAAGACAATTAAGATCTTATTAAGAATATAATATGCTAAAGTAAAACATCCATATGGTAAAAAATGACGATATAAAATACAAAATGTTAAGAAAACTAAAAAGGAATAGAACAAATTTAGACTTGCAATATTAAAAATAATCAAGTTAAGACCATGTAGATAATAAAAAATTAAAAAATAACTCAGAGATTTAAAAGGCAAGAGTATCAAAGTATCAATCTAATGTAACCACTAATAAAACGAAAAAAACAACAAAAAAACAACAAAAGTAAATAATTAAAGTATAATATTGCCTACCTATGAAGTTCAGCAGAAATCACAAAGTGAAGAAATTATAAAGGGAATGGCTTAAAGAAGGATAGGATTTTGATTGGTTAGTTGTTGAATAAGATAAAGTTGGTTGGTTGTTGAGTGAGGTAATTCTAATTAAGAAATAAGAAGGGGAACAGCAGTATTATCTATGTCGAGTGTAGGAGATTTTCTCTGTATCAGTAGGGATTCGAAAATTCTTAGACTATATTTATTGACTTTTGAAAAGATATGCAACGATTTACACTTTCTTCTATGTTTTGGTAGTTTTGATCAATTTAAATTAAAATTTTCCAACATGAACTATGATATTTACAAGAAAGTTAAGAATATGAAGTTTAAATCTATAATTTTCCGTAATAAAATCTTACGATACTAATGAAGTTATCGCGCATCAGTCGTATTATTATAACTAGACCAGACAAAGGAAATGGTGTCGTTATAATGAATCGTAATCATTATTTACAAAAGGTTTAATTCATTTTATCAAATACTTCTAAATTTACTAAGATTTTTGGACCTATAAATAAAGTAGTTTTGAAACTTGAAGATAAGATTAACCGCTTTTTATTATGTCTAAAGAAATATAAAATATTAACTAAAACCCAATATTCACAAATATTTGCTAATGGCTAATTTCTTGCAAAGCTTTATTGTATACCTAAAATCCACAAACCTGAAATTCCATTAAGACCAATTTTGCCCTCCTATAAATATATTGTCTCATTGCTTTCTTCCTTTCTCACCAATCAATTTTCCATTTCAAATTCGTATGAATTCCAAAAAGAACTTTTAAATCATCATTTCACCTCAGATAAGTTTTTGGTTAACTTTATGTTAAATCTCTCTTCACAAACATTCCTATAAAAGAAACGAAAAATAGAATTTTAGATAGAATTTTTACTGACAGAAACAACTTTGCAGGATTTACCAGAAATAGATTTAAATCTTTACTAAACCTAATATACAAAAGCCCATATTTTACATTCAACAATAGAATTTACACAAAAACTGGTGGTGTAGCTCTGAGATCACCGATAAGTCCTTTATCAGCAGATATTTTCATGCCCCATCTGGAATCTAAAATGTTTAAAGATTCTCCATCTGACTGTCGTCCTCTGTTTTATAAACGGTTTGTTGATGACTCGTTTGCAGTATTTCAAAATAAAACTCAAGCTGAGGTATTCTTCCAATACCTAAATACAATTCATCCAACTATCACTTATGCAATGGAAACGGAAAAAACTTAACCTTACCATCCTTAGACCTTATTATTCATAAGACGCAAGATTCCATTGTCACAACAGTTTTCCGAAAGCCTACGTTCATTGTGTTACGAATAAACCTTTTCAGTTCGTGTGATTTTAAATACAAAATTTCAACCATAAAAACCTCGTTATACCGTGGTTACCATCTCTCCTCCACTTACCACTCGATGCATAATGAATTCCTAAAATTAAAAACGTACCTTACTAATAATTGCTATCTGTCGTTATACATTGATAAAATGATTCGAATATTTCTAAACAATATTTATTCACCCAAAATGAATATACATACAGTCCCTAAGCAGATCCATTATTTTAAGTTTCCAGAAATGGGAACTATAAATAAACTGTGCAGACGAAAATTCTCATTACTTTTTAAACAATATTTGTCTCAAATTGAATGTAGATTCGTATTTGTAAATGATAAATCAATACAAATTTATTTTTCCCTGTCATTGATCGAACACCTTATTGTTTGCGCAGTGATGTTGTCTACAAATTTATTTGTCAAGGTTGCTCCTCTGCTTCATATATCGGCAGCAATTTGCGATCATTGGGGGCTCGTTATTCTTCGCATATGGGAATTAGCCATCGAACAGAGTATGTTCTTTCGAAAAAAGAACATTCACCAGTAAGAGACCACATAACACATTGTAAAACGTCAATAACAATAAATAACTTAAAAATCATAGCCAGCAATAAATGTCCGACCACACTCAGGATCGCAGAATAAATATATATTAAATCTTTAAAACTTACTCTTAATTCAGATAATTCGTCAGTTCCTCTCTATGCTCTGCAAAAACCACAACCTACCAAACCATACCAATAATATTGTTCAAATATTCGTCAGTTGAAATATTTCACCGTTTAGTGTTAAGGTGTGTTCTTCACTATAGTTACCTAAAACCTTTTGTATATCATAACTTTGCAGTATTATTTATTTAAATTGCATACATTAAAATAAGCATTCACCATAATTTACACAGTTATTACAATCAATTTATGTAAGTAATCTAAAGCTATATTTCTCATTATTGTTAAATTGCTAATGAATTGCCATATATTCCTAGGAACCAGAAGATGAGCACACAAGCTTGAGACGTTGCTAATTTAGAAAAAATGATCGGATTATTTTTCGTCATTGGCTTCATCTTAAAAATTATATATATATATATATATATATATATATATATATATATATATATATATATATATATATATATATATATATATATATATATATATATATATATAATTATTTATATATATATATATATATATATATATATATATATATATAATTATTTAATTATCATTCGAAAAGAAATTGACTCATAGACATTCTAAAACATTATGCTTTCATCTTCTTTGGAAATCTATCCAGAAAACGTAGTCACTCTGTAGGAAAGATGTTAAAATCTGTCGGCACAGAACGTTCACAGTATGAGAGTTACTTATTTGAGTTTCAGTTCACTGGTAATATTTTCAAAATTTAAAATCTGAATCATGCCCTCACTATATATCGTGGCATAAATCAAGTTCATGTACGAGTATATACACCGAATGATTATATAATGAATAGGGGGATATTAAAGATTAATGGTATCTCATATATAAGTGATGAAATATGGATAGAAACAAGGTTCTACTGAAATAAGGATGATCTGATAAAAACAATCAATGTCAAGATAAAGCGAAACCCGTCAAACTATGATTTAGCTTTTAAATTTACGACGACGCATTTTGAGCAAAGAGAACGAATGCTTTTCAAAAAGGTTGAAGAGAGGAGACACCTAAAAGGGTAACCCACAAGCATCTCACAGCAATGTATGCAGTATTTATTTCTACAAATTAACTTCACGTCCTAGAACATACTACATATACACCGATATTATAGAACACCAGATTATAGGCGGTGCGCAAAGTCATTTAGTACGTAATTTATACATTCAGAGAGATACTGGAGCGATCAGTGTAATTCTTCATAATACATATATAAATCTGAACGCTTCCGACCTAAGATCAATACATATGTATATAATGAAGGTTGATGGAAGCAATACCGATTATCAGTTGTATAACAAGTAATAAAACTTTAACTACGGTTAACAGCACATACACGGTGCGGCGAGTAAGTTGTCACCTAGCTTCAATATAGTAGGATTTTTCTATTTATTTTATCCAATAATTCTGCCGTCAACCTCAACTACGGCTTCTTGTCGGCGTCGGAACCTGTTGCATGCCTCTTCTGCGGTCTTCATTTTAACTGGGTGAAAATGTGGACGTCCTAGACCTAAACTACGCATTGGTGGTGGACAGAGACTTGTTGGCCTCTTTCTTAACTATGCCACATACATAATAGTCCCGAGGTTGCAGTGTGGAGAGTTAGGAGGCATAATGTTGGGAGTTATGTAGTCAAAGAAATTGTCTGACAGCTAAGACTGGATCACACTTCTTGCTTAGCAGGGTTAAGAGTCCTGCTACCACAAGTTTGACCTTCCTGCGTCTACCACTTGGATCCAGGGCAACACTAATTCGTCCAGGCAGTTGATGTACCCCTCTTGGAAGATCAAGGGAAACATAACGCGGTCCTCACCACTGACCAACCCAAATATGATGATGTGGACTCGGAATTGTTTTATATAATTTTTTGTACATCTTTGGGGGACACAGAAATCCAGGTCGTGGCTTAAGAGGATGATTCAGTTTTTTAAGAGCTTCGCTGCACCTTACTTTTCCTTGCTTTTTCTCTTCTGCCACATACAATAACTTTATCTCATCTTTTATGAGTAATTGAAGATGATCTCATGCATAAACTGCCCGATGAGGGGACTCGGACACTCATTTGTCCCTGGCTATGGACCTCCTTGACTTGCTGGGATCGTTTTCAATAATGGCCTGGATTTCCAAGGCATATTTGGAGGTTATTTTCATATAAGAATGAATAGAGGGATGTTTTGATACGCCGTACCCTTTTAATCACAGCCTGACCCATCCAGCTCTTTCCTGAACTTCTGCACCTTGCTCATATTTACACCCAACCATTCAAAGATCTTAACATTAGAGCTCTCGGCGTGAATCCCTAACAGCCCAGTTACCTTTTTCCAAACTTTGTCATGATTGAATTCAGCCATAGTATTGATTACTTCACAGGCGATGCACAACTGAGTCTACTATGATATCAAATAAGAGGGAACTCAGAGTTGTCAACGGCGATCAATTACCCACCGCCCTCTGTATTCTTAAACATGGCATAAAATACATTGAATGTTAATATGGATGTAAAGAATCCTGGACAGGTGTTAATTGTTAAATGAGAAAGGCAAAAGTCAACTATTACAGACGATACAAAACGCTATGTGAGAAAAAATGAAAATAAATTTTGTACCATTACCACTCTAGAGGATATTGGGTATAGAAAGAAGAACAAGAAAATAGTAATGAATAGTTATTCTTCTCTAAAATATATATGATTTAGTTCTTACCCGTTATTTGTTCAGTAAACACGAAGAAAAATTGCATGATATACATCCATTAAGTCCCGCATGTTCGAAGACCGATCTCGAATTCTTCACTCTTCCACTCTGACTTTGATATCCAAAATTAATTATTGATCATTTTAACCGTTTAGTAAGATCAATGCATCTCTTACTTAATTCAATAATACGTGTGAGGAAGTGGAGGGCATTTTCTAGATCCTAGTAATATTTACCTATACATATAAAAGCCAAAAAGGTGTTTGATGTATATGGGAAAATGCATGCTGATTTTTTGTTTAACGGGATAACATTAAAAATAATGTTAATTTAAATAAATATCGGAAAGTTTTCTATATCTGATAAAAATACGTCTTTCACCGTCGACACAGCTCGATCGGAAAATGTTTGCTTATAACAACAGTAAATTATCCAATTACCGTTTCACAAATTAAAAACTCTTCTATCCTGAATTGAAGAACTACAAAGTCGATTAAAAAATTTTCATGTGAAATCTACTGATAGGTTATCGGAATGGTGGAGAAAAACTCATTTTCTAGAAGAGATGACAGTTCACCCTCTGATTTTAAGCGTTTTCATATAATTCGGATGGATATATATATATATATATATATATATATATATATATATATATATATATATATATATATATATATATATATATATATATATATATATATATATTAATGAAAATAAAATCGAAAGATAAATTGATCTTAATCTTTCCAATCTTATAGATTCTGTTGCGTCCTGTACATTCTACTTTATTTAGCTATAAGATGTGCGGTTCCCTGAACTGCTGACTATGACTTTGTCCAAGAGCGTGTTGCCCACTTTTTATAGAGTGCTAGAATAGAACTAAGACTTTCGTTTGTTTCTCAACTCCAAAATGAAAAAAAATAATTCAAACTTAGGCCTATCTACTCCCAAATGACCAGTCACTTCTGCTGTCCAGTCTCTCTAAAAGTGTTCTTTGGAATATCGCTTTCTTGCTATGTTAAAATAGGGGTACACTAAACTCAACCCCTTCCTTAATACAGACAACTTCTTAAAACAATTAATGGCAGTATATTGGCAACCAATTGAAAGTGATAGATTTTTAAAAGGTGTGCGCATCTATTTATCTCTCACACATCTCTATATGTCAACAGGACAGCTCAGTTACGTAGCAATCACAATTTCCCGAGGTCCTCCTAGGAAGAGTTGGCGCTCCCTCTCGGAATTTAAGCCGAGTAATTTACCTCGAGGTTGGATTGTCTCATTTGGAACAATCTAACTTTAGCTTTGAGGTGAATACGAATTCATAGATATAATGTCAATCTTCAATAATTGATAAAGGAGGTAAACCCTGTATTTGAAAGAAGTGAAGATGAGCACCTCGTTTAACGCGTAGTAAATTTGCGACTCCAATTCTCTAGCTTCGGACAAAATCATTTTCTAGCTCTTTCGCTCTACTTATCTGCCTGTAGCCATTCTCTGGTCTATTGATCAATTTTCCAAAATTTATTTACAAGGATCAATCCTTGAAAGATATTAAGCCAATTTAACTTCACAGCCTGAAAGAATAGTAGCAACAATGGTTGGAGAATGAACATAGAATACATTTTCTCAGATTTTCATTTATAAAGTTCGAAGAGGATTGAAAACAAGAGTGGTAAAATAGGATTGAAAAAAATGGTAGAATTTCAAGAAAATATAAAAATCCACTCAATTCTATTCGCATTTTGTATAATTTGAGCCTTTTATTTAGTTCCGTGCAAACGTCTCTATAAATTGCTATGTCGGTCTGTCGGCTGGCAACCATTTTACTTTTCAATGAGTTTTTGAAAGGTTGAATGTCGTAAGGTCAGTTGATATGTTTGTTAATTGATAATACGTTTGTTGATTATTTTTATTTTCATTTTTTTTTTCGAAGTTATTGAAATATTTGAGAGAACGCGACCTGTCTCTTGACCTTATTTAACGTTAAAAAAGAAATAGGTAAGGGTTTTACCATCGATCGGCACTCAATTAAGATCCCTTATTTTTCTGTGTGAACTCCATCCTGTGTTTAACCCAACCCGATGTGCGGTGTTTCCACTCGCCTAAGCCCTAGCTTAATATAATCATAGACAAGAATATCTTTTAACAAGTCCCTTCGATCTCTCACGGGATCTATAAGAAGCTAAAATAGTTACAGAATTGAAAAAAATAAATATAGGACATTGGGGGACAAAAAAGAAGATATTTATGCAAATATAACAAGCTAAAATAGTCATCTGAATATTAAAATTCTAAATATAGGCGGTTAGGAGAAAAATGGAAATTTATGCAAATATACGCGGAAGAACACAAATATAAAATGACATAAACGAATTTTAAATGACGGTGATACTCGACGCAAAGGCAAAACCAGGAATATCTGGTTAGCAGTTCGGATGACGGTGATAATCGACGCAGATGCAAACCAGGAAAATGAGGTTAGAAGTTGAGAAGAATCTATAAAACTTGCGTCTCTTCTCAAATTTACATTGATTTAAGAGGTGTTCATGAAGATTAGGCATAATAGCTTGCGGGTGGTTTGGCATAGACGCCCCTCTTCGTGGGGGGAGAGCAGGGTACTTAACCTCTAGAGAGCGTTAGTTAAGTTATTGAATGTGCTACCAATCCATCTTAATATCGACTATCGTACTTTGCCTCTAAACAGCTTTGGGTAGGTTAAGGGATCAGCAACCTACCTGTATTAGATTTGCGTAGCATACTTGGTCTCTAAAGAGCGAAAGTGCAAGGGATGTAGGCATAGCATGAGTAAAACTCATGCTACTACTAAAACTTGGAGCAGTGGTACGTCCGCTTAACCGCAGTTTCCCCGATTAGTCTCAAAACTACTTAGCCTCTATTCCTTTTCGGCATTTCCCTTTTACTCCTTATATGAGAAAACATTCGTGCCATTATCGCAGTGTTATCACATATACACTTTTGGCCATATATGTCATGCATGTTGACGTGCAAAAAAAAGTTAGCCCCAAATTTGCCTAAACTGTTAAAATCCCGTGCATGATTAATGTGTCTCGTGCACGGCTAAGTGCGTCAATAGTAGCGGATCTCAATCTGCTCTCTCTAAGCATTGCGTTCATATCTCTTCGGAAAAAGAGGCCATAACATCCAGGCTCTGGCCCGTATTTCGTATCAAGAAGCGAGAGCGATTGGCTTGTCACGTTACGCCCAACAGACCCCTCCCATGCCTACGAGCCTGGAAACTCCCGTGCCAAATATGAACCCTTAAAGGGTTTTGCTTTTAACAGGCATCATTCTGGTTTATCCTGACGCATAAAGTTCTCAAATTCTTCTCAGGCCAAAACAGGGACCCCATCGCACCAACATGTGACCGTTTTCTGAGAAACGAAGCGACCAACCTTCTCCAATGACTCATTTGACTCAGGGGTGGTAAAGCCCATAAACGTGGCAATTGAGCACGGTCAACGGTCATTCTAGTGAATGTTTTTTTTTCTAAGAGGATTGAAGCATATGTTTCAACAATGGTTTCAAATGACAATTTCTTCCAATGGAATTGCCATGAAATCAAGGTTTGGATTGAGCGCATTCACAAAATGACTGATATTTTTCTCTACATGCTGCAAAATTGTTCCTGGCTTGTAATTCTGATAATTGGTGCCTGTTTCATCTTGGAAACTTTCGCTTAAGCAACCCCGTCATGTTGTTATACTCCAGAGGCAAAGTCTGTTTTCGTTTCGGATTCTCTTTGTCGTTTTCTGCTTCACTCTCGTGTCACACACTCGCTTTTCCTTAAATCTCAAGTATCTATTTGCTCATATATACGTACAGGGTGGTTCGAAAAGTTTGTTACCCTCTGAAATATTGTTATAATTTTCTATTTTCGATGGCTGACACGAACTCCTACAGTTTGGAAGAGAGGCTGATTGCAAGTGTATGCGCATATGATCGTGTGCATTCTGGCAAGAGCATGGAGGATGTGCGACATGAGTTCGCTGCAAGATTCGGTAGACTATCCCCTTCAAAGTGGATGATACTGAGTTATGAACATAAACTGTTTCTGACAGGATCAATTACAAACAAACCGAGGACAGGACAAACCTCAAGACGAAGGAAAACATGTTCAGAGGTGGAGGCATCTGAGGTACCATCATCCTCGGAGTCACTGCGAAAACGGTCTTCCGAGTTACGAATTTCAAAAACCACAACAATGTTAACACACATGACAAAGGATTTACATTTGAAATCGTTCAAGCTAACATTCCCCAGCGAACTAAACAATAAATACGTGGGTCATGTGTTTTCGACAATCTCACAAAATGAAAAGGTATTTTCACACATGAATGTGCAGTTTAGCGCAGTGGCCGGGTTAGGTATATTTATTTTAGGATCAAAGAAAATCCGCAGTTTTACGAAGAACTGGACCATAAACTCCCCTCCTTCCCTGTATGTGATGATTTCGGCGGCTATATCGAGTAAGCACTTAATAAGACCCTATTTCTTTGAGGGCTCTGTTAACCAGCACTTTTAACTCGCTATTTCAAGAGAGTGGTTTGTTCCACAGCTCCAGAGGTTGAATGTGAATTTGAATGATTTTTGGTTTCAGCAAGATGTTGCCCCTCCCCCACTATGCCATCAATATCAGAGAATACCTGATTACAGTTTTTCGAGATAGATAGATGGGGCGAGGATCATAACAACTTCCAGCAACTCTCGAATGACCTCGCAGAAGTCCAGACCTCACGTCTTGCGACAACCCTCTCTGGGGTATTATCAAGAAGAGAGTTTCACAAGAGTGATACCAGAAGTGTTTACAGTTGAAGGAGACATTTGGGCACCAGAGCACAGTTTTTAAAAATATCTCCCAGGACATGGCGCCGCAGCATTTTTTTGCACGAAAATGAGGCTGTCTATACAGACATTCTCAATGTGTGCCAGTGTCAATGTATGTTAATACACTAAAACCAGTACATACACATGTTTGATATTATTAGATTGCTCCTCTATTGTTCTTATTACTTTATTATGGTGTGACAAGACTTTCGAACCACCCTGTGCTATACATTTTATTTTTTTCCATTTCATTCACAAACTTAATCGTGAAACTTTTTAGCGAAAGCCCTTCGTTTGTTTTGCTTTATTTTGTTACTTATAATTATTTCCCATCCCCACTCGTTCGTCATACGTTTCTTCAACTGCTTCCACCCCATCCTCCTGCCACTTTAGCATAAATGTTATTAATCCTAACCAAGCAGCAATCTCATTTGGAAAAGCCAAATGTACCAGAAAAAATGGCTCCAACTGGGAAAGCAACCTAGCAATGACACAAAAACGATAAGAAAGTAAATAAACTACTGTAAAAATGGAACCATAATCAAGAACAAACAAGATAACAACAAAATATGTACTGCACCCTAATATAAACTTTTGCAGCTCAAACTATCGAACAAAGCGAATATGAAGATAATTCTTCAGTTTGGTCACTACCTATATCCATGATCTTGTGACCATACCTACGGCAAGACACGGGGTTGAGTTCATCTGGTAGTTTCGCCAATAAAGGTTATTGGTTGAGAGAAAGGGCGGTGTAGTGAGGTTAAACATAAATTTGTCTGAAGCCTCGAAACTTTTCCATATTTAGATTTGCTTTATTATTTACTGACAATAAATTGGAAAAAGTGTGTTATTGCTTTGCCCTTAAACTTCACTAAATTCACAACCAATCTTACGTTTACCACTAAACGCCCTTCCATAGGTGAATGGTGGCGAAATTTGCTGTATTGAAAGCTCTTTTATGCTTTTTGTTAGATGTTATAGTATTTTCTGCCATAACTTTGGAAAATATGCATTTATGGGTTTGGCTTAGGACACAATGTTAATTGACACTCCTCATTGCTAAGAGTATCTTGAATTAATGGAAACGGCAAGTATGTTTTCTCTTTTCATTGAAATATATTTTGTTTATATCACCATTGTTGATTCCAGTTTTAAACAATGGAAAATCATTTATCTTCTGAACTCATGGATTATCAAATGGAGGCAGTGCATATCTATTGTATGGGTTATCCTTACATTATGGGGAGTTAGTTTACTATTATGGGATTTGGAACTCCTATTCTAGTTTACATATTCAGGAGATTTTCACCAACATTTTTCACTCTTAATCCGAGCACAACACCTTGTTTTGTTGTACAGTTCTGATTCGTCTTACCCTCTTTTGTTTATCGGCAAGCAACCGCTTTGTATTCTGCTTCATCGATTCACTTCTGTCACGTTCTTTTACAGAGGGTTTTTTTCTTCCTAGGCTCTTTGGTCAAGTGTTTCTTTACTAATTGCATTTCTTGATTTTTGAATGGGCGTGTGCAACACTTTATCAGTCGCTTTCACTTCGTTAATTTGCCGTGTTCGCATTCAGTGTATTTTCGTCTGACAGCGACTTGGAATGTGTTATTTCTCTTTTCTTGTTATCTAATTGGTGATGTTGTCAGTGATTTGATGTTTTCGGCTATATGTATTTTTATTTCTCTTAATTGGCTCTCATTTGAAAAAAAAAGTGTTATTCACAATGTATGGAGTCGTTGATGAGGCCGCTCCTCATGTGGGAGGGGGTGGGAGGGGAGAGGTAGAGTGAGAAGAGAGGAAACAAAGAAAATATAAATCCAGTAGGAGTTAATGAGAGGCCATGCGGGTTCCTATTACGATTCCCTGGTAGTTAATAAGTGGTTTCCGATTCGATTGCAGCCCCTATTATCTCCTTCCCGGGAGACTAGAAGTTTTTTTAACTTTTTAATTATTTAGGGAATATGTGGTATTTGCAAAAAGTACCAAAAACGTCTTGCTCATTTCTCTCTCTCCGCATGAATGCCTGAGGATATGAATTTAAGAAGTCACTTTTATCTCCTCGCATACTTTTGATATGCGCTCTCTGCTTGGTCCAATAATTCTTGCTATTGTATAACTAAGGTAAAATTAAAGTGTCTTAAAATTATTTGAAAATAATAAAAAATTGCCCAAAGTCTCTTAAAACAGCTAAATTTTTGTGTGACGTTCTTTATGGAGTTAAGACAAACATTAGCAGAAAATTTAATGTGAATATGTGAAATCTAAATGCTATATGGGAGGTAAATACAACAAATGATTTTATTGTTGAATTGACTATTTTGCTGTCAAGAGATCATTTGCATATTCTTGAATTAATTGAAACCAATTGAATTTTCAATCTGTGAATATAGGCAAATCATAACTACAACGATTAAATAATTTAAACGAGTTAGAGGAAGTAATTATATGAAATACAACGAAGGGAATTTAGATGGAATATTTTTTTAAATAAGAACTGTTTAATTATTAGGAAAAAGAAACCCTTCTTATGAATACTTTGAACAGTCTGTTCACTATTGATGAAGTCAAATTACTTATGCAATCAGCAGACCATTCTTTTCAGCATCTCGGATGACTTCCTAAGGGCAACTTTTGTCGTTAAATTAACTACCATCGGAGTAAACGTTAGGAACAGCTTTATGGTCTTATTAGTAACGGGAGAATTTTTTTTCGAGAGCTTTATTCCTTGTTTCTCTCGACACGGTAGGGGCCTCAGCAGTTATAAATTCTGGTCGAACCCTTTTATTTCTTGACTGAATGCTATTCTCTACAATTATCTATACAGCGTGATTAGCACCTTCTATTTTTTGTAAAATTTCAAGGTAAACTTTATTTTACCTAATTTATTTACGAGATAATTCTTCTCTTCTTAGGAAGTTCATTTTTCCTCTAATCTTTGTAATTAACATTGAATATCATAAAAAAATGTGTAATTGCTCGAGAAATCTATGACCAGGAAGCGTGGAAGAGCATTGAGTGATCAAGGGTTGACATTCAGTGGTCTGAAGTCACGTGCAAAATTCGCAAAGGGTTTATGTTTGGCCCCTCGGTGTTATTATATATCAGCCATATAGTTATTTGTCTGAGCCTAAAAATACGAGTTCATCGATGAATCCAGAGCCAACCATAAGTAAGCGTCTATCAGCTTTACAAATCTCCATTCCCACCATGACGTTTCTCTCACTAACAATATATTTAAACTAGAGAAGGCGTTGATCTGACCTAGAATTGATGATTTCGAGCTCCATACCTTGTGTGATACAAGACCTGTTATGTGCTGAATGCTTTAAACGCTCGTAGCACCAATCACCCACCAGTCCAGTGACAATAACTTGTTCTGACTTCCTTCTCCTGTGAGCTGAAGTCGTGGGATCACCCTCTTGCCTCACTTATCTCTTTGACCAACAACAAGGACATAAGCAGCAGATAAATGCGCGAACCCAGCTTTCTTCATGTCCCCATTTTATAGCATTAGGTACTTACTATTTTTTTTCCAATTGACCTGCCTATTCACTGATTTATTCATTCCTTGTAACAACCGCATCTGGTCATCAATCTGTTTTGTACTTCTAAAGCATTTTTGATTCGAACTTTCTTTATTACTTTTTTCATGTCTACTAACCTACGTTAAAGGTTCAATTCTGCCATATTCCCACCCTTGAATATCATTTATTTGATTTTTTTCCTGTATTCTACCACCTCACTATCTCCTTAGCCCCCCAGCCATTCCTGGTTAATTTCATTGTGCTACGTTGGTCTCAATACTTTTTTTACAGTTCATTTGTTCTGTATTAGTAAGTGACTCAAGGCAAAATAAATATTCATTCAAATATTTTTCCACCTTTATACCCATTATTGCTACGTCGTTCAACCCATTGAAGATAGGGTGGCAAAGATGTACATATAAAGTAAACAACAAGAAATCGTGCGTTTTTTAAACCAACGAAATAAATGACTATATTTGCCTTTTGGATCAAATTTCTTAGACTTTACAATAAAAACCTATTGAAGTGTCTCTACGAGCGCATCCTTATCAAATAATCTTTCATCGCCAATCTGATTGTCCACAAGCAAATATTGAAGTATACGCCGCACAACTGCCAAGAATCTATGGTGAACTAATCTTGAAAGCACCCGGCGCTGGTCAACTACTTAGGATTTGTTTTTACAAGACAATGCATGGTCACACATCGCACGCATAATGTTAGATTTATTTTTTAGCAGGATTATCGCTCCCCCTACTTATGATTGATAGATCTTTATCACTTCTTAAAGAGATTTAACATATGCAAAAGATAGACCTTAAGGTTAATAAGTCTTCATATTTCTCTCTAAAATAGGCATATGTTAATTCATTCTTTGTTTATCCACAAGATTAAGACAAATGTCGTTGACATTTTTCAATTGTATTCCAACTGCCATCCTTAACATACATCTCGTGCAGTCGAGTTGAACAACGCACTGTATGGAAACAAATGTATGGAAAATATGTGGACCTTTACTTCTACCAATTCTTAATTACGTGGAAGAAGTTTGCAGAATTGTGTCAAAAACCCAAATTGTAGTCATATATTGCTTATGGATACAGCACTACCATTTTACTTTTAGCATACAAACCACCATTATGAATCTGATAGAATAGTTTAATTGTATATGTTAGATTTACTAGCTGGTAGGACATTTGATTGCCCACCACTCTAGCTTTTACCGATGTTTAAGTGGTTTCTCGTAACTAACTCGTACTCTTCCGTAGCGATTAGCGTATGACCATCGCCCTATTAGGGAAATCTTTTAAGAAAATCACCACATATTATGTATTTAATGGAACAAAATGTGCACCCCTTACATGTGGATGGGAGCTTCTGGTGGCGATCGTCCAATTAAGAAGTCGTCTAAGCATATTTCAGATTCAAGAATATAAACGACCTTAAATGTCGTGCGAGCGAATATGTTGATGGCAAAGCTTCTCACAGATGGCTAATTAATTAGACTCCTGGGTCATTAGCGCATTTTGGATGTCATTGTATTATGTCAAGTTTTGTCCAGTGGACTATGAAATGAACGAGCGTCTCAGGGCGCTCTTGTTTATTGGAACTCTAAGTCATTAGCACATTCTCAGATGCCAAATTGCCCAGGAAAAGAAGAATCGGATTTTTTTTTGGTCCCCCACTCTCATGAAAAGCATGCGTGTGAAAGAGAAAGAGATTGAGAGAATGTGTCTGTGTATGTAAGTGTGAGTGTGAGAGTACGTGGGAGTGGGAGAGAGCGAGTGAGTGAGAGTGAGTTAGTGTGTGAGTAAGAGAGATAGCATTTGTTGCTGAGAAACTACAGTGGCATAATCCAACCAACGAAAATTGCTGTAAGGGTAAATAAGTTTAGGGGTTATTTTGCTTAATAACTTGGCGTTTTAAACTTCAGTCTAGCCATTTTCAGGTTCTGATTAGTTGACAAAACCCCCAAATCAAGTATAATGAGCATCTTTCACTGGAATTCGAACAGCCAATCCTAGAAAGAACGGTATTAAAAAAACTGGTATAATAAACGAGATCACTTTCAGCAGTAAAAGGATAAAAAGTGGTCATATGAAGAGAGATAGATAAGAATAAATAGACAAACAGAAAACTCGTTAAGGAAGAGTCATGGGTATTCTTT
Source organism: Ceratothoa steindachneri (assembly GCA_963969495.1). Classification (NCBI taxonomy): domain Eukaryota; kingdom Metazoa; phylum Arthropoda; class Malacostraca; order Isopoda; family Cymothoidae; genus Ceratothoa; species Ceratothoa steindachneri. The sequence goes on along the minus strand of OZ018324.1, from coordinate 161,404,095 downwards.
GGCCCCACTAATAGTCGTTTAGAAGGCCAAATGACTTCGGAAACAAGTTCGTACAAATTGTACGATTACCCTAGAGTATGAACTTGAATCACAAGCACTTTGGACTGCAGAGGGAAGGGGTGTCAGTGTTACGAACCGTGAACTTACGAATGACTCAATGCCCCACGCCACTTTGTTGGGGCATCGGCCGGGACTCGACAGAGATTAGGAAACTTTCTATATCGAAGTTAAATTGAAAACCAACCCCTGCATCTCCCGTGTAAAGTTCGGAAGATAGTATTTGCCAAGAAAGTGGTGAGAATAGATGAAGTGAAAATGTTTGGAAGATACATAGCCGCAGACCCTTCTTCGGGCATTGCGACCTGGATGACACACAAAACGCCATATGACAGCTGCCACATGCTGGCCCATTCTGCTCTTGACAAACGCTTGCAAGGTACTGACTGGAATCAGGGAGGCGTGTTATTCCCCCAGATTTCAGGAGTAAGCGGAAGAGCACCTGTTACACCCCTCCTCCTCGCGAGCGAGGCGGTAAATGAGATTGGGATGTTGCTTCGGGGAAAAGGGGGGAGAAAATCACTCAAATTTAATCAAGTGGACGTCAAGGGTGAGAGCGGGTCATTGTCGCTCGTTAGCGACTCATTCGACTTCGATTGAGTCATAATTTAATTTTCCTCTCTGTTGAGGTAATCGTATTGTATTTGTTGTTATAAGGAAGCCGGTCTGATACTATTAATTATGCAAGACAACAATACTTCAATATTGGCTGAGTGGACTTTTTAAGTACTTTATTGTTGAGAGAGTGTCACAGCGTTTAATCCATTTTTAAAGAGAGAGCCCGTTAAACACGTAAAGGATCTATTGAAATACCAGGATTATCCAAAAATAAACATATATTTTAAATTTAACAATTAACTACAAAAAAAACAGTAAAAATATTTATATTCACCTCATAAGTTAACCGAGGCTAAACACGCTTGTAACTGGGCCTATTACAAAATTTATTCATGACAAAAATAAAAAAAATAGGTCCCACGTAAACAAACCAATTGCCGATTAGTTATTTTATCGTGCCCCTTTTAGATTAGCGTTAAACATCAAATTAACTTACACTCTTCTACTAGTAAATATGACGAGGTTCACGCACAATTGTTTCTACTTCAGTTAATTTGAGTACCGTAATAAGCTCATATTAACGCAATACAAATATAAATGGTCATTCTAACTTACATGACAGATAGGATCAAGGGTTGCCAGATGTTACTAGAGGGCCTTTTCTCGAGCTTCGGAGTGTTGGAGTGGCCTATGGTAGATTTTCTTCTAGATATGATAGAGGTAAGGGAATCTGATGTCTAATTCTTCGGTCTTAAGATCGCAATTTGAGAGTCACTCGAGGGTGACTGGTTCTTCTATAATCTTTCTTGCGAAATTCATGTTTGGTACTAGGAATATTAGTCCTGCTAAGATTCTTACTAAGCCTGTGCAAGATGCTTTGGGCTGGCACCGAAATAATCTTTCTTATATTGCTGCCGAAATGCCTGGTTTGGCACTAGGAATGGTAATCCCGTCAGACTTCTAAGTCTGTACCAGATGGTTCAGTCTTGGACCGATACAAAACGTGGCGTTTTAAGTTAATTCGATACTTGGTGAAGGATCGATCTTCTTGAACTAATCCTTTATCGTCTCTCCTCGAAATAATCTTGGTTATATCGAAATGGGCGAAGGACCGAACTTCTCGAACTGGTCCTCTATCGTCTCTCACCAAATAATCCTTTCTCTTACCTTCAGGGCCTTATTTATAGGCTGGCGACCGCCTTATCTAAGGGAAAAGGGGCGAGGCCGCAGAGGGGAGAGTAAGGAGTGAGGAGGTTAGCACCGCAGTGCCCAAGTCGGCTTGTTAGAGACACCACCAACCGTGACCATCCTTGGCGTTCCTTTTTGACTGGCACCGCTTTTTTGTGATTTAACCACGGGCATACGGATCTTGTAGGTAATTGGATCTTTTAAGCGCTGTTTAAGGGCCTTTCGTGGTCACCTTAATACAGATGGTCGCTCCAACTACCTATGCGGCGGGAAGATCAAACAGGGTAAGCAGTTAGACGGTTATTCGCCGGCTAACCTTCCCACGACTCTCCACATGTGGCTCGATTCCCTTGCTTTCTCCGCAAGGGGGGGTGGTACTTTAATGTATACGTCCGCCTGGCTCTCCGGGAGGCTTTATGTTGTAATTCCTCTACACTCTCCAACGTCTAAGCGAAACAGGGTCTCGATAGGATAGGTGTAGTTGAGAGAGAACCCCGGTACAGTCTTCGGTCGTGTGTCGTAAAAAGCGACTCAACCTGGATTGAGGTCTCTGGTTGTGGAGACGCAGCCTGGAATCCGGCCTATTAATCTCCCCTGTAGAATACTTGTGGTACAAATGGTAAAAAGCAATCAAGTGTTTCAATTCAAATATCTTGGTAACTCTTACTGCTACAAGCTTGAAACAACCATTGCAAAATTGTTCCTTTTAAATTTAATCAACCATTAGTCAGTTTAGTTCACTTTCTAAGAGCTAAAAATAAGTTTGAAAAAAATGTGGTACCAAATAATGTTACTTGGGTATTATATTATACTCATTTCTCGATTTCAGGTTTTATGGAGATGGTAAGGAAAGCTGCAGTGCATGCGGTGATGGTATGAGGGTAGTAAAGCAATGAGGTACTCATCGCTATGCTAACCGCAGAGCATAACTATGTACAGTAGTTTTCTTTACTATTGTAAGATATGGCGTGCCCCCACGGGGAGGGGCGAAACAATCCCTTGTACTAAGATGGCGAAAGGGAAGGTTAAAATATCCAATCATTTTAGATCTAGTAGATTGATTGATTGAATACAGCCACTTATTCGGCGTGGATGAAGAGCGTCCGTCAGTCACGCTCGATGCAGTGTGAAAGTGTATACTCATTACTATACTAAAGGCATCCCAACACTACGTTGCATTGCAGTTTTCATTAATATTGTGAGATAAACTGTGCTCCGATGACTGGGTGAAAAAAAAAAGATATTCATCTATAAACAAACAAGAGCAGTATTTCTCAACCTTTTTACCTCTGCATAACCCTTAAAATAATTCAAGAAACCCCTTTTATAAAATTATCCTTTCTTAATTAACCTTTTAATCCTCATCCATAAACTACAAGTTCATAAGGGAAACACGATGTATGTTTTCGTGATAACTCAGTTAAACAAACAATTTTTAATTTTGCCAAGTTAATTGCCAAAGCGAAAAATAACTTAATTCAAACTGTGTAAGAGACCTCATAAATAGGTTTATCTTCACAAATTTTGAGTCTTAAACGATATAACGAGTTAAAGATATTTTATACTTAAGAATGTTTCAAGAATATGACGTAAAAAATGTCACTTTATGTGATAAGCATATTTATCCCTATCTTGAGCGGAACTCAAACCAACCCTAGTGTTTCGAGGAACTCCAGTTTAGAAAAGATGTACTAGACAGTGATCGTCACAGCTTTAGTCGACTTAGTAAAAAATAAAATGAGTAGATTCCCTCAAATTTAAAGATTTTACTCGGATGAAGCAAAAAATAAAATATCTTGTCCTCTGGTCAAAATAAGTTTACTGTTGAAATGCGTGGTAAAATATATAGAGAAAATGACTGAGTCATCTTAAGCGAGAGAACTAACTCACTTTTCTGTCTGTAATGGTATCTTTAGCTCCATCATCTAAGAATAAAACTAGTTTTTTACCTCTCCTACTGAGAAAATTGATGCAAAATATTATCGTGATGCCATCTTGGCTCACAAACGATTTTGTACTTATGATAGAAGGCGTCTCTTCTCACACTACCAAAGAACCAGCAACATACATCGGTGTTCAAACCCCAGCTTTATCAAACCTGTGAAATGGACATCTACCAGTACTGTTCTCTTAACCCATCGCCGTGGGGAAGAAATAGAAACCGGGCTTCACCTTCGAGACTGAATTCTGTCCTTTTGGGAGTGGCTCCCATGAGTCGATTGCCGAGTCCGACTCAAAGTTGATCTGGATCGAGATGGAAATCATATTCGATGTTTCACTCAAATCTGAAATTTATTCCGATGTTTGCTCCTAGTTCTTAGCGGAAATAGTTAAAAGGGATATTAAAATTTACAAATTGGTACCTTTTTTTTTACCATCCTGTATACCTTCAAATCATCACCTCCTCTATTTTCAACACTTTCCTTCCTAAGCTCTCCTCAGACACGCATCTTTGGTTTTATTTCGACTTAATTTTAAGTAACAACAGCAACAAGAAACCCTTCGTTATCTCACATGGGGAGAAAATCACCTATTTTTTTTAACCACTAGCGTGGTCAACGCCTGTATGCCCTTCCCCATAATCTCTTTTCTGCCAAACATTTTATTCCCTCAAATAATAACGTCCCCCCATCGGATTATCCATGAATTAGATTTATCAGCTATAACAAAGAGAGCAGCCAAAGGTAAACTCAGAGAAATGGAGACACTTTTATTCAAAACAAAAACAAACAAACGACGGAATATACACCAGACATTTTTTAAGAGGTGTTCGTAAAGAAAGTGATGAAGTTAGGAGGGCGTGAAGATGCGTGGTGTGGTAGTGTCTAGCAATAATACTGGTGATGCTAGATATCGACGGGGCGCACAACTCTCCTTAATAACCTTTCCCTTTTGAAGGCATTTGTCTTTACCAGGCACTAGGGCGGAAAATAAGAAAGAAGCTCAACAATGCTGTAGCAAACATCCACCCCCCCCTGCCCGAATATTTGGCTCCTTGACCCGAGTGGTGGTAAACAGGTTGGGTCCCGGAAGGTGGTGTTTATGGCGGGGTGAACTTATTGAAGGTCCCCTCGAACTAGAATAGAGACCAATGATAGGACCATACTATACGGAACCACTCGTGATTCTGGTTCTTGGTCATTTGTTTTGAGTAAGAATCACCCAAGACACCGCGCAGATTAGGAGTGATGCAGGAGTAAAAACTCCCGGTCATCCTATTTATACACCACTAAGAATAGGAGCAGGGTTCAGCTCATAGTCAGTAAATACACTCACACAAGATATTCCCAACTTAATAAAAAATAAAGCTAAATACATATAAATCTAAGTGTATAAGAATGAGATTAACCTATGTTGTTTACAAGGAATGCCCTAAACAGGTCAGTGAATATCTTCGAAGAATGTATCCACGACTAACTAATAATACGAGATAAAGACGAGAAATTCAGACATAATGGACAAGCGTCAATGTCAAATTTTAAATTCCAAATACGAACTTAAAACTAGAGTACTTGATTGAACTTTTCAGTTCGACACACGGTAACTGCTGTCAACTAAACCACACTGGAAAATGAACTCAACTTTTTTTCCTACCGTGAAATGAGTTAAGCGCTGCCTCCGAAACATAGTCAGACCGAAGCTAGGATTGAACCCCGACATTTGCCTCAAAATAGAGTCCCGACTCTTTGAATAGGACGGGGTTTTTAATAGAATACCGAATCTTTGAATAAGATGGTTGTTTTTTTAACTGAATCCCGACTCTTTGATTAGAATGGGGTCATTTTAATAGAATCAGGACTCTTTGAATATGGCGGGTGCTTTTTAATAAAATCTCGAGTATTTGAACTTAACAGGAGATTGTGTTGCCCTTCTTTATTACTAATACGCTCGGAAGGTTATTCATAATTAAGCTGATTACGTCTAAATTAAAGACGATCCTCATTAGGAGGAAGGAAGGATGGATTTACTTAGAAACCGAATAGCTCGACTCTATAACAAGGTGGTACGAGGCCCCTTCTTCACTTGAATCGGAAACCAACGAGGCATATCCCGCATAAAGCTTGTAAGTGTTATATAAAGAAGGTTTGGAAGATTCACTAAGATGACACGCAATACTACAAATGTCAGCTGCAGCATCCTCTCTCATGAAGGTGGCGAGGCACTAGTGTATATCAATTAATCACGAAAAAGTTCTGAATACTTCGAGAGTTAAAGTGCCAAAAAAATCCTTCCCCTCAGATTCCTTGGTTTCATCTCTCTTGGTCAGGCCGTCATGAATTGTATGCGGTTGTTATGTTATTGGGTACCTACCACTACACTACATCGGGGAAGACTGGGGCATTTGACAGCATCCAATATGCAGTTGCTCACATAACTGCATACGACACTTGCGTACATTGCCGTTTACCTCTGCAATCCATTTTCACCCTTTATTTCGTTCATTCATTCAATCCTCTCCTTCACATTTTAAATAAATCAATCAAAAGTAGCGATTTAACATTATGCACCCTTCGTTAAGGCTATGAAGCACTTTATGAAATCATTAATATAACGTAATTAGACATTTTTGGTAAATTATTCAGTATATATATATATATTATATATTTATTTATTTTTATTTATTTTAATACTTAGTTAGATCAAACCTTTTAACTTAATTTAATATTTATTTATTTTAATACTTAGTTAGACCCACCCTTTTAATTTAATTTAATATTTATTTATCTTAATACTTAGTTAGACCCACCCTTTTAATTTAATTTAATATTTGTTTATCTTAATACTTAGTTAGACCCACCCTTTTAATTTAATTGCAGCCATATTTTTTTTGCATGGATTTTCCCAAATTTTCACCAAATTCTGATTCTATCTTTTCCCAATCAGGCTGTAATTTTTCATAAGGTTCTGTTTTATTTGTACTTGTGGTCATTCTTATTGCTTTACCAAACACTCAAAAGTGTTATATTGGATTTAAGTCAGGGTTCTGTGTTGGCCACTCTATAAGGTGATCCCCATTTCTCCAAATCAATTCTTGATGTGGTTGGATGTATGGCATGTGGCAATGTTCTGCTGAAATGTACCTTCATTTTTTGCTGTTGTAGGATGCAATTTAGGAATAGATTGCTCTAAAAGTTGTGAAAACATGGTAGTATCAGTTGTGGAGTTCATTCTTCCCTAGCCCTGATGAAGACATGCAGTCCCATGACATGAAAGAACCACTCCGTCTTTCACAGTTGGTACCATACAAGCAGGGTAAAATGCCTCTCCAACTATTTGTCTCATAAAGGTAACCCTAGAAGTGGTGAAAATCTGCAAAATTCTTATAAAAATGTTACTTTTTGAAATCATTTATTTCCAAGATATATTAAATAGAATTACATAAATTACATGTTAAAAATAATACAAGTGTCTTTAATACATACCTGATAATTAATACATACCTTTTAGCCCTTGATCTTTAAGTCATCTTCTAACTGTTTTAGCGCATATTTTTGAACTTGAAACTACATTGAACTCCATAGCAATTTGAGTGTTTTTCTGGGATCTTGTAGTGAAGCCTGAATGAGGGATGTTTTCTTTATGTGTTGTTCGACGTTTTCTCACACTTCTCTTCCCTAATACAAAGCTCTTGGTCTCATGATATGTTTTTATAGTTGTTTGGACAACATATCTTAGACATTTTATTTTTTTTAGCAATTTCTACTTGTGATAAATCCTTGGCTATGGAGACGTTGATTACGCAACAATTATAATTTAAGTCGAAACAAGAATTATTGGTTAAATTCTTATTTTACAAAATATACCATTTTATTAATTACGCACCATTTAGTAAAATACTAAGTAATTCAAACATATTAACAAGATATTCAAATATATTGAAAAAATACACATTATTAACATACATATTTATGAATAATATGATAAATTCTAAAAAGAAAATATTAAATATATAAATCTATGAGGGTGCTTTACATTTTTGTCCAAGGGTTTATATCATATAAACTAAATTGATCTTATATCTATGTAAGCTTTTATGGAGCGCACTTCTCTCCGCGGTGCCACATTTTATTGTTACAGCCCACTCTTTTGGAAATCCAATTTCTCTCGACAGTTCTTGGAAGCAGATATCTTGCTGTCACCTAAAGGAAAGGTAGACCCGCCTTTAGTTGATATTCGAGACATTTTCTTCGGTGAATGTCCATGAATTGATGTTTCTGACACTTTTGCGAGAAGATGTGTGCGATGTACCGTCTCGAGAGAAGTTTTTTTACCCCATTTTGCCAGGGCGAGTAAACTGGTTATGATTCCATTCGAGGAAAGGCACCGCTTTGTTTCACGACTCTTTGTAAAAGTGGTGCGAAAAATAAAGTATATCAGCGATCAGCGATATACAAAGAACAAAGAGGACAGGTGGAACCCTACCGGAGGATGAACTAGAAGTCAATTTAAACTAGGGGTCTTACCGTGAAATATAAGGTGTACTGAAAAGTAATGTCGCATTTTAGGCTAAAAAAAAATAACCAACATCAAACATCAGAAACATATTTTTTCATTAAAAACATAATTGCTATCATCAGTAATCCCATATGCTCACCGCAAAACCAGTTCGTTGATTCCACTGGTAAAAAAAATACGTTCTTTTAAAAAGAAAGCATTTGAATGCGGTCTGGGTATCTTCATTACTTCTGGATGTTTTGCCACTGGTAAAGTTTTCAAGTGAGCTGAATAAATGAAAGTTTGATCAAGTCTAATGTGAGTGAGGTGGTTGCCGTAAAACTTCCCAGCTTAATGACTTTATCTTTTCCCGGCTTATCTTCACTGAATGTGGACTTGCATTATCATGTTGCTGCCCTTAGTATGGATAAGGGCATGATTCATGATTCATACTTTCAAGCGTTGAAGATAAAAGTAAGCAGAGATGTTTATCCCTTGTTCAAATAATTCAAAGCGAACCATACTTATTCTGTTCCACCCACACGCACAACACAACTTTCTTTTGCTGCATATCTGTTTTGAGGGTTGAGACTTGAGTTTAATTGGGTGATACGAGTAGCTACTGTTTCTTCCCTTTATTGTTGACATAAAGAATCCGTCTCTTACTATTACTTACAATTTGATTAAGTAAAGGATTTTTCCATTCGTCGTTAGCAAACCAGCTTCATTCTTGGGGCACACTTAATCTGGTATCTAAATCCACTCTTTATATACTTTCCAAATCTTGAACAGTGGATCAGAGTTTATTAAGCTTTGAAGATATCTAAAATACTTTGACGCGAATCCTCTTTTATCGATGTTTTCGCCGTTTCATTATCAAAAAGGATTGGTCTCATTTATTTATTCACAGTTTTAAACTGAATAAAAGATGGACCGAATAATGCAGACAATTCCTTATCCAGGATTGGATTCATAAGCCACTTGAGTATCCTTAAATAGATAGACAGATCAATAGTCATTATCCCCGACCCTGAAACATTGCCACTACTACGAATAACTACCAGATCTCCAACACAGACCCAACTAATTCCATCGAATACCCAAGGTACTTCGAATCCCTCCTATGAATAAGCTCCAATGCAGTACACCAGGTTGAACTTATTAGGGACTCGCATCGCATAGTCGTAATTTACGAATTTGTCTTTAATGTGGGGAAATTGTGTTGGAATTAGTTTCCTAATAGTCAACTATTTCATGCTGAGGGGATGGGGGGAAGGAGTTTATTGCCATGCTTGATGTCGCCGGTTCAGGGGCAGTGTGACGGGAAGGAAGACCCCAACCCATCTCAAGCTTGGTTAATTACAGGTGACCCAGTTTGTGGGGCGATAACCTTAATACCTTTCAAGGAGGTGTAGGTAAGGTGCTTCACTGATGCACACCTGCACCAATCTACACAGGGTCTTTCAGTTAGATCGTATTTTTGAATTCAAGCATACATTTGAACATGCCTGTTCCTAGTAGTTCCTATATACCTTTTCTGGTTACAGAAGTATACGATTATGATGGAGGTCATAATCATTTTCAATTATTTCCTTCGAATGTATTATCTGCCAGTGACCATTCAACTCATTGCCCTTTATTAGGGCAGTGTCGATGCCCTCGTTGGTGCGAGATAAATTCTTTATTTGTAGTCGAGAAGTGCGAGAAGAATAATGTGAAATTGAGGATAGGGAAATGGTAAGGGTCAGCTACCCCTGTTAATATCACAAACCACGTAGTATCTTCCAGAGATTAGGTCCTTAATTCACGTGCCCTCCAGGTCCCAATGACCCCTTCCATTAAGAGGCAGGGCGATGTGTTTTCTTAACACCCGTAATGATGGGACTCAGCGCCCCGTCATGCCATGCTTAGCCTCTTCTCCTTGTTCCGCTAACATCTACTTTCCGCATTTCTGTACCAACTCTCCTCACCCCCCTCACCACAGGCAGGGGAGGGGGGTACGGTCTGTAGCTTGTTACATTTCCTACCCAGAGAAACCGTATGTCATCCTGGCCTGAGGGAAAGTTAGGCAAGCGCCGTCACCGGGTTGACTTGAACTCCCTGACGCAGATGTAGATTTTTTTAATTGGGTACCCCGACTGACGACTGCCTACTTGGGCATAGGTCGCCGTACACAACAGCTTATTATCAGGCTATATTAAAAAAAATAAATAACAATATCTAAATAACAGATAACAACGATAAAAAAGGACAAAGGGTAAAAGATTATCAACGAGAAAAAGTAAAAAGGCAAGAAGGAAGCCTGCGCCGGTGTCGGGGGCAGGCCCGTCTTCCCCCGGCGCAGGAATATGCGACCTACAAAATGAAACACACAAACAAGATCAAATGAAGTGGAGGAGGCCAGCTTCCCCGTAAAACTCGTAAAGTCCACAAGTCAGTGTGCACGAACCCGTCCGAGTACAAGCGACAAGCGGTAGTGACCCCGCTCGCCCCGGTACCGGGACAGGTAACATGTGAGAAGATCACCTAAACTGGGACATTCAACGAGAATGTGCCGAACAGTCTGAGGGACAACACAGTCGTCGCAATAAGGCGCAAGCGAGCACTTCATCAAATGGCGGTGCATCCGGCGAGTGTGTCCAATTCAAAGATGACAGATAGCAGCCTGAAGCCGTCGCGGCATTCGGGAGTAGGTCCATGGGAACAGTTGCGGAGCAATGGTACACAACTTTAAGTTCCCCTTGATCGTTTCCCATCTTCTTTGCCAAGCAGTCCGGAGATCTGCCCTTATTCCTACCATGTAATCGGTATGAGGAAAAGCGAAATGCTGGTCTGGTCTCCCAGTCCTCACGGACTCTTTAACGCCCTCATCTGCGCGCTCATGCCCCGCAATGAATACATGTCCAGGGACCCAGGAGAGGTAGAAAGTTGTTGTGCTTCCTCACCTTCTCCTCTCGGTATTGCTTTTTTTTATCCCCTTAACCCTTTTTGTGTGTTTAAGGAGCAGGTCAGCTATCTCATGCCGTCTCAAAAGAGAGGCTTTGGAACTTCTATAAAGGCCATGTAACGCTTTTATGTCGCAAGAGACCAAGACTTGATGGTTCCTAGGAATTGGAGCGCGATTAATGGGAATATACGTTTTCACCAATAGCTTCTTCCATGCGTGTGATTGGATCACCAACTCCCTGCAGTGGTTTTTTGAGGGATAAGGCTGGAAAACCAGGGTTGACCCATGAAGAGTCCGAGAGTACAAAATGGGATAGGCGGGAGAGGATGGACGTGGAATAAAGCTTACCAATATCCCCTTTTCTTTTCAGTGGTCACTAGCTTGGGTATTTTCCTATGTTGGCAAATTGGTTTAAGGTTTTAGATTTCATTCCTATAAGAGAAATCTAGCCCAATCTTAGTGTTAGGTTGTGCAAGGAATTCGACAGCACCAATCTAACTGGGGGAAGGGCACCTTTCTAGCTATTTTTTTGCAGCAGAGTCTCTTTTCCTTTGCCATCATCGGAGGTGCTCCCCTTGGACGTTTTCACTCCAAGAGCAGTAGCAGCCCCTCATTCCTTTTTCATAGGACGCCACTTCTAAGACGAGGTTCAGCCGATGGGAGCGCCTCGACAGAACAAACCTCCATAAAGGGAACAGTGATGTTAGGACCCGTCGTGCCGTGTCCGATCCTGTAATTTATCAGTGTGACCTAACATTGATGGGGACTGCGTACCTGCCTCTCTCTCTTTACCAATGGAGGTCGACCCAACGGAGATAATTACAAGCCAGAGGCAGAGAGAGCCTCCTCTTGAGATCCCCGACTCCTTGGAGGAAGATGGTCCTTTAGAGGTCTTTCATGAGCGGAAAATGTTCCACTAGGTGTCTTTGTCCCATGAGAAAGGGTCTTCGAGGAGGGGGCGGCTAAAAATGGATCGGGCTTGTCTTATACCGATTCTAACTCCTTCCCAATGTAAGAACCTCCTGAGGTGGTTCGGGTGCCCGATGACTCAGGAGAAGAGGAAGGGCCTCCTTCCCGGATTAGTGGCCGCTTGCAAGCCAGGAGATTTTCAACTTCAGAGATGGACATGAATGAAGTTGGCTTGTATTCTACCTTGGGCCGCTTACGGGGAGGGAGAATAGAGAACTCACTCTCCACCGTCTTCTCCCGAAAAGAAGAAAAAGATAAAGAAGGCCAAGGTTTTCTTTCCTTCATGAGAGGTTTCGGGGGACGGATAGGTCTCCTGTTGTTTGGTTATGTGACCAGGCCACTGCTGGCACGTCCTTTCCCGAGATGCCGTCGTGTAGAGGAGCCTTGACTACAACAAAAACTGACGCTGTAGAAAAGGTGAGTAGAGTCTCGATGATGCGTCTTCAATCCTGCCAGATTCAAGGGTTTCCTGATTGTTCGCTCTACCCATGGGAGCATGGTTTCAAAATCACACATGTTCCATATGCCTTAGACATTAGTTAGGGTTCAAGGTTAGAGAATCAAATCTCTCCCGTTTCTCTGAACAGTCATTTCTAGTGAATGTGGCGGATCCTTCCCAGTAGGCCATGGTGACTGCTCTTTGCACACTCGATGGCTCGCCTGTGCAGGTGGCAGCGCCCTCTACCATGAATTTTGTGAAATGGTTGGTTTGTGCGAGTGAACCCATGGACTAATCCTTAGAAGATATTACCGAAGAGCTGACCAACAAAAGAGTAGTCAAAAACGGGAAGCGTTCGAGACACAACCCCTACTCTCTTTGTTACTTTCGATCGTCTTAGGCCGCCAGAGTCGGTGCGTGTCGATTGTAGCGCTACCACGTCAAGGCATTCGTGCCATTGCCCCAGCGGTGTTACCATTGTCATCGCTTCGATCATTATCTTAAAAATTAAGATAATGTTAAAAATATATACTCAGATGCAAATGCACATGTTTGAGAATTTGTTTTCAGCCAAAAATAATAGATTTCAATAAGTTAAAATACTTCAAGATGTAAATATTTAAAAAGAATATTTTGCCTCCTTTCCTAAAAATTGTAATATTGGTAATAACTATTTCTAGAAAATCTCTTTATGATGAGAGACGCTACCCTACAAGAAAACTTTTGGATATAGAAATCGATGTTGTACCGTATATACAGACAAGAATTTTTCTAAATGGTATCCCGAAAGTCGCGATACATGTCTAATAGTTTCAACGAGAGCAACAATAGTTTGCCGACAAGTGGATTCATCAATATGGTTTCACGGTTTGTCCGTAATATTTCTTAGATTATAGTGACCATTTGTACGTGAAGGATTACTTCGAGGAGATGGCGACCTCCATTTTTTTCATGTGCGTCGCGACCTTTGGAACACCCTGTATAAGTAAAGCGTAAATTCTTCACAACTATGATCAATCCGAAGGAGATTCGATTCGCTGAGCCCAAGAGAATGAAGTAGTGCGAGATCATACAATGGCGAAAGATCCAAGAAGATCTCTATGATGGTCCAGTTCTTTCCTACCTCGTCAGCCTGGGTTGAGAAATGAAGACAAACTTAATTAAGTTCTTAGTTTATTAATTAACAATATTCTATTTGACTAATATTAATTTCTTAGGCATTAATAAGATAGAATAATAATTAGCTTGTTGAATATCTGTGCTGACTGAACATCAAAGATTATTTTTTTGTTCGACCGGTTCCTGGCTCTAAGACCCCGTGTCTACCTGATGTACATTGGGGATACGAGAGGTTGTTTGGTTTTCCTTTCCTTATTTCATCACGATTTCAAAGTTCGTCTCATTCCTACATGTTGGATGCGTCATGTGCGTGTATGTATGCATCTATTATCAAAAAATAATCAAACTGCAGTTCCTTGGATGGACGAACGATCAAAATGGTTCTATTAGAAATGAAGATCCCATATATTCAGACGTTAGAAGCAAATATAGGAAAGAAAGTGTTGTCACCGAACTTGCTTCTTTGGATTTATGTGTTTGTATGTAAGGACTAGAGTCAATTCTTGGCAGAGGTAATCTAAAATGTGTCGCTCCTCAAATATCTTTTAATTTCAACAACATAATCTGTTATTATTTATCTCTGCTTATTTAGTGTTCTAAACAGTTCATGTTGCCAGATTTACGTGACTTTAATTTTAGAGTTTCTTTTAATGTGTTTCGCAATTATATCATGAATTGAGGTCGCCGTGTAGCCGTGTCAGTAAATGTTCCTTTGCTCCAATCACATCATCCGTCTACCTTCTGCGTACCTGACCGAGGTTCACGAGATACTACTGTTAATATATCTTGGCAAAGCCCCTTCTACTAGAATAGAACAGAAATTGAATAATTTGATCATAATGCTGTTTCCTTATTTTGAGATATATTGGTGAACTAAGTCTAAATAATACTACCATAAATAAAGTTAAACATTACTTCTTCATTTTATTTGTAGTAAAAAACTCATTTAATCTAAGTTTCATTGATTCAGCTCCCCCCCCCCTCTCTTTGGTTCTTGTAACTATTTCATGTCTATATGGTAAAAATCTTTACCCTTGGTGTAAAAAACATAAATTCTCTGCTTTTTTATGCATTTTTCAAACCAATATTACTAAGAAAGTTGGCATAGTATTTAAAAGATGCGGTCGACAGATTAAAAGGAATTAACAAATCTATTTTACTTTCTTAACGGCTCCCTTTACTTAATAACAAGGTCCCATTGGTACACATAGGCGAACATTATCATGACAAGGAATCTGAGTCTTACTAGTTTAGGCGGTCTTTAAGAGAACATTGTAAGCATTTTGTCCAATCGTTAGCTTTAAATCTTGGTCACTATTGTTTCTTTGAATTCATAAAGATTGGATAATCTTGGCTATTAGATGACATTGTTTCTTTGCATTACTTGATGAAAATATAAATTTCGGAAATGCTTCAGTGGTACGTGACAGGCAAGGTATGATGTAAATTTCTTCATATTGTCGTAACGAATACCTTTCTTTTAATGTATCCTATTCGGCTCAGTAACCGAATCATGATGATTGTGTAATAAAAGAGTATAAAAGGTCTTGCGATGCTGATTTTGTTTTGCTCTTATCATCTTAAGCGAAATACACCTATCCATCTTATTCTTGTATCCACTGGCATGTCGATGGATGGGAATGTTTGCCTTCGATTGGTGCCCACTTGTTCTGCAAGAGTAAAACTGTTTGACTATCTGTCTCTACCTCACCCCTTTGTATCATCAAAGAATTACTTCCTTGCTAGATGTTCATAAGTGATGTTATTCTCACCGCTACGATCAAAATAGGTTGACTAGTCCTTAAAACTTCAGAGTACGTATTAAATAACAGTTTTCTTTTGAAAAAATAACCTGATTTACTTTATTCAGAAAATAAATTCTGTAAATTATTGTTTTCAGTTAAAGTGTCGAAAACCTTTTAACTGAATAACTAATGCCCTAATTTTTAAGGTCTTTTATATTAATTTTTATCCATTTTAACCCAAGGGATTAGTATTTAAAGCATAATTACCTTGATTTAGTGGCCTTTGTTAGGATTATGTTTTAGTTGAGCATTTAGTTTCTAAACTAATGGGAGAGGGAGGTATTTATTAATATTTCCAACTAATATATCACTACTCTTATTGTTGATAAATATAAATGTAAGAAAAAAGTTACATTGATTATCCATTTAACCTTAAAACATCACTTTACTCTGATCTTTTAAGGATTAAATCAGATACAATAATGTATATGGGTACTTTTTAAAATTCAAGGTCTAGCCTGGAAGGATAAAGGATCGCTTTCTATTAACCTTTGGCTGTGGTTAATCACAAGGAAACGAGTGAGAAATCCCTCTGCCAAATCTGTAAATGTCTTCTTTGATATTTAAAAACATGGTGCAAATTTCAAAATACAATGAGTAAATCATAAAAATAGTGCTAAATAGAAAAAGTAGAGCATGCGAATAAGCAATTCACTGAGTTTGTCACTGAAATGGCGTCTGGCGTCGTTTCAGGTTCGATCGCTTGGCTGCGGAACATCACTGCCTCCGGATCAAGCTCCTCGGGGATTGCTACTACTGCGTTAGCGGAGTTCCAGAGCCTCGGCCCGACCACGCGCATTGCTGCGTCGAAATGGGCGTCGATATGATCGAAGCAATTGCGTAAGTACGCTCGCACCATCCGTATTTTCTCTTCCCCTTTCTTTCTTGCACTCTTCTCGAGGGAATCCTCTCTTCTCCCTTTCTGTAATTATTTCATTCATCCAACGATAGACTAGAGAAGACTAAAACCTTTGTCATTTAGTTTTACTCCCACCATCTTTTCGTATGATATTGTTTCTGCTCTTGTCGGAAGTGAGCTGAGTTGAGCCAGTTGAGTAGCAAATCGTAATTAGTTTCGTCTCAATTGTTGAATTCTTTTTAAAGCTTCGTGGTATTTGTGCGTAGAGCCGCGCCTTGACCCTTAATTAAGAATCAGAAGTATCTCGTGTGCTTCACATTCTCCACAGCTCTTTCGGGATGTAACTTGAGATTAAAAGTATTCAAGTGGGCAAATATGAAATTAAAAGTATTTGAGTGGCTATCTGTATATTTTGAGTGGATGTTTCATTCTAGTGAAAAGTGTTAATGGGCAAATGAGAAAAATATATGTAGATGGGTTTGAGATTGTTTGGACTGTAAGCCAGGAATTTATTACCTGTTTGGCAATTTTGATTATCGTTGTTTGGAGAAGGAGGAGAGGTATTCAGTGAAAGAGAAAACATGCGAAAAATACTGATAGTTAAAGCAATGCGGAACACACGAACAGACTTCCCTGTTTCTTAAAGGGAGAGTAAACAGACGTGTACAAAATATTATCATACACCTTTTCACCCTCAAATTAAAACAAAAATCAACTTCAAATTTTTAGTTAACTTTTATATTAAAACAAAATGAACTTTAAATTAAAAAGTTCACTTTCATTTCGAGAAAGTTGAAATTCCTATTAAAATAGTTGACTTTCAAATTCAAATACTTTCATTTAAAATTTAAATTTTAACCGTCAATCTAAAAAAGCTGACTTACAACCTAAAAAGTAACTTTCAATTTAAAACAAATGAAATTCAATTAAAAAAATGTAACTATCAGTGTTTTTCGCATCTTTTCTCTTGCACTGAATACCTCTCCTCCTTCTCCAAACAACGATAATCAAAATTGCCAAAAAGGTAATAAATTCCAGGCTTACAGTCCAAATAAGAACGTGCCCGTGGTGATAGAATATGTCACGTGGCACAACTGAGAGAGATGAAGGCGCAGTGGTGGACATAGACAAATCTGTGACATCTAAGTTAAGTTGTATCAGAAAGAAACAAAGAAAGAAGAGGTCTGATAGATATACAAGATGTTAAGCGCGAAACTGGCGGCTTAAGAGGTATGGATGCGCAGCGATGATCCTGAATGGCTCGTAAAGGATACGAAGTTGTAATTCTGCATAATACAGATATGAGAAACAAAGAATGCCAACACTCCTACTTTTCTGCGTTTGTGATGCTGTTCTAGCCCTTCGCAAGAACGGGCGAACGAGTGTAATAGCTTCTGATGAATATCGAGCGATTTACATTCGGTCCACCCACACTCGCCTAGGCCAGCAGGCTAAACCAGGATGAAAAAAAGAGGTGAGAATTTTAGATTGATTCGTGCGACGATCAAAAAGAGCATCATCCATTGCCTGAGATGGGAGAAAGCTGAACTCAGGACAAGGCTCGAGAAACACCGCCTCATAAGTGGTATTTCTGCGAGATCAGGATGCTAGACTCTGATTGGTTAATAATCAAGAAGAAAAAGAAGATTGTGCAATTCAACAAGATTGTTGCCTTAATGAAGAAATGAAAAAAAAGGCGGAGGAGAAAGATTAATAAAATTGAATGAATGCGAGCAACAAAGGAATTCAAATGGTCCACTGGCCAAATTACTTAGATCCTACCACTCCGAGAAAGAGTGCTCTAACTAGGAGCGGAACTTTCCCTGCCTGCAAAGCGGATGCTTTAGAGCGAACTTACGCAGATAAATGACGCAGCCATTGTATTGTAATTCTTAAATTCTTTCCTATCAGCTTAAAAAAAATAAATAAATGAGAATTGTAAAGTCATTTAATAGAACTCTAATAATAATAGTAATAATGATATATTATCTGAGGGCATTATATTAATATGATAATTCAATATATCTATTGATGGAATCGTTGCCAGAGTGCCACACCTCAAAAAAAAGCGACGAAGCGAGGAAGAATTTTGGGAGTCTTGACACTCTGGCAACGATTCCATCAATAGATATATCATATCGAATTATTATATATTGTTATAATGCCGTCAAATTTATTATTATTATCATTATAGTTCCTTATAATTGCAATTCTCCATCTCATTTATTTCCCATATATGAAATCCTGCTATTATTTTAAAAAATTGTAATTTAACTACCTTCCTCTTCTGTATGCCCAACCAGGTCTAACAGGTAGGACCACACTCAGGTTCTCCGCCTCTCCCATCCACCCTACTCTCCCGGATTATATGACTTCCCCCATTTTGTCGTACATAAAACCTGAATCACACACTGAATTTTTATTACGGGGAAGAAAGAATCCGAGGTTGGATTTGAATGCTTAACTAATAAACGATTAAAACTCGGTCGTGCCTTTATTCCGTGCATATATATATATATATATATATATATATATATATATATATATATATATATGGATAAAACCACGGTAATAGGACTAATTTTATTTGCGAAACCAGGTTTTGACGGAAGCATCCGTCATTGTCAGTCGCTAGTGAACAGGTTAAATACAGAAGTTGCTTAACGTACAGACACATAAATTAGTGGCGCTAAAGTGGAAGGTGCGAGAATGTGTCAGCATTTTTGAGAAACAGAAGTGTGAATTTCTTGCTTATTAAGGTATTAATATTGAATTAGCCGTCCGAAGTATTCAAGTTGGGAATTTCTTTTATATGTACCGATTCAATTAAGCGTCGATGTATATAATTGTGAAACTTATAAAGTATTTCAGCATTATCAATATCAATTTGATGATTTTCATTGTACATTTGTAGAAAATCATCAAATTGATATTGATAATGCTAAATTAGTTTATATGTCTCACAATTATATACATCGACGCTTAATTGAGTCGGCACGTATAAAAGAAATTCCCAACTTGAATACTTCCGACAGCCAATTCAATACTAATACCTTAATAAGGAAGAAATTCATACTTCCGTTTCTCAAAAATGCTGACATATTCTCGCATCTTCCACCTTAGCGCCACTGATTTGTGTGTTTGTACGTTAAGTAACTTCTGTATTTCACTTGTCCACCAGCGAATGATAATGACGAATGTTTCCGTCGAAATCTGGTTTCGCATATAAAATTAGTCCTATTACTGTGGTTTTATCCATATATATATATATATATATATATATATATATATATATATATATATATATATATATATATATATATATATATATATATATATATATATATATATATATATATATATATATATATATATATATATATATATATATATATATATATATATATATATATATATATATATATTCTATAGGTTTGCTTCTAAGAAGGCTTATTTTCAGGTTGAGGATAAATCCCAAAATGAGACATGTAAAATTTCTCATTTAATTAAGTACAACGTTCCGGGTACCTTACCCATCTTCTGGTCTATAAAAGATAGATTTAGAACACGTTTAAAATTACAAAAAAATATAATGCACGCACAAGGATTAGAAATAAATTATTTAGTTAATTGAAATTAGGACAAATCGTTTGAAAACTATTGAAATTTAGATATGGATCAATTATGGGTACTTTAAATATGCATAAATATAACACTAGTTGATGCAATTATTGGTTGACACAGATATTAGTCCCTTAATGAAGCAGCAATAGTAATAAATTATTTAATAAATTGAAAAGGTGAAAAAATCATTTGAAAACTTGACACTAAATGTAGATGCTATAAATATGGATAAATATAAAAATATACTAATTGGGGCAATTAATTGGTACACAAAAATATTAGTCACCTTTAGTGGACGGCAAAAGCGGAGAGACTGAGGAAAGATTATAGAGGGAACCGATTGGACATTGGTAGGTTGTGAAAATATTTTGAGTGGTTTATGAAATGAGAAGGGGAAAAGCAGTTGAATCAGAATTTAAACTGGGATTTAGTTGTTTTATAAATAATGATTCGAGAATGCGCAGGGAAGTGGAGTCCTTTGCATGTCCTATAATTTGAAAGTTTTTGTGGGAAATTTCGGTCTTACATTTAATTGAATGATCTCGAATGGGAGAAGTTTCTTTATTGGTCAAGGTGGAGCCAGTGCGAGAGCTAATACCAAGATGAGAACAGACCCTAGCCCTAAGTAAGCGAACAGTGCTGTCAATGTAGATCCCCTAGTGGCACCTGGGGCAAATGAATTTATAGACAACTGAACAGCTCATTTAAGGTGGGAGTCTGTCTTTAGTTCTGAAAAATTTTCCAATATGTAAGTTGTTAAGGAAAACTATTTTGAAGTTGGTATGCCTGTAAAAACTTTTCAAAAACTTATTAAGTTTTCGGCGTAAGGGTAGGTTGAGTGGGCCAATATCAGGGAGAAGACAATAGCGGACATCCTTGGGGACAGAGGAAATTTCTTGTGGAGGATGGTATATTTTATCAAAGAATTACCGGATACATTTTTGTACAAGTAAGGGCTGGAAAAATTTATTTATGATTTACAACCTCTTCCTATACTTGGGAACTTTAAAGATCTCAAATCATCTTTTTCCCTTCTTACAAATGAATTTTACCTAAGAATGAAAAATCTTCGATTTAGTTCCCTTTTCATACAAAAGAAGGATTTCCAGCTTCTTCGTGAACTCGGAAGCAATCCTGATATTTTTGTCACCCGGCCTGATAAAGGTAACGGTGTTGTGATTCTCAACAAATAAGATTACATTAACAAAATTAATAACATCCTCTCTGATTCATCTAAATTTAAACTTCTTAACAAAGATCCCTCGACACTTTCCCAAAATTCTGGATGATAAAGTTAATCGCTTGCTTTCTAAACTTAAAACTCTTAATATCATTGACGATGAAACTTATAAACAACTTTTCTCCTCTGGCTCTTATCCTGGACTTATGTATGGCCTTCCTAAAATCCACAAGCCTAATGTTCTCCTCCGCCCCATACTAGCTGCATACCCAATGGCAACCTACAAGTTGGCTAAATACCTAGTACCTCTACTTAACCCTTTTACCATTAATCAATACAGAGGTAACAATAGTTACTCTTTGGCTGAATAATTCAGGAACTTGAAACTTCCTTGTCCTGACTTTTTGTGTAGCTTTGATATCGTCTCCCTTTTTACAAATATCCCCGTAAATGAACCATAGACCTAATCATCTAAAAGGCCTTTCCAGAACCGGATTCGACCTTTCTTAAATTCACACCGTCGCTTTTACGGTCTCTTCTTGAACTAACCATTAGAGACAACTGTTTTCTGTTTAACAACTCCATCTATCAACAAGTTGATGGTGTTAGAATGGGTTCCCCCATGGGTCCTCTTCTTGCTGACATTTTTATGTCAAACTTCGAAGAAGTTGCTTTGCGAGAATGCCCTCCTGATTTGAAACCGATATTTTACCGTCGTTTTGTTGACTATACGGTTCTAATATTTAAAACACAACAACAGTCTCTTTCAATCCTTGAATATTTGAATCATCGCCATTCAAATATAAAATTCACAATTGATAAAGAAAAAGATGGAAAATTACCATTTTTGGATTTTCTCATATCACGCTCATCGCCCAACTTCACCACTTCCGTCTATCGTAAATCCTCCTTTTCTGGTCTCGGCATGAACTTTTACAGTTTTTGTGATATTTCATATAAGATCAACAACATCAAAACCCTCCTTCACCGTGGCTTTCAGCTTTCATATGATTATTTTCTTGTTCATTCTGAATTCAGTTTTCTCATGGGTTATTCCCAAAGGAATTGTTTCCAGCCCTCACTTGTACAAAAATGTATCCGTCAATTCTTTGATAAAATATACCATCCTCCACAAGAAATTTCCTCTGTCCCCAAGGATGTCCGCTATTGTCTTCGCCCTGATATTGGCCCACTCAACCTACCCTTACGCCGAAAACTTAATAAGTTTTTGAAAAGTTTTTACAGGCATACCAACTTCAAAATAATTTTCCTTAACAACTTACATATTGGAAAATTTTTCAGAACTAAAGACAGACTCCCACCTTAAATGAGCTGTTCAGTTGTCTATAAATTCATTTGCCCCAGGTGCCACTAGGGGATCTACATTGACAGCACTGTTCGCTTACTTAGGGCTAGGGTCTGTTCTCATCTTGGTATTAGCTCTCGCACTGGCTCCACCTTGACCAATAAAGAAACATCTCCCATTCGAGATCATTCAATTAAATGTAAGACCGAAATTTCCCACAAAAACTCTTAAATTATAGGACATGCAATGGTCTCCACTTCCCTGCGCATTCTCCAATCATTATTTATAAAACAACTAAATCCCAGTTTAAATTCTGATTCAACTGCTTTTCTCCTTCTCATTTCATAAACCACTCAAAATATTTTCACAACCTACCAATCTCAAATCGGTTTCCTCTATAATCTTTCCTCAGTCTCTCCGCTTTTGCCGTCCACTAAAGGTGACTAATATTTTTGTGTACCAATTAATTGCCCCAATTAGTATATTTTTATATTTATCCATATTTATAGCATCTACATTTAGTGTCAAGTTTTCAAATGATTTTTTCACCTTTTCAATTTATTAAATAATTTATTACTATTGTTGCTTCATTAAGTGACTGATATCTGCGTCAACCAATAATTGTTGCATTAACTAGTGTTATATATATATATATATATATATATATATATATATATATATATATATATATATATATATATATATATATACATATATATATATACATATATATATATAATATATATATATATATATATATATATATATATATATATATATATATATATATATATATATATATATATATATATATATATATGAAAGTTATCTTGAAATAGTTATCCCAATTTATGTCAAGGAGAACGAACATACAGAAACTTGACGCCTAAAACGAAATTAATACCTTCTAAATTACACTAGCAAACATCTTTAATAAACTTAATGACATTTGCGGGGGAAGAATTCTCATTAAAAAATAAAAAGGTGTGTAGCATAATTAAACAACATCGGCACGATGCAGTTAACTAAAAAAATAATTAGCGTAAAAGAGTGAGACTGGTAAAAGTTTTATAAGTAATAGGTGAAAAATGAGAAGGTGAGCAATAAAAGCAAGGGTTAAATATACTGAGCTTATCAAGTCTATCAAAAAAGATAATAACTCCAGGGAATAATAAACATATAGTAGGTGTCAAAGAATTAGTACCATGTAAAAAAAAAAACTAAAACAGATGAAAGCACTCCTACTAATCCCAGAAAGCAACTGACAACTTCAAAAGAGTAACGAAGGAATTAAATCATGAAGAAGTAAAATGAAATAGCCGAAGAATTCCGTCTTAAACTTAAAACGACTAACGAAGAATAAAATCAAAAAGAAATAAAATGAAATAGCCGAAGAATTCCGTCTCAAACTTAAAACGACTAACGAAGAATAAAATCAAAAAGAAATAAAATGAATTAGCCGAAGAATTCCATCTCAAACTACGATTACATTGCACACCAATGATAATTAAAAAAGGAGAAAGAAACTAACACTATGAAAAACATAAAATGAATTGTACTCACACGAGAATATAATAATAGCAAAGCAGCTGGAGAAGATGTTTTCACATTAGACTATCAAAAGCTGTAAGAGCAAGTAAAAAATCCATTTAATTAGGTAGAGCTTCTAGGTATTGAAGGCGACAAAGAAAAGAAAGTTCACAGAACGATCTTGGGTTGGACGCAGAAGGAAAGCTTAAGAAGCACTATTGTTTTATGCTTAGAAGGCATAATATATAATGAATACTTCTATCATAATCTAATTTTCGCAAATACTTGGAAAATAACATAGAAAGTACTTAGAAACTAAAGACAACTCAAATCAACATGAAACGACACATGTTAGGAATAAGAAGCAGAGATTGTAAAAGGAATACATGGATAAGAGAACAATCACGGGTGAAAGATATAGAAAAATAATAAAAGTTTAGAAGTAGAAATTGGTGGGGACAAGTTTCTAGAAGAAACGATGGAAGATGGGAGAAATAAATCCTAAACATGACGCTTTTATACCAAAAGAGAAACAGAAGACGCCCGTGTTAAAGGTATATGAATGAAATGGCGCCGCGATTAACTGGGCAAACAACATCGATGGGACATTAGACGCCTCTCAACGCAGAGTCCTTGTTGATGCCTTTATGAGTAATGTGATGATGCGGGACAGAACTGAGAATATGACACCAAACCTAATACACATGATTTATAACCAATCAAACCTATCTCGCAGATAGGAGGAAACAACAATTCCCGAGACATTTGAACTTGTTTCATTTTCTTCTCAAATAGTCTATAAAGTAAGACTATAGCATAGTAAATACTATACTAGTGTACGCAGTAATCGTATGCGATTAGTATAGCAATGAATAGCCAACTTTACACAATATCGGTCACGCCTAGAAGACGCTCTTCTTCCATTGCGTACATTGCCGTTTTCCTTATTATTGTAAGGTCGTATTTGCTGCATGTATGATCGTGCTCTATATTTTTGCCTCGAAAATGTGGAATGAGCTGCCGGCTGTGATACGCTATTACCCCCTCCCTTCGTGCCTGCAAGCTTATCTTAAACATCCACCCGTTTTCTTCAGATTTTCACTTGTTGATTAGACGAGCGCTCTGTACAGTCATATGGCCTTCAAGAATGCCATACAAAAAAAAATCCTTATTATAATATTTCAAAGTAAGAAATATTTGAACTTTTAAGGAGTTGAAAGAGATAAGGTAAGAGAGCAAAAATTATGTGTAAGGGATGGCTCCTACAAAATAAATTTCCTTATTTTTATTTTGGCCGATTTTTTTTTTAGGTAATCTGGTCTTAACAGATAATTGTTGTTTAAATTTTTATCTTTCAAGTCATTGCTCTTTCAGCATCTTTAGCAATAGAACCTTTTGAATATTTTTTATGTTTTATTATGTTTTTATTTCCTGTTATTATTCGTTTTCAATTTAATTATGATTAGACCAACGTAGAAGCCAGCCAAGTGGGACTCTTCCGCCCGTCAATCTATATACATTGAACTATTCACATTTGTTGCAATACTCTTCGTTTAGAGTTGGTTCTGCGTGGATAAATAAAGTTCTCGCGATCAATCAGTGATTATTTAATGAAATCCTTTGATTGAGTGACACTTAGGATCCTTCAGTTGAATAAGAAAGAGCGGAACCATTGAGAGAGATTTTTCTTGCACCAACACAAAAAAATAACCGCCAGCGAGTGAAGTCAATGAATGAGCTTCGATTGTATCTCGCCCAAGAAACCATTGAGGGATATTGGCGCAAGGAAAGCTATTCGCAAGAACCTTCACTCCATATTAATTTCTTTATCATTAATATTTCAGTCTTGAAATGTCTCATGGTTACATAGTTGTGTCTAATATGTAAGAAACGCACCAGATTTCGCTGAAAATACAGGGGATCAACATAGGGTAACAAAATAAATTGAAAGAGGGGGACCTCGGAACTAATATTCAACTTTATTAACCTCTGGGAGTTAAAGAATTTCACTCAAGTTCATCAGAATAATTTAAATCTGTAAATTTTCATGATAACTACCAAGATTGAAAGTTGTGTAAAAAAATATTTCTCCCATTAATAAACCGGAACGTGGCACTTTGTCCCAGACACGGATTATTTTTGTTCTAATGCTAAGCGCCTCTTTTCGTGGGACCTATACAGATGTAGCCAAATTAATGCTTATACTGGTAAAATTAAATTTGTTATATCTAACCTTTCTATATCTGGCTTTAAAAGTTTCTATGGATTTACTATGGGATTCATATCTGAGCTGTTCCAAGGCCAGTGAAGGAAGAAAAGAGGGGGGGGGGCGACTGCAGATATGTTCAAATCCACCACCCTAACCACAGCTGCAAAGGAGGGTTGGACCAGCCACCCTTCATTCTGGCCCCATTACTATGGAGGGATTTTTAATCTTAGCCGTCTTAACGCTAGGAATAAAACGGAAGCTGCCTCGATTCTCGAAATTAAATGTGCAGATGATAATGGAATCTGTGCTCTCAACGCGGGGGACCTACAAACCATCATATCGGTATTTGCGAATGGCTACTCAAGGTTCGGTCTATCAATTAATGTTCGGAAAACTCAAGTCTTGTACCAACCAGCTGTAATAAATCCAGGTAATCCTCAATTAGCACCCGCACCAAATATTCCAGGTAATCTTCAATTGCCGGCCCCAAATATTCAAATCAATGGGGAAACTCTAGAATGTTTTGAAAGATTTGCTTACTTGGATAGCCATTTGTCAGCGGACGCAGGTATTGATGATGAAATTCAATATAGGCTACTTTGCGCCAACTCTGCGTTTGGGAAATTACGAAAACGCGTTTTTGACGACCGAAACCTACGTCTAGAAACGAAAGTTAAAGTTTACAACGCCATAGTTTTGCCCTCACTATTATATGGATCAGAAACCTGGACTACTTAACGTCAGAACATCAAAGCCTTGGATAGATTTCACCAACGTTCCTTGCGCAGTAAACTGAAGTTAACCTGGAAAGGCCGTTCTACCAACTTGAGTGTACTGGACGAAGCAAACAGTATGAGCATTGAATCCATCATAATAAAAAAAAAACAGTCGAGATGGTCTGGCCATGCAATCACAATGTCGGACAAGCGTCTACAGAAGCAGATATTTTACTCAGAACTCTGCTTGGGAGATAGAAGGAAAGGTAGACAATAGAAAAGGTATAAGGACTCTCTCAAAGACAACCTAAAAGTATGGGGGATAGATTACAAAACGTGGGCAACAGAAACTCTGGACAGAAACGCATGAAAGCTGAAGAGTGAAATCGAGACTTTTTGAAGCAAATCGAAGGCGACACCTGGAAGTTTGCAGAGCTGCTAGATTAGCACGTCGAGATCGTGCGCGCCAACCCCACCCACCTGTTAATGCATGCCCCGTCTGTGGTAAAATGTTCTGAGCTAGAATCGCGCTGATAAGCCACATGAAGACACATCGAAGATAGAACCCCGGGCACACGTTATACTCGTCTGCGAGTGATGTCACATTGATGGTGAGTTTCTAATTGGAACATTTTTCTCCGAGGCAACAGAAAATTAAACCGTGATAATCCTTTGTCAATATTACATAGACCAGGCAATAGCTTCGCTACTAAAATTAAAATTTAAAATCTAGAAAAAAGCAGCCAAGGTTAAATTTTTATGAATTTTCTGAACTTCGCCGATTATAATAATTTTAAAAAGGAACTCTAAACTAAATTTTCCCCTTTTCAAAATATCACGTTGCTAAAATATAGTTATAGAAGAAGATATATAAAAATAAATTTTCTGAAGTTCACCATTTGTAATTCTTTGGGTTATAAAAATTTCGATACTTATATTTATTTCTGAACTTCACGATTTTTTTTTTATATTATAAAAGAATTATTAGAAATAACTTTGATAAAAAAACATAAGTCATAACCAAACTAAGATGAAATTATTATTCAGATACTCAAAAAAATCCCCTTCTTAAATTATAGAGTTAGTGATGATGATGATTAACCAAGAAAAAGGCTACAAAAATCCACCTAAATATGAATCAACCATTTCCATTAAATATTTTATAAAAAAATACCACGATGTTATTATTTTTATTTGAAAATGAATTTAAACAATAATTTTACCATAAAATATACCGCAAACTATTATTGAGTAACTTGAAACTAAGCTAGAAATTAAGAAAAAATATTTAGTCTCAGTTTTCTCCGTTTTAGGTCTTCCTGTTTGTAGATATTATGTCAATTATAATGCCTTGTTAGTTTATTATAATCATTTGATTATTTCTAGTTTAAATTAAGTTTTGGTAATTATGAAGATCAACAACTCCAACTTTTTTATTTAATGCATTCAATCTATTCTACAGGCGTATTTGAATAGTCTTTTCTAATTTTGACGTGCAAAGCACTAGTTTTTGAGTTATTAGCACTTAAAAATAGTATTTTCCAATAGATAAATCTATTATTTGCCGCTGCTATGACGTAATAAGCCTCTTGAAAAAATGTTTAATTGCACCGATTCAAGAAATAGATATTATAAAATAATGATACACATTTAACTACGATATTCAAGTTTAGTAAATACGTTTAGTTTTAGGTGTTTTAAAATTTGATTCCGACCAGTTACATTTTCTTCTTGTCTTTGAATTCCTAAATATAACTAGCATCTCCATATCCTTCTCGTTAAATTTAATTCAGCCTTACTCCTGCACCGTTAACAAACATGGTATTTACGCATTTTGCCGTGTTTTTACCAAAACTCATTTATAGCTTCGAAACGACCATAATATTCAGGGGAGAACGCAACATCAGTTATTTCACAACTATCACAGAGAGCACACATTTCAGACTATAGGATATGCCACACCGTGTCATAAGAATAGGCTCCTTCTTTCGTTCCATTGCTGCGGGGGAAAAAAAATAATAAAAACACTACCCTCCCCCCTCCCAAATTAACACAACCTAAAAAATAAAAAACACTAACCTACCTAAACTCCCATATAACCTATTATTTTGGTGAGTTTAAAAAAAATATATCAGAAACATCCTAATTCGAAATTTGCACACCTTAATTAGTGAAAGTGAAATATGTATATATAGGGTATACCTTCTATATACGCTAATGTTATATAGTGTATTATGAAGATATACACTATATAGCGAAGGTACTTTGTTATAAATATCTGTATTTTTTCAAAATACAGATATTTATAATAAAGTGCCTTCATTTGAGTTGGAGTAGAATTATTACAACTTTGTAAGTCTTGTTTTCGAAGTTGTGAAATGTTTAATTATAGTGAGGACTTTTTTTAATTCTTTGATATTTTGAAATGTTTTCGCATTTTCCTCTTTGCAATACGTTTCAAGTTAACCTGTCTTAAAGGAGTTATGAATTGTGGCATTAGAATTAAATTTGTTCCAGAATTAGGTTGTGGTTTGGTTTTTCATGTTTGGAGTATAAACAGATTCAGACCATTTTCTACGAAATAGTTATACGGAGTCCCAATTTTGGTCATCTTTGTAGCAGCTGCCATATGCTGTAGTCTCCCACCCTTTAACATTAAAACTTTAGGTCTCCAGTGAGATAGGCATCAGACATCGCAAGACGGTGGTAAAAATTTCATACCAAAACAAGCATTACATTCACTTTTGTGAGATAATACAAAATGGCCTAACTATAAATATTTAATAGGCGAAGGAGCATGCCACCAATACCAAATAGGGTCAAATAAAATGTAGGAGGCCAACCTCCTCTAAGAAGTCGAAATAATCCACAAGTCTGCATGTACGAATAGATAGGCTGAAGGAAGAAGGGCGATCTTATCTAATTTCTTTTCCTTTTGCTTACATTTTATTTTTAAATGATGCGCATCTGATTAGTAGAGACCTGTAAAAACCATCAACCATTCAACATCGGTTATCATATGGAATCAAATTGAGATGAGAGTCGAGGTGTTGGGAAATGCACATTTGAGTACAAAACCTATTTTTTTTTATATATTTCACATTTTAGCCTTTTTCATATAATAAATTTGTAAATAATTGTGAAACTACACTAAATCTGATAAAAGTGCATTTTACATTTTTCGTAGCATATGGCTGTTAGATCCGAATTCATGTACCTCTGGGAGTGAGAGAATTTTACTCAAATTCATCCACTCTACGAATTTTCACTTATATATTATTCATTATCATTGCGAGAAGTTTTCACTACAAACACCAAGATATAATCACCATCATCATCACTAACTATGTAATTTGAGAAGGGGATTTTTTAGAGTATTTGAATAATAATTTCATCTTAGTTGGTTATGACTTAGTGGGTTTTTTGAAAAGTTATTCTAATAATTCTTTTATAATATCAAAAAAACAAAATGATGAAGTTCAGAAATAAATATCAGTATCAAAATTTTGTGATTTTTTTAAAACCCAAAGAATTACAAATGGTGAAATTCAGAAAATTTATTTTTATATATCTTCTATAACTATATTTTAGCAACGTGATATTTTGAAAGTAGGAAATTTAGTTTAGAGTTCCTTTTTAAAATTATTATAATTGGCGAAGTTCATAAAATTTCTAAAAATTTAACCATGGCTGCATTTTTGTAGATTATAAATTTTAATCTTAGTAGCGAAGCGCAATCTTTCCCCGTAGGGGAGGGTAGTGAAGCCATTGCATGGTACCTCTATATAAAAGTTTGTTAAGGCCACACCTGGAATCCGTGATACAATTCTAGTTACATTATACACATGTAAACATCAATAAAATGAAAAGAATCAACGACGGGCAACTAAACTAATCCCCTCGATTAGAAATAAGTCGTATATCGAAAGATTAAATATAGTTAAACTCCTGACTCTCGAAACCAGGCGATTGCGAGATAAGCTTATCGAAGTATTCAAAACTTTGAATAAATTTTAAAATGTAAATTATGAGATTATTTTTAAATAAGACCATTGATGGTATCACACGTAACAACGGTTTTAAACTGAAAGGACGATGGAGGTTTCAAACGAACAAGCTAAAAAAAAAACACCTTTAAAATCATCGATAAATGGAACGTACTTCCCGCGGAGGTAGTAAATGCTAGTAGTGTGAATAGTTTCAAAAACAAAATTGACAGTTATTTTACGATTAATATTGATTAAATACGGAGCGCTGTTGTGGATTGAATGTCGTGTAAGTGAGCATCGTGGCGACATTGCCCAAAGGAGGACTACTAGCATATTAATATAGAATGGGAATGGCCTTTGAGTGGACTAACCAGTCCTTGCTGGTTCCCTGTAACTATGTAACTATCTCATAGCCAACTCTATTAGTTGCACGTTTCAGTTTTTCGCTTTTTCAAAAAGGAAGCAAGGAAGAATTGAATATCTACAAACCACTAATCACGCGCCTATTAGCAACAAAAAATAATCACAAAAAGTCGTAACCAGCAAATAAACGTAAACTTTGACTAGAATTAGCGATCATAACCAGTTTCCAAAGTAAATATATTGCATATGGCATTTTCAAAATATTCATCAATTTTTGCAGTCAAATAATGTATGAAAAGTTGACAAAACTTCCTCATCCATTAGGACAAGGGTGGTCAAACCTCGGTTCTTGATCCTGCCATGCGTGGTTCACGAAATATTATTCAAATGTTTTGAAAAATTGTATGTAAGAGATTGGTGGACCACCTAGACACTAACCGTAAACTCAACCCTCAACAATACGGATTAAGAAGGAAAAAATGTACTGAGATAGCCTAGCGTTGATAACGGAAAAACTGGACAAAACTAAGACTGAGGATAAAATATTTGGACTGAGCGGCACGAGATGTACAATAGGCATTTGATGGGGTTTGAAGGGGTGGGCTTAAGTATAAAATGGTGGGGAGGAAGATGGGAATAGGAGGACCGGGTTGTTATGTAGTTTCATAAGCGAAGGGTTCCCTCAAGTGAGCAGTCTCTCCCCAGTCCTCTACGTCCTTCAAACTAACACTATTTCATTCCCGCTAAGCCGAGAAACCGCCTATGTGCAGTTTTCGGACGACGTCACCCAAATTATCACGACCTTGACGAGAACTCCTAGAAAGATGGCTAAAAATATCGGCAAAGAGATTCTGAACCTAACTAGGGACGAAATAAATTGGAAGATGAAGACGAATAGAGATAAGTTCGTACTGATACCCGTCAACAGAAGGAAGGCAGAGGTCATTAACATTGAGGGCAAGGGATAGGAGTACGAGTATGAGAACGCAGCAAAAGTACTGAGCATAAAATATATAAAAAACGGGTACAAAATACATGAAACGGAAAGGATAAGAACAGCAAAGGTAAAGTTGGGACAATTAGGGAGGTTTATAGGTCTATCATCCAGACATAAAAGGAAAATTTACCTGGCGATAGTTAGAGCCACCTTATTGTACCCGACTGTTCTGCTTCATGGTACCTCGAATGGGGCGAATACCAAAATCCAGATAGTTCAAAATCAATTTATCCCATGGATTAGAGAGACTAGGGAAAGAGAAATTAGGAGGAAGGAGGAACTGCATAGAGAAGTGAAAATGAAACCAGTCAATATCGTGCTAAACAAAATGACGAAGAGGATATGGAAGAAGATGAAAGAAGAATAGAGGAATGGTTGAGAAAATTGACTAAAACTAAGAGACAAAATTGTAATGAAAATTCAATTCTTAAGAAGTAAAAAGAATAAAAGTATAAACCTCGTAATTTTCATAGATACATCCCTCTGGCCTTGTTGCAGACATTTCATGCCTCCGCTCGATAGTATAAATTTGTATGGAAGAGAGGGAAAGAATTTATTATTAATAGTACTATTATTATTGATATTATTATTTTGCATTTGATTTGAAGGTAGTATTTGGCTGTAAGTCTGTGTTAGTACCATGATATTCATTCAGAATAGTACTGCTCACTTAAATATCTATGTCTGAGATAATTATTTTTTAATTAATTTATTATTGGGGAGGGAGAGGAACCATGTGAAGTCTAAGAAAGAATCTCTTAGTCAGCGAGTGGTACCATAACAAAGTTGAACCCCAAACTTTATGAAACAAATTCATACAAAAAAGCGAACAAAAAGAAAGAATTTTTCCCTAGTGGAGGAGTTAAGTTTGGATTCAAACCTACGAGTAATTATCGTCTTACAGGAGCAGGAATTGGGGTGACCAACGCGTATGTAAATAAAATCCCGTCATATCACCTCTAAAATTTAGAAATAATGTTGGTTTATTAGGGCATCCTTGTGCTTTTTAGTGGAACGAGGGTTTTATCTGCCACATTTGCACACTATGTCAGGGAGGGGTCCGGTTCAGAGACAGGTAGCACGCCGGAAGTTACCCCAGGCTAGAGCATTCAAAAAGAATATACGAGACAACCTGGGTTACCAATTAGTGGTTCCAATAAGGTTCAAAGGAGTGCTCCATCAAGTGGCACTGTGTCCCATAATTCTTCCCGATTCGGAGACGACAGAAAACGACTTTAATCCTTGGAGGGAATAAGAGGGGACGATGTACAGGAAAAGTCCTGGTGCAATAGCACGCAACTTTAAATTGCAGTCGGTTCAAATCGCTAGTCCAGTGGCCCAGTTCTTTCAGTCTACTAGGCACCCTCATCACCCCCTCATTTGCCATAATCTTGCATGTCCAAGAAGAATTAACCTAAAATAAAGAAATTTTCCATCAACTTTCACACTCAGTAATTTTGACAAATTGGGCGGAATCGGTCAGGATAGAGCAATCTCTTCCCAGCTTGCGAAAATCAACCACATTAGCCATTCGCCAAGAATCTGAAAGGATACCCTCACACCTCGCTCACGCGGGTGTCGAAGCATGGCGTATGAGATATCGTCCGTACCAGAGATGGTATCTGCGCAGGAAGAAAGCGCGGAACGAACCTCGCTTACAATAAAGGAGTTCCTCACCTTTCGATATGAATTCCAGTCAACGGCCTTGACCGAGTCCACGAATTTCGTAAAATATTGGCCGAGCAAAGTACAAGCTAGAAAATGCAGAGAAATTGGCAGCGAAAGACTTCGTCAAGAATCCCGGTTCAAAATTACGGTATCATCATCTTGGATGGCGGGAGAGGGAGTTTTGCGAGAACTATAAGCGAATCTTTTTCATTGCATTCCTAATCCTTGCAAGAAGAATCACCCGTTAGGTGAAGACACGTAGGGGCACCAAATATAGAGGCAAGCGTGATTCGTAACAAAAAGAAACTTAGCCCTCGCTCTAGAAAATGTAAACTAAATCGTTTCAGCTTATTTTAAAACAGTTCTTTCTCATCGGCGTCTCACACTCGGCTGACATAAATGGAAATAGGAGTCATACAAAAAGGCCAGATGTTCGAGGAATGTTAGACAGGCATTCACCGATGATAACGCCGGAGAAAATTCAACGGCTTTATCAACCGACCTAAACTCATATAGTGAGATAAAGAAATAGGTGATGTCTTGAAATGTAGGCCACCGCGCCATTACCAAGCACCCCTGTGGTGACTTCACAGGCCAATGGGATCCGGCAAAGCATATTTGGATGAGAATGATATCACTACTATGAAGGTCTTTGAGCACCTCCAACCTAAAGTCAGGTTCTGTCTGGGGAAAGCACAGGGATAGATCGAGTTAAGAAAATAAAGCAGTTTTTGGACAATGGTAAAGGAATTCATCCACATCAAGAACACCGATCTTCAGCTATTCGATCAGGTCCAGCACGACCTGGAACCCTGAGTTGAGGGGTACGTACCGTTCAAATACCCAATGATCAGAAAGGATCTCGGCAACCATGCCAAGATGCGGCAGACATCCGTCACATCGAGCTCAGCTGACACGTCGAATATATACTAAAATTATAGTATACCTCCTCTCTAGGTGTCGCTGCTCTGCAGGTGTCTTAAAGCAAATTTTATAAAAGTCAAATAGAGAAAATAGACAGGGTGGTGGGGGTGGGGGTGAATAGCGTATCCACCCGCACGGCATCCATCCCGTGGTAGTGAGGTTTCAAAATCATTCTAGTTTGTGAATTTGAGAAGGACACATGCGCTGAATAAGGTCCAGTGAAGACACACAGCTAAAGGGTAGCGGGAAGAAACGTGCTTCCTTAGGACTAACTCGCCAGTTAGGCATTAAATGAGTCCACGTCATTTCTATTTAAGGAAATTTCCTGCCAACCTAGTTCGAATGAGAAGCGGGGCCCCTTCCTGAAATAAACACCCTCAATGAAATGGACGTAGGCTTGCCTTTGACAGAGCTTTTGGAGCTGCTGGCCACGGAAATCGCTACTACATTCCGGGACTTACTGGAGGAAGTTTGGGTCGATGTTCGAGCCTTTCCTTCTTTGAAACCTTTGGCTGACGGGTCGGCTTTGGGATCATGAGTCCATAGTCTTTTAGATGGGCCTGACTTAATAAACTGTTCCGTCTACCTTCGGAAAGTGGGTAAGGAGTTGAAGTTTCCTTGTTGTCAACCTCCTTTTGGATTCCAGATTTTAGAAGTTACGGATTTTTCTCAACCACCTTACCGAGATTTGACTCTTGTCAGTCAAGGGGTTTGCGTGGACGGGAGACTCCCTGCTTTTAGCTCGGACGAGGTGAAACGCCCTATTGCAGCCTGCATCACCATAGTGATGGAGAACCCCTAAAATGGTTGCCAATTGGCGCGGTGGCTATCGCACTCGTAGGCATGGAGGGGCTAGGAGAATAAGGGCGCTTTTCCTATACTCCCCTCTATCTCTCTCTATCTCTCATTATATCTCTGTCTATCTATCAGTCTATCTCTCTCTCTCTCTTACTCTCTCCTTTTTTGTCTTTCTTTATCTCTTTCTCTCTTTCGATATCTCTCTTTCCCTCTCTCGATATATCTTCTCTCTCAATATCTCTCAATGACTCTCTCTTCACTCGATATCTCTCTTCTCTCTCTTTTTCTGGTATCTTTCTCTCTCTCTTCCTATCTCTATCTTTCTAATTTTCTCTCTCTTGCTGTCATCGTTATCCCTCTCCGCTTTTATCTCTCTTTCTCTCACTCTCTTCTCTATCTTTTTCATTCTCTCTCTTTCTCTCTCTTTGTTTCTCTATCTTTCTCTTTTGTTCTCTCTTTCTTTCACTTTTTCTTCCTGTCTCTTTCTCCTACTCACTCTTACTCTTTCTCTCTCTCTCTCCTTCTCTAAATTTGTCTCCCTTTCTCTCTCTATCTTTCTCTTTTCTTTCTCCTCTCTTTTTCTCTTTCCCTCTTTATTCATTTTTCGTTTTGGCTCTCTCTCTTTTTCTCTTTTTGTGTCTCTCGTTCTCTCTCTATTTCCCCTATCTCTCATTCTCTTTCTTTCTTTCTTATAAAAGTTCTCTCTTCCTCTCCCTCTTTATCTCTTTCTCTATATCTCTTTTTCTATCTCTATTTTCTTTTCTTTTCTCTCTACCTTTCTTAATCTCTTTCTTTCTCTCTCTTTCTTCCTTTCTCTCTTTCCTTTCATTTTCTCTCTATATTTCGCTTTGTCTTTGTCTTTCTTTATCTCTCTCTTTCTCTCCTTCTTTTTTCTCTTTCTCTTTCTCTTTTGCTCTCTCCTTTTTCCCTCTCTTTTCCCTATCTCTTTCTCAATCTTTCAGTCTCTTTCATTTTCTCTCTCTTACTCTTTCTCTCTCTATTTCTCTTTTTATTGCTGTCTTGTTCTCTCTTTCCCCTTGAATATCTCCTTTTCTCTCTCTTTATATCTCAATTTCTCTCTCAATCTTTTTCTCTCTTTCTGTCTTTTTCTTTCTTAACATTTCTCCCTTAAATCTCTCTTTCTATCTATTTATCTCGTTCTCTCT
This sequence comes from Ceratothoa steindachneri, assembly GCA_963969495.1. NCBI lineage: Eukaryota > Metazoa > Arthropoda > Malacostraca > Isopoda > Cymothoidae > Ceratothoa > Ceratothoa steindachneri. The sequence goes on along the minus strand of OZ018324.1, from coordinate 161,367,249 downwards.
TTCTTTCTCTCACTTTCTCTCTCTCTCTTTCTTTATATTTGTCTTTCTTTCTTTCTCTAATTTTCTTTTCTCTCCTCTCTTTTTCTATTTCTCTCTCTTTTTCTTTTTCTACCTATTTTTCTCTTTCCCTTTCTTTTAATTTTTTTGTTTTGTATCTCTCCTTCTCTCTTTGTGTGTCTCTCTTTCTCTCTATATTTCCCCTATCTCTCATTCTCTTTCTTTTTGTCTTATAAAAGTTCTCTCTTTCTCTCCCTCTTTATCTCTTTCTCGCTCTATCTCTCTTTCTATTTCTATTTCCTCTCTCTTTTCTTACTCTCTCTACCTTTCTCTTTTTTCTCTCCTCTCTTTTTTTCCTTTTCCCTCTTTTTTCATTTTTCGTTTTGGCTCTCTCTCTCTTTTTCTCTTTTTGTGTATCTCGTTCTATATCTATTTCCCCTATCTCTCATTCTCTTTCTTTTTTTCTTATAAAAGTTCTCTCTTCCTCTCCCTCTTTATCTCTTTCTCTATATCTCTTTTTATTTCTCTATGTTATCTCTCTTCATTTCGCTCTGTCTTTGTCTTTCTTTATGTCTATCTTTCTGTATTTCTTTCCTTGTTTTCTCTCTTCATTTCACTCTGTCTTTGTCTTTCTTTATGTCTATCTTTCTGTCTTTCTCTCCTTTTTTCTCTCTTTTGCTTTCTCTCTTCTCTATTTTCCATATCTCTTTCTCTCTCTTTTAATCTCTTTAATTTTTTCTCTTAATCTTTCTCTCTCTTTTTCTCTCGTTTTCTCTCTCTCATTTAGAGTCCCACGACCTGTCGAGAGACACTCAGCATGGCTTCCGAAGAAAACACTCATGCCTCACGAACTTGCTTAAATTCTTCCATGGTATAATGAGCGAGTTTGACAGAAGTCGAGCGGTGGACATACTTTATTTGGATTTCCAAAAGGCTTTCGATAAAGTCCCCCACCGCAGACTGATGGCGAAAGTACATGCCCTGGGAATAAGAGGAAAGGTCGCAAAATGGTTAGAAAGTTGGTTGTCGGACAGGCGACAGAGGGTTACCATCGGAGGCCAAACCTCTCGGTGGTCGTCAGTAACGAGCGGAGTCCCTCAGGGCTCCGTGCTAGGCCCTCTATTATTCATCATCTACATCAACGATATAGATGAAGTACTGGTGAGTCGTCTAGCGAAATTTGCTGACGACACAAAACTTAGAGCTAATGTAGCGAATCCCGAAAACATCGAGATGTTGAGGGATGACCTACGGATGATTGGCGAGTGGGATGACAAGAGGCAGATGCCTTTCAACTTAGACAAGTGTAAGGTGATGCACATCGGGTATGCAAACCCCCGGTCAGGCTACGAGCTACAAGGTATGACTCTTGAGTCTACTGATGTCGAGAATGACTTAGGTGTGCTGATTAGCAGTGATCTCAAATTCTCGAAGCAGTGCTTACAGTTAAAGAAAAAGGCTCATCGCTTGTTGGGTTACATCAAGAGGCAATTCAGCTTTCGAACAAAACAGTTTGTTTTGCCCTTGTACAACTCGCTGGTGAGGCCTCACCTAGAGTTCGCTGTTCAGTTCTGGTCTCCTCATTATCGAAAAGACATCGATCGTCTGGAAAAGGTGCAAGCCAAGGCCACGAAACTGATCCCATCGCTAAGGAACAAGTCATACCAAGAAAGACTGTAAGAGCTCGATCTCTATTCGTTAGATACTCGAAGACTGCGCGGTCGTCTAATAGAGACTTTTAAAATCTTGAAAGGATTTGAAAATGTCGACTCCACCAAATTCTTTACCCTCAACCGGAATATGACTCGAAATCACGGGTGGAAGGAGGAGCTGCCCATATTCAATACCATTCCGGTGGGTAAGTCATTCACATATGACATTTGCGACACATAAAATAAACTACCAGCGGGGGTTGTTGAGAGTAGCAGTGTTGAACAGTTCAAGAGTAGACTTGACAAATTATATTTGAAAAGTTGATGATCTCATAGCAAGTAATCAGTACATGCTAAGAATCGAAACCACAAAAAGTGCCTCCTCGATATGGGCCGCAAGGCCTTTGAGGTACTTCTTTTCCTTGTAATTCCTTGTAACTCTCTCTCTCTCGATGAATGTCTCTTTAAACCGGCGCCTGGCAGATTTGTGTACGGCAGAGGGGGTCTTTTTTGTGGACCCGTACCGCACCTTTTATGGTAGAAATGATCTCTACCAAAGGGATGGGGTACATCTTTCCTTTAAAGGAAATGCCTTTCTGTCGAACATGATCCAGGATGTCGTAGAGAGGACCCAAAGGAGTATCCGGCCCAGAGTGAAGGCGAGCGTACGCAAGTACGCCCATGTCCCTCCAGGAACGACCTTCTCAGAGGTCGCAAAGAGGAGTGCCTCACCAACAAACAACCTGGGAAACGCAAGAGCGTAGGGAGTCCTCAGTGGGTGACTCCCTGAAAGTTCTTCTGTTTAATGCGAGGTGAATCAGGAACAAGTTTCTTGAGCTCCGTGACCTCGTAGCGACGGAAGAACCTGAAATGGTAGCCATAACATAATCGTGGATAAAAACCTCAAACCGAGACTTTGAAGGCAAATTCACGGTTCCTTGCTACCAACTCTTCCACAAAGATAGGCCAGCAGACAGAGAGGGTGGCGGTGTAATGTTGTATGTCAAGGATACAATCAAATCTACGAACTCCAACATTATATCCGATCACGAGCTCCTAGGCGTTGACTTAGAGATAGGTCCTGTCAGATACAGGACCCTGGTGCTTTACAGACCCCCTTCCCAACCCGTTGAGAACGACAGGGAACTGTACCAGCTGCTGGGTGAGCTTGTTCAAGGCAGAGTGTGCATGGTTATGGGTGACTTCAACAGAAAAGTTGACTGGAAAACCATAGCAGCCTGTGGCGAGAGCGTGCTACTCCTGGAGTTCGCCAACAACGAGTTCCTCACTCAATGGGTCAGAGAACCGACGAGAGGAGACAATATCCTCGACTTGGTCTTCACCTCTGAGGATGATATCGTTGACGATGCCTCTGTAGGCGAAGAGCTCGGTGGAAGTGATCACCAGCTAGTTAGAATTACCGTCAAGATCCCGAAGGTAAGGTCTATTGCCAGTCAATCAAGAAAACTTGACTTGAGAAGAGCAGACTTTGCAAGACTTCGTGCTGGGTTGACTCATGTAAGCCTAGCGGTATGCGAAGAGGTTGAGGATTCGTGGAACAGTTTCATAAATAAGTTTAAGAGTCTTCAATCAAGTTACATGCCTCTGAAATGCCTCCATCGGTCTTCTGTTCAATCCAAGTGGTTTAATCGAGAAATCGGCCAACTGCTTAGGGAGAAGAGAAATGCGTACCGGCGATCGAAGATCTCGGGTGCCTTTGACGAGTACCGGAGGCTAGCCATGAGAGTGAAGTCCAGCATAAGGGCGGCTTAGTGTACTGAGGAACTCCGAGTGGCGAGACTCTGCAAGGAAAATCCCAAGGAGTTCTTCGGCTATGTAAATAGCCGTAAACCAATCCATCGTATGATTGGGCCCTTAGTGAACGAGGAAGGTGCATTAACACACTCAGATGCAGAAAATGCTAACCTTCTCAATGGCTACTTCTCTTCAGTGTTTACTAAAGGGTGTGGTCCCATCCCCCAGCCCACTGATTCCTACTCGGGGGAAAAGCTGGAGGCAATGGACTTCACTAAAGGAAAAATAAAGAAAAATATCGCTGACCTAAAGACGAATAAGTCCCCTGGACCAGACGGGTTTCTATCCAAGTGGTTAAAGAAAGTGTGCGATGAAGTATCACGACATCTGTGCGCTATCTTTAACATGTCAACCTGGACCGGATGCGTTCCTAGATACTGTCGTGAGATGGAGGTGACTCCGATCTTCAAGAAAGGAGACCCCAGCCCTCCGTCAAACTACCAACCTATCAGTCTGACTTCGATAGTCGGTAAACTCATGGAAAGCATCATGGTGGACAAAATGACGTCGCATTTATAGTCAAAGCTGCTACTGAGGAGTTCTCAGCCCGGCTTCCGAAGGCAACAGTCATGCCTGACGAACCTTGTGGAATTCTTCCACTTCGTGTTCAGTGAGCATGATCGGGACAAGGCAGTGGATGTGGTGTACTTAGACTTTCAGAAAACCTTTAATAAGGTACCACACCGCGGCCTTCTCCGGAAAGTGCAAGCGCTGGGCATAGACGAAAAAGTAGCCGGCTGGATCGAGAACTGGCTAAGTGGCAGACGGCAACGGGTGGTGGTAAATGGACAAGCTTCTGAGTGGGTGCCCGGTACTAGCGGGGTACCTCAAAGTTCTAACCTGGGACCACTACTATTCATCATCTACGTCAACGACATGGACGGTGACATGGTTGCCAAGATTTATAAATTTGCCGACGATACCAAGCTTGGTATGAACGTTGCAAAGGATGGAAATACTGCCCGCCTGCAAGAAGATCTTGGGAAGATTGGGGAGTGGACGGACACGTGGCAAATGCCTTTTAACGTGAATAAATGCAAAGTAATGCATATCTGCCACAGAACCCCCCAATCTCAGTATATCCTCAAGGGCACTGCTCTTAAATCGAGTGACACTGAGAAGGACTTTGCTGTAACTATCACTAGCGACCTCAAGTTCTCGAAACAGTGCATCGAGGCAGAGAAGAAAGCCCAAAATATGTTAAACTACATAAAGCGCCAGTTTGGATACCGTAACCAGGAGATAGTACTTTGTCTGTACAACTCCCTCGTTTGGCCGCACCTGGAGTATGCCGTACAATTTTGGAGTCCTTCGTTTCGAAAGGACATGGCAAGGTTGGAACGCGTACAAGCTAGGGCAACCAAACTTATTCCCTCTATCCGACATAAAAGTTATGAGGATAGACTAAGGGAATTAGATCTTTTCTCGCTGGAAACCCGTAGACTGCGTGGTCAGCTCATCCGGCTTTTTAAAATACTTCGAGGGTTCGACAATGTTGACTACCGGGATATTTTCACACTGAGTGAGAACAGAACACGCAATCACGGCTTCAAACTTGAACTGAAGCGTTACAACCGCAATCTATGTGGAAATCTTTTCCCTTACACTATCTGCGGTAAGTCGAACGCACTTCCAGTGGAAGTTGTCAACAGTGAATCTGTTGAGCAGTTCAAGTCAAGACTAGACAAAGTCTTGAAAAGTGGCCGTTTAGGGACGCAAAACAATTGAGCAGCCACGTGCCCGCTCGATTGCAAGTCTAAAGGTACCCTCTTTGAATGGACCGTAAGGTCTCCTAGGGTACTTTCTTTCCTTGTAACTTCTTGTAACTCTCTCTGTCTCCTTGTATATCTCCTTTTCTCTCTCTTCATATCTCTATTTCTCTCTCAATCCTTTTCTCTCTTTCTCTGTCTTTTTCTTTCTCTCTCGTTCTATCTCTTTCTCTCTATCGTTCCCTCACTCTTTTTCTCTCTTTTTAAATATTTATCTCTCTTTCTTTCTCTATTTTTCTCTTTTTCTCATTCTCTCTCTTTTTCTCATGCTCTCTTTATTTCTTTCCCTCTTTTTCTATTTTCCTTTTTCTCTTTCTGTCTCTCTTTCTCTCTTTTTCTTTCTCTATTTTTCCCCTCCCTTTCTTTCTCTATTTTTCGTTTTCTCTTTCTGCGGGAAGTGACTTTGTAGGAGTCAGAGGTCTTGCTTGACCTCGAATAGCTATGTCGGTTGAGTTAATTCTCAGATGGGGCTTCCCTTGCCGAAAAGGTATTTGAGTTAAGGTCCAGACTAACGGTTTTCCATTTCAAACTATATACTCCTTGCTTTTTCGCGCTCCCTGTCCTGTCTTTCTTTCTTTTTTTCTTTTTTTTTACTCTTCCCACTATAGAAAAAAAACCTATATAAAACACTTAGCATTAAGGATATCTGGTTTCCTTTGGCCGGAGAGTAACGAGGCTTTGGAACCTTTATAAATAACGCTTTGAGACACTCACAGGCTGCAAGTGACCAGATAACAAGGTGTCTGGGCGTCTGGGGCACGATTAATGCAGATGAGCTAAGTGCCTCTGAAAGCCTGCTCTTGCCGTTATTGGCCTGACCAGTCCCCTGTGACCGTTTATTAGTGCACTGAGGCTGGATTGGTCTTATGTGAGAGAGCTTCTGACCCTCGCTGGCTGTCAAGTTAGTGTAAAGTCCCGGTTGTGCCTGTGGGCATTTGCACCGGTCTCTTTTCATTATTCCTTTAGATGCAGTTGCTTTAAATCTATCCGTCTGATGGCCACTAGTACGACCCCTAACGAAGCTTCTCCCTCTTACTTTTCCGGTCGAAAAATCAGTGGTCCTTATGGGACCGCTTGTGCTACTCAATTGGGAGCTGCGGCATGACTTGGGCTGTCCGTCCTAGAGAGGACCTTACGAGGCGGTGAACTGACACAAAAAGGTGGTTGATTCTGATGGGGACCGAAAATTGAAGTCAGATAGGTGGACGAGGCTGCGTGCGGGATTAATTTACAACTCCTCTTTTTACTAATTGCATTGGTCCCAGATTACAGAATTTCATTAGTGTTCATTATTTTTAGTTATTATCACGTCACAAATCGAAAATGTCAAAACCAAAACAAATGTGACCCGGAGCAAGAAAATACACCTGTGGCAAGTGTCAGGTGCTGAGATGGACGGAGCAGTTTGCTGGCTTAAGTGCAGTAAGCTGACCCTGTCGAGTTTCTGCGATCTTTGCACGTTGTAGGATGATTTTGCAAAGCGCCTGGAGGAGCTCAAAGCCAGCTTCCAAAACCAGGCCCCAGAACTCGAAAGGAAGTATGAAGCCAGGTTAAGCCAATTGGAGCACGAATTGGGGAGTCTCCATGGAGGAAACGGGTAATCGCTTTCTCTGAAACAAACAAGAAGAAAAGAAGAAAAGTAAGAAGAAAAAGGAAAATATCATTGCTGAGGAAAAAGTAGAAAAAACAAAAACGAGGAGAAGGATCCCGAGACAGAACTGGGGCCAGCTGCTGTGGGACTGGCTCAACGAGCCAAAAAGAAGAAAGGAAAGAGGTAGAATTGAAAGAAGAAGAAAAAGTAGAAACAGAAGAAGAGAAGGTAAAAACAGAAGAAGAGAAGCCAGAAGAAGATATGAAAAAAGGAAAAGGAAGAAGAAAAATAAAGAGGAGACAGACAAGTCGCTTCTGAAAGGGTAGACTCTATCCTCTGCAGCCAAATGTGCGAGGGTAAACCTTATTTCCAATTCTTAAGCACGGGATCTGCAACCCCTGCTATCAACCCACCTTTGCACCAGTGTGAAGGTAAGGTGCCTTACAGGACGGAAAACCACCAAATTAGAGTAGAAGCAGAGAAATCTCAGATTCCTGAGAGCTCAGTAGTTGCCCTGATGGTAAATGGGAATGACATATATCTTAGAGGAGGTAGAGTATGCCCTACAGGTAAGATTCTCCACACGGTCATGGGATCTGTGGTCCAACCCTGACTGCCGTACTCGAGAAACGTCTCTTTGAACCGACACCTGGCAGATTTGTGTATGGCGGAGGGGGGGCTTTTTATGGACCCTTACCGAAACTTTTATGGTAGGGACGATCTCTACCAAAGGGATGGAATACATCTTTTCTTTAAAGGAAAGGCTGTACTCTGTAACATGATCCAAGATGTCGTGGAGCGGACCCAAAGGAGTATCCTGCCCAGAGTGAAGGCAGACGTGCACCAGTACGCTCATGTCACTCCTGGAATGACCTACTCGGAGGTCGCTAGAAAGGGTGCCACCACGCTACCAACAGGAAATAGAGAGACGAATAAGAAGGAAAACAGAAGAGCGTATGGAGTCCTACACTTGGGGACTCCCTGAAAGTTCTTTGGTTTAATGCAATGTCAATCAGTAACAAGTTTCCATAACTTCGTGGCCTTCGTGGCCTCAAACCGAGAGTTTGAGGGTGAATTCACGACTTTCGGTTACCAACTCTTCCTTAAATATAGGCTATACAGAGAGGGTGGCGGTGTGCTGTTGTATGTTAAAGATACATTAAAAACGTCAATTGCAACATTGTATCCGACCAGGAGCTACTAGGTGTAGACCTAGAGATACGTCCTGCTAGATACAGGAGCCTGATGCTTTATATACTCCCTGCCTAACCTGTTGAGAAGGACAGGGATCTGCCCTGGCGGCTGGTTTAACCTGTTGAAGACAGAGTGTGTATGGTCATGGGAGACTTCAAGACCCAAGTTGACTGGAAAACCAGAGAACCCTGTGGCGAGAACGCACTGCTCCTGAAGTTTCCGAACAACGAGTTCCTGACTTAATGGGTGAGAGAGCCGACAAGAGGCAATAATATTCCCGACTTGATTTTCTGTAGGCGAGGAGCTCGGTGACATTGACTACTGACTAGTTAGATTTGTAGTCAAGGTCCCCAAGGTAGAGATTTTCAGTGTTTACTGAAGAGTGTGGTTCCATTCCCCAGCCCACTGAATGATACTTGGGTGAGAAGTTGGAGGAAATAGACTTCACCCAAACCGAAGTAGAAAAAAAATCACTGACCTAAGGACAAATAAGTCCCCTGGGCCGGACTAGTTTCTACCTAAAGTGTTAAAAGAAGTGCGTGATAAAGTGTCACGACATCTGGGCGCAATCTTCAACATGTCAATCCAGACTTGATGCGTTCCTGGAGACTGGCGTGAAGCGGAGGTGACTGCTATCTTCAACAAAAGAAACTAGCCAACCGTGAACTACCGACCTATTAGTTTAACTTCGATAGTCAGTAAACTCATGGAAAGAATCATGGTGGACAAAATAACGTCATATTTACAGTCAAACTTGCTATTGAGGAGTTCCCAGCACGGGTTTCGAAGGCAACGGTCATGCCTCACGAATCGTGGTGAATTCTTCCACTTTTTTTTCAGTGAGCACGATCGGGATAAGGCGCTGGGTGCTATCTACTTAGACTTTTAGAAACCTTTGATAAAATACCATTAGCACAACCTTCTCCGGAGAGTGCGTGCGCTGGGCATAGCAGGAAATGTAGCAAGTTGGATAGAGAACTGGCTAAGTGGCAGACGGCAACGGGTGGTGTTGAATAGACAGGTTTCTGAGTGGGTGCCCGTTACTAGCTGGGTGCCTCAAGGTTCTGTCCTGGGACCATTACTGTTCATCATCTACGTCAACGACATGGACGGTGACATGGTTGCGAAGATTTTTAAATTTGCCGATGATACCAAGCTTGGTATGAACGTCGCAAAGGAAGGAAATACTGCCCGCCTTAAAGATGATCTTCAGGAGATTGAGGATTGGTCGGACACGTGGCAAATGCCATTTAACGTGAACAAATGCAAAGTGATGCATATTGGTCACCGAAACCCCCAATCTTATTATATCTTTAAGAAGACTGCTCTTGAATCCTCCGACACTGAGAAGTACATGGGTGTAACTATCACTAGTGATCTTAAGTTCTCGTGGAAGTGTATTGAGGCGGAGAAGAGAGCCCAAAGAATGCTAGGTTATATAAAGCGCCAGTTTGGATATCAGAACAAGCAGATAGTACTTTGTTTGTATAATTCCCTTGTCCCACCGGACCTGAAGTATGCCGTACAATTTTGGAGTCCTTCGTTTCGAAAGTATATCGCAAGATTAGAACGTGTGCAAGCCAGAGCAACCTAAACTGATTCCTTCTATCAGACACAAGAGTTATGAAGATAGATTACGGGAATTAGAGTTGTTCTCGCTGGAGACCCGGAGCCTGCATGGTCAGCTTATCGAAGTGTTCAAAATACTTCGAGGCTTCCACATTGCACACTACAGGGATATTTTCCAGCTTAGCCAGAGCAGAACAAGAAATCACGACTACAAACTTGAACTGAAGCGTTACTAGCGTGATCTGTTTGTGAAATCCCACACTTATAGCATATGTGGCACTTACAATGCACTTCCAGTGGAAGTTGTCAACAGCAATTCTGTTGAACAGTTCAAGTCGAGACTAGACAAAGTCTTGAAAAATAGCCGCTTGGAGACTTGAATCATGGCGCGAGTGGTCTTCTAGAGCGTCAATCTGACCCTTTAGAGGACTGCGCCTGCTTAAGTGTTCACTCAAAGGTACCCTCTTTGAATGGATCATAAGGTCTACTAGGGTACCTCTTTTCTTTGTTACTCCTTGTTACTCTCTCTTTCTCTGCCGATTTATCGGAGTCTGGCCATGAGTAGCTGTGTCCTTGTGATTCTTTACCTTCTTACCTGATTCCCCTCAGCGTTTAAACAAATTTGTTGCCGTTGTATTCATTATAACCCCGCTGGCTCACTTCTACCTTTGCCTCGATAGTGGGGAAAGAGAAAACAAAGCCCCACAAGCTCCGATCTCGAATTAGAAATCTTAACCTCGACTTTTAAAGCCTGACCTCAAATCATTACAACTACAAATCAAAGGATCGATTTAACCTCCCATTCCCTTTCCAGTATGCATGGGCGTGTTCTTTTATGTATGCATCAATGTGCATGTAAGGTATAGAAAAAGTTTATTTTACACATTTTTAATATATGGATGGGCGGCCAAATCAAGCCATTTTCACCTTGAGATGCGATCACATAACCTCCGTTGGTGGAGGTTGCTGCAGGAATCGACTTATTTTAATGATCTCAATGCAGTGTTTTCTGACAACATATAAAGAAAGAGAGAGAGAAATTGAGAGAAAGATAGAGAGAACGAGATACAAAGATATAAAGAGAGGTTTAAGAGAGAAATGTTGAGAAAGAAAAGACAGAGAAAGAGAGAAAAAGATTGAGAGAGAAATGGAGATATAAAGAGAGAGAAAAGGAGATATACAAGGGGAAAGAGAGAACGAGACAGCAATAAAGAGAGAAATAGAGAGAGAAAGAGTAAAAGAGAGAAAATAAAAGAGACTGAAAGATTGAGAAAGAGATAGGGAAAAAAGAGAGAGCAAAAGAGAAAGAGGAAGAGAAAAAGAAGGAGAGAAAGAAAGAAAGAAAGAGATGAAGAAAGACAAAGACAGAGCGAAATGGAGAGATAAAATGAGAGGAAGGAGAGAAAGAAAGAGAGTAAGAAAGGTAGAGAGAAAAGAGAGGAAAAAAGAGATAGAAAGAGAGATATAAAGAGAAAGAGATAAAGAGAGAGAGGAAGAGAGAACTTTTATAAGAGAAAAAGAAAGAAAATGAGAGATAGGGGAAATAGAGAGAGAACGAGAGACAAAAAAAGAGAAAGAGAGAGAGAGCCAAAACGAAAAATGAAAAAAGAGGGAAAGAGAAAAATAGAGGAGAGAGAAAAGAGAAAGATAGAGAAAGAAAGGGAGACAAATATAAAGAAGGAGAGAGAGAGAGTAAGAGTGAGTAAGAGAAAGAGACAGAAATTATCTTTTCAATAATTTTGCCCCGTAAGAGGTTTGATGGTGTAGCGGGGTTAATGACGCTGCTACATCTGAAACATGGTGTCACCCCGTCACCCATCCTGCTGGTTAGTTGAACCTTCGTAAATAGGGACCGGGGTTGTTCGTTGTCATGAAAAAACGTTTAGGCTGGAACAATTTTATCCCAAGAACACCAATACAAACAATGGTACTGAAATGTGCCCTAAGAGCAACTCCATCGAACGATCCTGCGTCTCCCGAAGGGTAGAGAACCAGGTGTCATCGGGCAGAAGTAACGTAATGCTACCCCCCCATTACCATATATATGTGCATAAAGCCCGGATGTTCCCTAGATCTTAATCCGACCCAGAACCCGTGGGTAATCCCCCAAAACACAGTTAGATAAGTGGAAGCTCGCTTCCCACCCCTCCCCCCCGCCAAGATTAGAAAACCGCCGCTGCTCGAGATTCGTTCCTGAATTTGGTATCAAGCCAGAACAAATCTCAGAAGTCATTCATTTTATTTCATTTTCTATGTAGGTGGAGGTCATAAAACCTCCAAAACTTAGACATATAATTATGAGTGCCTTGCAAGATGCTACATGAACATGCAAATGGTGTAGGTAATTTGGAAACTTAAATTTACCTCCGTCAATGCTTTTGCCAATAACTCTATCTTATACCTACTGCAGTGATTCTGGGTTTGTTCTCAAACTTGGGGGAATGGTTGAGTCGTGTTTCCTTAAGCCAAGGTGGGTTTTATAAAAAAAAACATACAATACTTCCCGTTGAGTAATGGCAAACAATCAGATCAAAAACAAAATTTAGCCACTTAAAATTGGTCCCATTATTTACTGTTCGAACAAAATAGTACGAAGATTCGTACCATGAAATTAAACTTATTCCACAGATAAACAAACAAACATACGCTGAAAGAAAAGCCTTTCAAGAGGAGAGACACCGGGAATGTGAAATGGAAGCTACTCTGCCCTCATCTTCTGATGGGAGTTTGAGATGCATCCGCCTTCCTCAACCTCTTGCAGAATTGAAAAAGAAAAGAAGAAAATTAGAAATTAAATGAGGGGAGGTAGAGGGAGGTAAAAAAATAAATGAGAAAGATAAGGAGAATGAGATAGAGGGAGAAAAGAGAATGAGAGTGAGAAACCCTTTAACATTCAGTTTTACCATCATCCACCCGAGCTACATAATGAAACCCTCTTCATTGTCACACCCAAATATCGGGACAGGTGTGCCTCTGCCCAGTCCCTAATGTTATAAGCATTGGCTATATACCTTCACACATTTTTACTTCTTTCATCCCCACCATTTTCTTCAGAGAATTCCATGTCAAGTTTCGGAATAAAAATTAGTCCTATCTAATCTACTCTTTATCATTAACCCACTTTTCTTCCCATTTACACACACCCTTCCGCCTACACACACAAACCTTAACTCACTTTCCAACTTTAACTCTTTAACTTATTTCAAAATAGATAATTGTATATTAACTTAAAAAAAAAAATGAACTGCTATTCATATGTACCACCTTACAATTTCGATATTTACTTCTCAATATTACAAGTACATGTTCCACTTAACTTAGATCTTGATTAATTAAAGCAGGACATCTTTGGAAGCAGTTTTTGTACTTGCCCAAGAACAAGAGACCTTTGTAGACATTATGCAAGCTTGTTAAAAGAAAGTTTAACCGACATGCACTTCAAGACAAATTAAAGCCTACTCCGAATTTGAAAATAATTCAGACAGTTATAAAGAATAATAAGCTGAATAAGCGAAAGTTCAATAAGGAATTATATAAAAAAATATAGGTAGCTATGTGGTTATCTAGAAAAATGCATTATTTTGTTGTTTTCCAGGATATTTTGTTTGCCGTAATGATTCTTGGACTAATATTGGAATAACCTATTTAGCTTATATAACGATAAAAATAAGTAAACATGAACCATCAGTGAATCATTATTATTTGTTAGTTTATACAAATGTATCTTATAGAGGCATTTTGCTTGTATCTTTTTTTAACTTATGTTGCCACATAGGGCAACCTTATGTCCCTCCTGTGCCTTTGCATGGTCAATGTTATTGATGCGGGAATTAGAGAAAGCTCTAGTTTCTTGGGCAGACGACACAAGAGTTAGCAATGTAAAAATACAAATTGCTAAGACATTT